>CM053514.1:39496478-39890927 GCA_028627145.1 Eidolon dupreanum | reverse complement strand
AAAGAAAGAAAGAAAGAAAGAAAGAAAGAAAGAAAAATAAGAGGTACTGGACATGTAAAATTCATGGGGAAGAGGCTCTAGGCAACAGCATGCACAAAGGCTCCAAGGTTGGAAAGAGGCTTGGTGTGTTTGAAGGGCTACCAGGAGGGAGAAATGATATGTTGAGGTTGCAAGAGAGGCTGGGGCTACGCATCACAGCAGGTTATGACTGCCAGGGCATGTGACTTAGGAAGACTATGATGGCACAACTGAGTTAGAGTTCTGTGACTATCAGAGCCAAACAATTCCTAAAGCTGGCAAGAAGGGATGTCATATAACTTTTGCCTCACTGCTACCTACTGAACAAGCTAGAAGTGAACATCCACTTTCTTATATTTTAACAGGAGCATGCCTGTATAAGGCAAGTCCAGAGAAGACAGAGACCAAGAATGGTGGCAAGAAGGAAAGCTGTCTGGGGAATTCTGCTTGAGGATTCTTTTGATTTTACAGAATGATAGTTCAGAAATGTGAGTCATACTTGATTCTACTCTTTTCTTTGCTCCACATCCCAAACGTTGCCATGGTTCTTCCACCTACCTGTGCAATATCTCTGCATAGGTAGGTGTCACTGACACTTTCTTACTTGAAACCTTCATTATTTCTCCAAGAGAACCCTAAATTCTCTCAGCCTTCAGTTCATCTTCACTTTAATCCAGATTACACAATACCACTTAGACCGTCATGCTCAAAATCTAGCTCCCCTCTGGTATTGAAAACACTCAGAGAGCTTAGGTATTTAAAGGCTCCATGATCCAGACACCACTTACTTTTCCAGTCTCCTTTCTTTTTACACTCTCCACTTCACTTGGGTTAAACTAAACATGACTCCCTGTCCACACACCAAGTTTTTGGATGTCTGTGTTCTCTTCTGCTTGGAGCATTTCCCACTATTGTCCTTATATGCTCCACTCTTAAATTTCTTTTAACATTTAAGTCAAATGCAACATCCTCCACAAAACAAGCCATCTCAAATTCTAGAATATTGCTAAATTGATGCTGGTACCAACTCTGATGTGTGTGTGTGTGTGTGTTTGCACGCACGCGTGTATGGGTATTCCTTTCACCCTAACAAACAATATTTGGACAACAACTGGATGCCCTATAATTCAACTTAATACTGACACTATCTACTTGGAGATAGGGACAAATTCCATAGGTCACTGGTTCAGTTCTACAAAAACCACTTCATTAACGTAACAAGAGATACCTTTATCACCCTCACACTGAGGAAATTCCAAGGGTTTTATAAACTCTGTGTCAGGAACAGTGGACACAGACTAAATATATATATTTTTTTATTTTTAGAATTTTTAAAATTAAATTTATTGGTTAATAAAATTATATAGATTTCACGTGTACAATTCTATGATCCATCATTGTATATTGCATTGTATGTTCACCGCCCAAAGTCAAGTCTCCTTCTTTCACCAAACATTTGACTCCCTTTACCCTCTTCTACCTCTCCCTTTACGTCCTTTTCCCTCTGATAACCACCATACTGATGTCTGTGTCTATGAATTTTTGTTTCTTTCTTATTTTAAATCATAATATCATAATCGCCCTTCTCTGAACTCTCATGGCTGTTGATTGTACCTATGTTAGAGTCCTTGTTACTTTTTACATTTGTTATTTATTTACAAGTATTGTGGGTCCCAGGTCTGGCTATGATACAGGTGCCTAACTTATGCAAGTATGACTCAGCTTATTGTTTATTATGCATGTGTAGCAGAATGCCACTATTGTTCTCTGACATAAATAAAGCCCATGCAGTCCCCTAGCAGAGAAGTGTGCACTTATGGTAATAAAGTTGGTGCCTGCTGTTTCATTCTTATGTTGGCCTCTTGTGCAGTTTTCCAACTGGGCGTCTCACCACGGAAACCTTCCCTTTTTGATCACCTCGGTGCTGACAAATATTATCTCAATTAACAGAGTATGTATGAGCTTTCTGAAGAAAGAGTCTTTGGTCTGTCATCATATTCATAGCCCTAAAACAGTGCCTTATACATAGTAGGCACTAAAACACTTTTGAATGGGAGAGTGAATGACTAAATAGATGAACTATAAGAGTTAGTATAATTTAAAATACAGTTTATAGAAGTCAATATTACAACTACTCAAGGTCATAAAAACTACACAAGGTCTAGTTAAAGATGGATTTATATTTAGGTGACATATAACAGAGACATTGTTATAACTAGACAACAGGTTTTAAGTACTCGGGAGAATAATTAGAAAGAAGTGAAGTTAATGATTTGAAAATATTTTCAAATTCCTATTCCCTTTGTATCTCCCAGCACGCAGTACCAACATGTTCTCCAAAGCACTGTCTAGCAATTACAATCTGTGACTTTTAAAAAGATGACTTCCATGAGCAAAAATTCATATGTTTGAGAAATTGCAGATCTTTGAATCCAAACCATAGTTCAGAAAAATCTATTTTAATTGGAATATTTAAAAAAATAATCTAAACACCTTTTAACATATTAAATAACTTTTGTCTATGAGAAAATTACTTTTTTAGAAAGAAAAAATACTTCTTCTTTATGAATAGGAATTACTTGGAGAATAACTTGTAGTTTTAGCTAAACTTAATAGAAATCACCAAGTGACAGGTTCATGTATGTTATTGGACATCACAGGACAATCTCACTGGAACAGGATGTTTGTGGAAAGCCATCTTTTCTCAAGGTCTTCTGCATCGAGGGTAGACTATCTTTAAAAAAAAGTTTCCATTCTGGAAACTCTGGTTACAAATTGGGATAAAAAGAGCAGAGGCAGATTTAGTAGTCTGAAACTAAAACCACAAGAGAATATGAATGGCAAACCCTTGTTTGCTATCTTCAAAGTCTGTGACTTCCTTAATCAAATTTTAAGTAAAGAATCTGGGAAAACAAATAATAGCATTTGCAATTGTTTTTCATTTTATGTAATGGGTATTTTGCTGAAATAAAATTTAAAAAAATGCAGTTCTTATTTTCAATAGTCTGAGGGAGTTGGCTGTTCAGCAAAATCTTAATACAAAAAACTGGGCTAACAAGGTCAGGGTTTGGCCTCCTGGGGAAAAATGTTTAGTTCCCCCTTAACAAGTGCACTCCAGGTGCCCTTCAGGACACAAGGCACTAGATTTTTTACTTCCTTCTTGTTTGTCCTCTCTTAAAGTGAAAGCTATAATCTTTTTCTAATTTAGCTGTTTAGAAAATCTGAATGATTGTATAGTAGGATACTAAAAATAAAATGATTGCATTTAAAAGCTTTTAAAACTTCGTAAGTGAAATCAGTAATTAAAATCCAATTTTTAAATAAAAAAATTCCATCCTTTTGAAAGCTGTGCTTCTAGATGGACATTGCATAACAAATTTTATTTTCTGACAGTGTATTATCAAAATAGACATTTTCTTCTTCCCTTTCTTGGCTGTTTTATTTTATATTTGAAAGGTGCAAGCCCCCAGAAGTTATAATGTATTTAAGATTAATTTAAGCCATTAAAATAGTTTAGGCTCTGTTGGTTTTTTGGGGGAAAGTATTACTATTATGTTCTGCATTAATGCCTGAGTGCTATAATAAATTCCGTTTTCTGGCATTCTGTTAACCAGAACCTTATTAACCTGCACGATTTGTATAGCCACTGAAAACTAACAGCCATCCCTAATCCTAAGAAGTACCTGAAAGATCCTAGGCTAATGTCTCAATGAAAGATTAAATACCATTCCTCTTGGCTCTATAATTAATTATGTCTAATTCTTTACAAATTGTTCATCCTGTAATATGTAGCACCATTACTAAACATTAGAGTAGATGAAGCACCAGAACATTTGATTAATTTGGACATGCTATTTCTTGACCATGAGGAATACTGGAAAATTAGTTCCAATAAGTCTATTATCCAAAAGTGGGTTTCTTATTAGAATGTCACCTAGGAAATGACTAACCTATTCACAGCTATATATTCCTTCAATCCAGCAGCAGGTTTTCTGCAAGTATATCAGAGAACATTCTTGAATGCTAAAGAGGAATGAAAGCTCATAAGCTAGAGGTGAGCAGAGAAGAATGATGAAAAGAAACTCATGTCCTTCCTGTATGACATCATAATGTCTTCTAATCTAAAATACATAATAAAGGCATCTTCATGAGGGCGTGACTATTGATTTAAATTTTAAGCATATTCCAAATGGTTAGGAACCATTCACATTCTGGAAGGAACCTCTGTGTTGAGAGAGGCTGATGTCCACATGCGTTCTTCTGAAATAGGACACAAGCAGCTAGTGGTTCCCCAGGGCCACTAATTGTTCTGAAATTTTTCTTGCCTAAGAGCTGAACATAACCTCTGTGAAGAGAACATCCTTAGAAAAATCCACAAATGTTTTTAATTGGGTCTTTCTCTAATGAAAATGAAGCAAGACAAACAAAGTGACAGTGGGATTATGGTCTTGGTCACTTGGGTCTGCCAATATCACTGGTCCTACTGTCCTAACCAGGACTGTTAATGTTGAGAATCTGAAAGCTACTTATTTTTTGGACGGGAAGAGAAAGTCTAAGTTCATTCTTTAAAAATGCTATGCTCTGTTGCACAAAAATCATGATAAATTGCCTCACATTGCTGAAGCACTCAAGGGGAACTTGGTGAAAAAAAAAATGAAGCTGCATTCACTTAACTCTATCAATTATTCAGACATACAGTAATTGCTGAAACTGATGCCAGAGAGCTGCCAGGCTATGGAAGGGGAACGTTCACTCTAAACACATGGTAAAGGAGAGACAAGAGTCATCCTACTGCTACTTCATGAGCATATGGCTGGCAAACTTGAGCTATAGTATTTCTATGTCTAGAAAAGGTACTATATTTATACCTCAGTTTACTTCTGGAAAACTGAATCATTAGATAAGCCAAAACATGAAATACTGCAGTTTAGAGTCCCGTGGAGAAAACCAATTGTTTCTTGACAAATTTTGGTTTTAAGCCCAGTATAATTTTGTAGGCATTAACTTGGGGTTGTAACACAAAAGACAACATCCTTTAGAAAGGTGGGGGTGGGGGGAGAGAAAGTGTCAACAAACACCAGGCTCTGAAAAGAGAAAAGTTGTGTGTGATAAGAAAAGCTTTGCTACTCTCTGTCCAGCAGCTTAGCCCTAATTGCCTGAGTAAAGGCGTCTGTACCTTTTTTGCTGAGTCAGCTCTAAAACCCCTAGAAGAGATGAAATGCGGTGATTAGGTTTCACCCACACCTATATTTAGGAGCTACATAGAGAACTTGCTTTTATATAATGACACCAGACACGAGGAAAAACATTTAATTGTACAACATAATGATAATTTACTCAAATTTTGAGGGTTAATAATCAAATATAATACAAATCAGAATTTAGAACTTAAAAATACAATGCGGTTCTGATCTCTCTATTGCAACTAGCTGGCATTTGATGTGTATTTTGAATATAACCAAATTCCTTGAAATCTTGATAATGACAGTTAATAACACATCATAATAAGAGCTAATATTGACTGAACACTCACCATGAGTGGGGCACACTGAATGTGCATTATCTCATTTAATTCTCAGCACTAAGGAAAACATGAGAACACTTCTTCCTGGCTCCTCCAGTTTCCACAAAAAAAGGAGTTTTCCTGAAATACCCTCAGACCCTTATCTCATTCCTTATTTCTCTCCACGGAGATGGAGTAAGAGTTCCTGGAGTACTCTCTGGAGGAGAGGAATTGGGCAGACCAGCCCAGCTCCTTCCTCTCCTTGTCTTAGGAGATGTTTGCCCACATGCAGCATATGTCCCACTCTCTCTGTCTGCTGTGCTTTAGATTTTATGCACGGTGGGCCTGACTTTCCAGTGCTGTCTAGGAGTAGGAAGGTAAGTATGCCTCTTGGCTAAGAGATCCAGAGCCATGTTTTTCAATCTTTCTCATAATAAAGGGGATATTTCATCCTCCATCTGCCTGCTCTTCTCTCATTTGGTTCAGAGCTTGGGAAGGTTTCACAGTTCTAGTGGCTGGAAGTTTGAGATCAGAGCACCAGCACAATACGGTTCTGGTGAGCACCCTCTTCTGGGTTGCAGACAGCTGACTTCTTGTCACATCCTCACATGGTGGAAAAAGCTAGCTAGGTCTCCAGCCTCTTCCTATAAGTGAACTAATCCCACTCATGAGGGCTCCATGTTCATAACCTAATACCTCCTAAAGGCTTACCTTCTAATAACCATCACACTAGGACCAAGGTTTCAACTTATGAATCTCAGAGGGACATAAACATTTAGCCCACTGCAGAGGGGGTACAGAGGGTTGTCATTCATTGCTTCTCTGCTAATCCCAACAGTATTTTCTTTTTTACAGATGAGGAAACAGAGGCATAGACATTTCAAATAGCTTGCTCGAGGTCATACAAATCCCCCAGATGGTAGACTCAGGATTTGAATTCAGGCTATCTAGATTTTAACGCCATCTATGCTGTTCTAAACAATAATGATGCACATGAAATTACTTTAGAATATTGGTTTTAGTACTAAGAGCACTTAGAGAATCTTGGCAGTGCTTAACATGTTGTTTAATTAGACATTTATTCTTTGAGTACAAGAGCTACTACTAAAATAATACTTAGAAACTGTTAGCTTTTATATGGATAAATATTTCTTTTTACACCAGCATTTTACTTAATCAGAATTTCATCTTATATGTAGTGCCAAGAACATTAGAGTAATTATAAGTTCTAAATGTGTGGAATGGGAATTAATGAGGTTTTACTGTATAAATATATGTATGTTTGATTTTATACACATTTCACAAGAAAATTATCCTTATCTTTTGGCTTGATATTTTAAGTTGGCTGTGTGTTAGCCAGACATTTTATATGTTCTTAAAAGGTATATATTCCTTTTAAGGAGATACACACACACACACACACACACACACACACACGTATGACTATAAATATATACGTACTTTATTAATTTAAATATGGTTACTTATATGTAGAATACTATCTGCTTCAGGTAAAAATTCATGTCTTTTATGAATCAATTAGGTTCTATTAAGTTTTTGTGAACACTTATTCCTTTTAACTGACTTCTTTGGATTTTAAAAGACAGTGTTTTAATGAACATTTCAATAAACACAAAACCAAAAAACCAAAAATGCTGTCAGGTTACAAACATGTCTGAGATTTGCAGGTGAGCCCTTCCAAGATTCAGGCAACATTTTCAAATGCTAAATATCTATACTGCATTTCAGACATAGGATCTTAAGAGAATAACTACCATTTTTCTTCATGGCCATATGAACAGGACCCTGTGTTGTAGTACATCTATCACTATTCTCTCAACAAAATCTGCTTTAGCCACAACATCCAAAGCAAGGCAACAGAAATCAATGGTTATACTGTCAGCAATTTTTCAAGTGGCTCTTTTGTGCCATGGCTACTTTATTTGTAAAACAGGGTGTGGGCCCCAGGCCTGACAATCCAGGCTCGCGGCTAAGGCATGACCCCAGATCCAGCATGTTACCTTAAACACAGTAGTGCGCCTGCACCTACCTTATGTAAGAATGACTCAGCTTGCTGTACCATGCATGTGTGGCAGAATGCCACTATTATTTTCTGGCATATAAAAACCCATGTGGTCCCTGCAATAAAGGGTTGGTTTGCCATCTTGTTCTCATGTTGGCTCCTATGCATTATTTCAATTGGGCATCTCACCGCCGAAACCTCCTCTCATCGATCAACTCTCTGCGCTGACACAGGGATGCCCAGGCTAGATTATTAACTGGTTACCTACTATTTACCTTAGAGTATTCAAATTTAGGAACAAATTTGTATTCACTTGGTGCTCCAGACATACACACGTTGTAGAAAACAATTGTGCTCGTAGAAGTAATTCATGAGCTGATTCAATGTCTTCCTGTTCAGCAGGCAGAGAGGGTAGCCCATTCACTCTCCACTCTGACCACGGGACTCTGGGAAAGTTGCCATTGGCTGAGATTAGACAAGGTTAGGAATCTCATGCAAATCTGGCTACCAGAAGTTCATTTCTCAGCAGATGGGGTGACCTTAGGAGCAATGGTATTTATCCTCAGTGAGGATGAACTTTCTCGAGCTGACTAGAATTCTTGGGAACAGTGCCCATTTCTAGACACTTTCCTGAAACAGAATTTGGCACCAATACAGCCTTATAGCAGTGAGCTTTCCTTTTACATAGCTTGCTTATTTTTAATTTTATTCTCTGGAAATAGCATTTTAATGCTTTAGAAATTTCAAATGGCAAAAATTAACTGTTCAAAGAAAACACATAGAAAAAATATTGCACACTAAAAATGTTGAAGTGGAACCAAGTTCAAGAAAGATGAATACTTCTCCAACCATCCTTAATGATGAAGGATCTTACTGCTTTCAAGGGGGCATCAGATGCACACATTTATATGTTTAATAGGCTCCCAGGTTATACTTTTTCACAGTTTAGCTGATTATCTACCTATATTCCCCCTTTTATCTATCATCTGTCTATCTATCTATCTATCTATCTATCTATCTATCTATCTACCTACCTGTCATCTATCCATCCATTCATCTTTTTATCTTTATGTATCTATTTCTCTGTTCCAGTATTAGTGCTTATATAGTTTGAGAAAAATTGCATAAGCTATGGAATGCTGTCAATTTCTTTGCAGAGAGGGCTTATAATATCATTCAGGACAGACATGATCTAGATTAAGCACTGAATTATTTTTTTTCCATGTTAAAAAAAGCGGCACAGCACCATGGGGCTCTGGATAACAAAATCTTCCAGCTGACTGTTCCTTATTCCTAGCCTGCTCCTCTTTCATGTCATTTCCTCCTTCTGATCCCTCGCCCCAGGATACTTCAGATCAAGGTTATGTGGACTCTAGGGGACTGAGTTATTACATTTAAAACAAAAAATTGCTGAAGAAAAAGACCACTGTGGCAAATTATTATCTTTTTAAATTTCTTGTTCCCTTTCCTCATCAGATTTCCCTTAAATTGTTTTTTTTTTTAGACTTCCATTCTCCTTGCTAGTTCTTCAAAACAATTTATTCAGACTTTAGAAAATAATTTGAGATGTGTTAGGGCATAGCCAGTCTATGGTAAGATCTACCAGTCATTTATGTATTTATTGAGAATGCTGCTGCTTTAGAACAAGAAGTTTGTCCCCAGAGAAACTGAATTGGAACTGTCAGGTATTAAAAAAAGGTATAGGACAAAAACCAGGTCAAGAGAGGGTGAGAGAAGTCAGCGTGTTAAATGTTCTGTGAAAAGATTTTCTAATATCTTTCAACTTCAAATTCTAAAAGCAGTAGCCTAAACTTTATAGATAAAACTTTGACCAATATGACATTTGAAGAAGAATGCCTGAAGAACAATGCCTTCCCCCTTTACTAAAAAGGAATTCAACCCAGTCTTAACCTGCCAGTGAAATGCCCAGAAGGTGGTTTTGTTTTGAAGATGTGCACTAGAGTAGCTGAGGAGAAAGTTCTAGAAACTAAGTAGGGAGCTTTGGCTTTTGCTCTTTGCACGTGGGGATCTTCCCTTCCCTCAAGGCCTCTGTATTCTTTACCCTTTAACCAGAGCCCCAGGTTCCTTCTTGTCATTAAATATAGATCTATTGTAATTCATTTGACACTCTCATAACCAAGGCTGGGGTGTATGGATGAATTATAGTACTGTGATGACATAAAGCATTTTAAATTCTAGGATGATGTTCATATAAATTACTGATAAACTCTGCTAGTTAGGAATATTTAATATAGTGATAAGATGGTATACTTGTTCAAATATGTTTCAGTAAAAAATTTCTTTATTCTTTCTGTTTTTTTTACAACTAGTGGAATTCACAATACCAGTTACCTGTTTGCCCAGAGTAGGGGAATACTGATTCTTGTTGGACATCAATACATGACCATGAGAACTTAAAATTTCTGATTGGAAATTGAGAACAGTCTAGAGCAGCCATGTACTGGGCATTGGTCCTGGTCCCTATCATACTTGAGCCCAGCTCTAGGGACTAAAAAGAGGATAAACACACATTCTCCACCCTACAGCACACACTGCCTGCGCTTCCTCTTTAAGGTATCCTTTGTAGTTTTTAAAGAGAAGTTGATTTTTATACATAAAAGAAGTACATTTGGACAAATTGTGGTTTTATTGATTTGAAAGAGTTGAACACAATCTAGATTAAACAATTCCTAATTTGTAATGTGTATTCATTTTTTTCTGTAATGAATCACTACAAACTTAGTGGTTTAAAACAACACAAATTTATTATCTTATTGTTGTTATAGATCAGAACTCTGAAATGAGGCTCACTGGGCTAAAATCAAGGTGATTGTAGGGCTATATGCCTTTTTCTGTGGAGGATTGGAATTTTTAAAAATTTATTTATTTCAATTAGTTTCAAGTATACAGTACATTGGTTAGACATCTATATAATTCATAAAACTATCCCCCCCATTTGCTCTCTCTCTCCTCTGGCCCTCCATCTAGCCATCATATTAATGCTAACTGCATTCCTTTTTGAAGGCTCTAGAGGTCAATCCATTCCCTTGCCTTTTCCAGCTTCTAGAGGTTGCCTGCATCCCTTGGCTCATGGTCCCTTTCTGTCTTCAAAGCCTGCAAAGGTGAGCTCAGTCCTTTTCATGACCCTCTCTTTTGCCTCTTCCACTTTTAAGGTTTTATGTGATTAAATTAGGCCAACCCAGATAATCCAGAATGATCTCCCCACTGCAAGATCAGCTGATTAGCAAATTTAGTTGCATCGGTAAACTTAATTTCCCTTTGCCATGTAATTTAACATATTTACAAGTTCCAAGGATTAGGGTGCAGATGTCTTTCAGGAAAGCAATATTCTACCTACCACATAATACTACACACAGTAACATGTTATAATCTTGTTCTTAGCTTCTGATTTGTAGTTAAAATGGTCGAGAGCAAGGGGCATAAAGCCCATTGTGGGTCTATTGTGTGGGATAAACTTCCAAGCACCTATGCTTCCCAAGTCTGGTTTTTCATGAGTCTCTGCTGGATTTTCTCAGTTTATGACATGATTCTGTCTTGGTTTCCTGATTAGCATTATGGTTTCTTTTATGACCAACATTTGACCTTAGTTTGAGCCTGCTTATCTGGAGCCTGATAATTTGCCTGGCTCTGGCTGTGTAAATTCTTTATTTTAAACCTTGAAAGGCAAGCTTGATTCTTGTTCTGAGGATGGATTACCTTGACCAAAGCAACTGATGTTCATAAAGGGCATGACTTGGGGGCCTTCTTGCTGTGGGATCCAATCCACTGCTTGCCCACCTTTCTGTCTTGAATATTTCCTCTAGCTTGAATCAAGCCTAACTTTGGAATAGCTACTGGCTATTCCAATTAGTGACTCTGTGTAAACCCAGCCTCACTAGTCCCAACTCTCTCCCTTTCAGCATTGTTATTTCTCTTAAACAGCATGCTAGTTGGCTGATCACATCTAAACCACAGCAAACAAGGCCATTTCAACAGGTCTAGTCCTATAAAGAAGGGATTCCCAACCTTAAGACCACAGAGTGGTATTTGTCTGTTGCCTTTTAGGAAGGAACCAGGCTACATAGCAGGAGGTGAGCGGCTGGTGAGCCAGTGAAGCTTCATCTGTATTTGCATATGCTTCCCAGTGCTGCATCACTGTTTTCATTAGATTCTCATAGGAGCACCAGTCCCTTGTGCCAAAAGTGTTGGGGACTGCTGCTGTAGAGCTGTAACCAAGACTGTATTATCTCCATTCTTTCAAAATGGCAATCAACATGCATACCTCTGATGTCTGCAGAGTGACAGCGCTAAATAAAAGTTTCCTGAAACTTTTGCCACTTGTCACCTTTGGAACTTTGAATAAGGGTGCATATGGATCCTGGCCCCTTACTCCTAGGTACTGATGCACTTAATCTGTGGGCTCAACCTTCAAACTTATCTTCAGAAAGATAGGCAACATATTGGGAGGTCCAGATGAAGCTGCATAGAGTTAGTTATGGATCTAATGTGTGGGATGAGCTCAGTGCCTCAATTCTTACCCATTATTTCCATTTTATTAGTGCTGACCTCCGGACATTAATGGTATTATTATTTTTATATAAAGCCAGAGTCATCATTTGGTATCTGAGAGTCCCAAATCCCCAGTGAGATGTGAAGTTTGAACAAATGTTGAGAAAAATAAAAAATCTGTCAGGGTAATTGGAGCAAAAACTACTAGTGCCTTCAGCTTTCGGAAATATTTTGATAATGTAAAAATAATTTTTAACATTATTGAGCACTTGTATTAGGCACTCTCTTTTATGGAACAACTCATTTAAACCTCATTACAACCCTATGAAGTATGTACTATTTTTACCCCCATTTTATAGAAGTTGAAACAAGAATAGAGAGCTTAAGTAATTTGAAAAATATCACAGGTAGTAAGTGAGGTGCCAAGATTTACACCTTCGGTTGTCTGACTGCTGTTCCACCTCTTAACCATTATATAATTAGAGTTTACTTTTTACTATTTCAGGAAAACACAGAGCCTACCTCTGGTAGTAAAATTGAATACCAATAAAGAATTAGATTCACCTAATACCTGGGGAGACTGATGTAGATACTCTGACAAAAGACCAGTCTTGACTTAACTAAATAGAGCCAATAATTAAGGTCAAAGTAGGTTGGGAAAAAATGCAAAAACTGGACTCACCAACAAATATTTGTATTGCAGTATGTGGCTAGAAGGCCATTACTGAGCAATGGTCTTGTGGTAGAACAATACTAGAGTTCCTATGAGCTTCAAGTAATGGACCAACTTATCTCAAAGTATCAGCTTTCTGAGTTGTCAAAATGACATTCCTAGAAATAACTGGCAACGATATCTCAGTAAATTAAAATGCAGGAACTTCACTGATTTTTGTTGTTGTTGATCTTTAAAGTAATATTTTCCATATGGGAGTTATCGAGGCTGATGAGTCTTAAGAGGTGCCATTTTTGTATGGCCAGAAATAAAATGATTTGTACATATCTTTAGCAAATGAATTTATCAGTCAGACAACTATTATTTATGTCCCAGGTCTGGGAATAATGGTGATTAAGACAAATCTAATTCTTTCTTTCAATGGATTTGTAATCTAAAAAGGTACCCAGTTTAATTGCTATAATGAGTAACCAACTGAGAAAAAAGGGAGACATAGGCTACTTAGTGTAATGCTTTGGAATTTCAAAATTTACTGAAAGAGAAAATTTAAGATATTTAATCCCAGACCATTATTCTTTCAAACAGATCCAAGAGTTGAAAGAAGACTGGGGCACAGAGGACTGAGAGTTGGAGGAGGAAGGTAAAACGGTACGTGTGAATGTATGTAGAAGGCATGGTTTTTAAATTACAGTATACAAATATTAAAATATAGATATAAACATAACTATTGAGAATAATAAGGTAACCAGTATAAAAATTGAAATATGCAAAATTTACAATTACCAGGTAGAACAAAAAGGATTTTTAAAAAGGTAAAAATTCTAGCCAAAGGAATGTGAACTTGGATTATAGTCTCCAGCTGAGGAGGTTGAGGGATGTCTGTTATATTACAGTAAGATTCAAACTCAAGCTCCCTCCGTCATTAGTAGTGTGGTATGCTATTCATTTCTTCTAGTAGGAGTATAGTAAATATCAGCTCTACACTTTTCCAGTGTAGAAGTTATGTTTCCTTGAAAATTTAAGTAGCAGGAGAAATGATTTACCATACCCATATTTGGGATGAGGACACTCCATATCTTTTTTCAGTGTCAGATCCTAGAATGCTGCCTAGAGACCTGAAGCGATCTATGGACTGTAAAAGCTGACAAGAACCTCGCTCTTGTGTTTTTCTTCATGGTGATGGGTGTTTGGTTCTTTCCACCAGCCAGTGACCTGGCTGGTTAGCGACTCTAAGTTTCTGGCTCTTTCCTGACTGAGCTCTCTGTACCCTGGGAAAAATGTTGAGCTCTGGAGTAAATTAAGGCTAATGGAGCATGAACTTAGGTCTCTATTCATCTGTTGTCAGGCACATTCATATACTGGGTTTGATTTGAGGTGGTGCTCTAGATGTGGTTGAGTGATAATGCAACTGCTCTTCTGGCATACCTGGGATATTGAATGTTTGGTGTCAAATTTAGAATAAAGACCAACAGCTGGCTTTTTGTTTTCTTATCATCAGATACTGAGGGGCCAGTATGTTGGTCAGCACCATATACTAGTCTACTGGAGCATCAGATCTTATAGGTATGACTCCCCACCTCCTCTGGAGTCTCACAATTGTAGCTACTCATGTTAGCCAGTTGTGGTTGTTGTTTTTTAAAGATGTTGCCAAGAATGAGAATTGTGGCTGGAAATCTTGATTGTTCTTAATCTGGAACAATATTAACATCATTGCTGACCACTGAATTTTCATCGCTGAGACAAACACCGCCCATACAACTGACCAATGACTACCTTTCTCCCATTTGAAGGTTAATAAAAGAGAAGGCCTTTATGGAGTGTTTTGTAAGATATGCACCACTGACTTGAAAACTGACTTCTGGTGTATAGCTAATACCTACAATTTTTACTACCCTAATGCACTAAGTTCATACATTCTCAAACAATGAGGTTCTGGGATGCATTCTTTACCGAACCTAAATTTTGACTCTGCCTCCACCTGGAGTCAGAGCTACATTATGAATGCCAACATTCTTGCATGTGAGAATACTGCCCATCTGACCCAACTGGTCTTGCTTTGACAATATACAGAGGTGCTGGTGATCCTCTTACCCAGCGATCTTTGGGATGCTGTGTTCCAGGCCAGAGATAGATACTACATAACAGTGTCTTTTTAAGGTCTTTGTTTGTGAGTGATATCCCTGTCTGGTTCACCTGCCAGTAGTGTCATTGGCTGGCAGGAGTTGATGTCCTGGAATTTTTGAGGTAATGACCAACCAATACCACCTCTCTTGTTGCTTTGGTCTAATGATGTTGAACAGCCACTATAACAATGAAATAGGTCAAATTGTAGGTTTATAGTATTGTCAATTACTTTGCTACTAAAATTGTTTACTGGGACATGGAGGACTGAGAACATATCCCTGATTCTTTCTTCCAAGTTCTTCCTCTGAAAACACAATGAATAAATTGAGGCTGCTCCAGAGACAGGAAGGCATGTGCCATCCTGAGAGTTAAGGTCTTTGCTTCTAGTGGTGTTGAGAAAGAGTAGAAAGTATTGTAGTGAAGACTCCACATTTCCTGCTGCTTGAGGGCACCACACAAGCAGAAGCCTATTTGCATGTGCAACATATGCTCCAGGGAGGTGCTGTCAGACTACATGGCCTGGAGGAGGGTACTTTGCTTCCATTTCCTTAGGGAGAGAGGACTGCTGTTTGTTCCCAGGGAGGCCCCCTTTCTGCCTTAGTAGAGCAACTTCTAGCTCATTTGCTTATCAACTGACATATGCATACATTTTCATGTTCACCATCATAGCCTGGAGAACCTCAAAGTCCTGGCTGAATGGATGCTAAAGGTCAATCCACCATGAGGAGGCAAAGAAATTACAATTTGTTTAAGAAGCATCAGAGACCTAAGGGAGAAAGGGAAAGCAGAACTGTACCTGGGAGCTCCCACTGCCATAGAACTGAACAAAGAAATGGGAGAGAACTCTATCAGTACTCTTGAGGCTCCTAGAGAAGATGCAGTTGGAATACATAAGACTTCTAGAGCCGAACATAATCCTCAATTAAAAAGGAAAAGTAACTGAAGATGCCTGGTGTTGAGGACTGAAATAGTGGTTTGGAAGACTTGATAGAAAAAAAAAGGCACAAAAGAACAAAATTCCAAGGATATGAGGAAAAAGATAAGTTTGTTGGTTGGAGACCTAAAATATAAATATTAAGAGCTTTGAGAAGAGAAAAAGGAATATATGGAGAAATAATTTTTTAAAAAAGAAAATTTTTCTGAAGACAAGTTTTTATATGAATAATGGTTACCAAGACTCAGATGGGATTAATGGGAAAAATTGTGTTACTAGTTATATCTTGGTGACAATTATAAATTCTTTGGATTAAAAAAAACTCATAAGTTTCCACATATAAAATTATAACAATGACCACAAAAATTTTGAAGTAGTCCAGCAAAACCTACAAATTTTAGTGGAAGCAGAAATGCAGTGGTGTACTTGTAAATAAGTAACAACTGACTTTGGAAAAATGATGAACAAAAAAACCAAAGTCCTGCTTTGTAGTGTTTGCCAATTTCCATGGTGTATATCCTCCCACCATGGCCTATTTCAAGCTGTCAAGTTGATGTCACAGAGTACAGAGTTTGAACAAGATGATTCAGTATGAACCAGCACCAGCACCCCACTGTAGAGAGGGATAATGTAGATAGAAGAGGTTATAACAACCTAAAAATATCTTTGTGGTATGCGGGATGAGTAGGCAAAGAAAATACCTTGGTGGGAGGATATTTTTGATTTTGATAAATGTTAATAGAGAAATAGATTATAGCTGTTGTTGGGGTGAGAAGGTAAGCCTTGGAAGAATTGAAAACAATTAACACTTCCAAATTAACAGGGAAAAAATTCAATTAAGAGAAGACAGATGAAGCCAGAAAAGTAAGGAGAGGGACTTCTGGTTCTCTGTCCATCATGTAAGGAGTTTAGAAGTTGCTACTCTGTCCTAAATGTAAGTAAAAAGCTGAACAAAATAAAAAATCAACAACTCTTCTTATATCTGTCAGGGAAATGAGATCACAGGGCAAATTGTTGCCTCCAAAATTAGAGAGACAGACAGGTGGATACAGAGGCAACTTAACAGAGCAGAAACCCACAAGCAGAAAACAGTGCTGGGGTAGGAAAACTTGAACTGTAATTGATGAATAACTAGGGATTGGTGTGGACAAGTCTTGAGAATGAAAAACCTCAGGGGGGACCCACTCATAGGGTAGCCCCCACGCTTTTGTGAGTTTTACCTTTTGGAGCTCTGCCAGGTTCTCACAGTGAAGATAGGAGGAAAAATCCCCTTTTGTTTCTGGCAGTGGGAGGGGAAAAGACAAGACTCTGAATACACCAGGAACACCTATTCTTAACCAGCCCTGCCCTTAAAAGAAACAATTTCATTGAGTCTAATCAACTAGGGAGAAGGGAAATATCCAACTGCAGCCCCCTCTAGCATTCTGTCTCACTTAAGGTGGGGAAAAAAGTGAGAAGCACTTAAAAAGAAAAGTTGAGGGAAAAAGAAAAAATGATGTATGTTAAATATTAAGCCTAAAATAAATGGAAGGAATAACACAAAGAATATCAGTTATCACAATAAATGTGAAAAGTCTGAATTTCCCTATCAAAATACATTATCATATTCAGTTAGACAAAATCCAACTACAGGTTAACAAGAATCATAGTTAAAATAAAGTGGCAAAGAAAGATTGAAAATCAGGGAATGGACAAAAATAAACCCAATTAATGCAAACAAAGAAAGCAGGAGTAGCAGAATTAAAAATCAAAAGCATTTAATGGGACAAAAAAGATTATATATTGCCAAAGATGATATCCAGAGAAAAATAAGCCACAGACATTTATGTACCTGGTTATGCATAAACATAGTAGACAGATACATAAGGCAAAAGTTGCTAAAAAATTTAGAAGGAAATAATAAAACCACAGTGGGAGATTTTAATAAACTTTTTATCAACATTTATACAATTTTTATTATAGGATTTTTAATTGAAGGTGTCTATATGGAGCTTGACAGATAAAATAGTGTAAAAATAAAACAAATAAAAGGGTTTGAATGACATAATCAGCAAGGTCAAGTTAATTGACATTTATAGAATTTTTACCCTTCAAACAGAATAGATAATTTGAATCTATAGAATACTTACAAACATCAATTTGGTGATGAAGAGCCTAAATAAATTCATCAAAGATGGGCTTTAGAAGCTACATCTTGATTTGAAAAGAGCAGAAATGAACAATAAAAACTTGACTAGAAAAACAACTAGGAAATTAAATAGATACTAGAAGTTAAAAAATAATCTAGAAAAAATGGGAAGGTGGGCTCTTTATACCAAAACCCTTAGGACAAAGTTTTTACTTTCAAGATAGTAGACTGATAACACATGTTTATTGTTATGAGACTCTAATAAATTGACTGTATAGGAAAAAAGATGTAATCCCACAACAAACAAGAGAGTAGATGGAAGGGGAGGGTTGTTATTGGCAGCTGAGATCTTCTAGAATTACACTGAAGCATGGAAACAGATGGAAGAGTAGTGAATGATAAGCAAGTTGGAAAAGGTCACAGCTTAGAATACGAGATGAAGGAGGCAGGCTGAAGAAAGACCCTATTTTAGGACACTAGATAAGCCAGGTAGAATTGAGGATGAGATAGAGGTTAATTGAAGGTGTCTATATGGAAGAGTTGGTCCTATTCCTTTCCCAGGCACATAATGTCCACCAGTCGGGAGTTTATATCACAGGCAAAATAATTGGAGAGTTTCCTCCAACAAAATTGAACTGTTTAGGAAGAATGAGTCAACCAGTGTGGGAACTGGCTTTTAAGAGAAAAGAACTTCCTGTTTTGGCAGTTTTGTTTCTTAGTGCGAAGGTCAGCTCATCCTAAAGTTAAGTCCACCAGTAAATAAGCTTTATTCAGATGTGCAGGATGCACAGTGAACTTGTTTTTGCCTCATCCTGAATTGTGGATGAAAAATTAAGGATTAGTAGATATTTGATGAATATATGTGACATGAATGAGAACAAGAAAAATAAACAGAAGAAATGTCACTGAAGGTATAAGAAATAATATAAGAAAAAGAGCAGAATTACAGATACACAAAAAACATAATCCTACCAGTCCCCCTTGATACACAATTAATTCTGATTACTTACAGAGTAAGAACAGAATGCCATAAAAAAATCAGAACAAAAAGGAGTTCTCAGAAATACAGAATTACCAAAAGCTGAAAGATATGAATTTTTGGATTTAAAAAGCTCACTAAATGCTGAGCAGAATGAGTGAAACACGACAACACATGTCATTGTAAAATTGTAGAATGCCAGAGAAAGGAATGTTAACAACTTCTAGAGAGAAAAAGGTCACATGTAAATACAAGCATAAGACTGACACCAGGCTTATCAGCAATACTGGATATTTGAAAACAATACAGCAATTCATTAAAAATTTGAAGAAAAAAATAATTTTTATCCCAGAATACTATATCAATTATTCATCAAGTGAGAGAACAGAGTAAAGACACAGACACATACAAGACTCAAAGTTTACCACCCATGCATCTATTCTTAGGACATACTCCAGCAAAATGAGAGTGTAAACAAAGAAATTGTAAGACATGGGATCCCTAAACAGTAGATCCAAATCAGGAGAGCAGTAAAGGGAGTTTTTTGGGTACTGAATATGCAACAGGCCTGGAGACTAACTGGTATAGATTGGATAGGGGACAGGAAGGTTCTAGAAAAAAAGGTATTTGACAGAATAGAAAATGTGATAGATGAGAAAAAATGGAGGACACTATGAAGTCAAATAATGCAAGGCAAAAAAAATTAGAAATAGAAAAATCAAAACTGTAAACTAAAATATGGCATAAATTTAAATAACTGGCATGTAAGAAAAGTGGATCCATTAATTCCAATGCAAAATACATCCTCCTTGAAGTCATTCATACAGAAAGGAAATATAATCAAACATACCATGTGACTCAATACAAAAGCACATTTATAAGTCATATTAATGCTAAGGCTGTTTAGACTTTTAAAGTTAACCGATAGACAAAGTACAGAAGACTTAATAGTGCTTGCATCATGTGTCACATGAGAAGTCACATCCACTCCTGAGAAGGAGTCGAGAGGCCTTCATGCTGGTAGAATCAGGAGAGGGAGAGATTCATGGGCAATGGGTTCAAAAGAGTGAAGACTGGGTCCCTCATGAATCCAATGGCTGCACCTATCTGAGCCTTGGGTGAAGGGGTCGGGTAGGTGGAAAAATCATTGAAACCTCAGGTAGGCTCAAAGGAAAGCCGAAGACAGAGGAGTCATGTACTTTTTTTTTTTTTTTGCCGATCACCTTTGAGCCCATAATGGGAAGGGATACAGGAGAAAATGAAATGGTGATGTGACATGTTGATGTCAAGAGAGGACTCAAGGCAGCTCTTAGTGATTCTCAGTAACCTGTAGATCCTGCATGGTCCTCACATGTGGGGGATCTGGAAGATACCTAAAGATGCTGACTGGTGGTCTTTCCAGAATGGAGTCATTGCAGCAAGGGGTGAAGTGACCTTGCAGCCAAGGACTGAAGTTTGGACTCTCAGATTGGAGAATGATAGAGATTGCAGCAGACCCCAGGGGATCTGTAAGGCCTGATGGCTGAGGTGGGGGCCTACTCATCAGAGAAAGATAGCAAACTCCTTGGGAAAACAGACCAAAGATATAATACTGGAGACAGTATGGCCAGAGCCTCCTTGGGTCAAGTCACCCGAACTGATGTCAGCATGCAAACTGAGAGCCTGGCACCAGTGCTATGAAGGTACCTAAGTTCTGGGAAGGAGGATGCAACCTGGAAAGCGGGGGAAAATTGCCCTTATAATTTTGTTTTTTAATTGCAGTAAAGTATTTATGACATTAAAATTACCCTTTTAACCATATTAAGTGTACAGTTCTGTGGCATTAAGTCCATTCACTTTGTTGTGCAACCATCACTACCATCAGACTCCGGAACTTTTTCACCTCCCAAACTGAAACTCTATAGTCATTACATACCATGTCCCCATTCTCCAGTACTTCTGGCCCTTGGCAACGACCATTCTACTTTCTGTCTCTATGAATTTGACTGCTCTAGGAATTTCATAGAAGATGAATCATACAATATTTGTTCTTTCGCGACTGGTTTATTTCACTTAGCACTTCAAGGTTCATCGATGTTGTAGCACATGCAAAATTTCCTATCTCTTTAAGGCCGAATAATATTCCATTATATGTGTACTGCGTTTTGTTTACCCATTTATTCATCAATAAACATTCCTACATTTTAGCTATTGCGAATAATGTTTCCATGACCATGGAGGTACCAATATCTGTTTGAGTCTCTGCTTCAATTTATTTTATTTTGAGGGCTGTATACTCTGATGTGGAACTGCTGGATTATACGGTGATTCTATGTTTAATTTTTTGTGGAAAACCATGCCATTTAGTGGCTATACCATTTGCATTCCCATACAAAGGCTCCAACTTCTCTATATTCTCTCCAGTAATTTTATATATATATAAAATTATATATATAATATATAATATATGATAATATATATTATATATAATATTAGCCATCCTAATGGGTGTGAGGTGATGTGGTTTTGATTTGCATTTCTCTAATAGCTTGTGATATTGAGCATATTTTCATATGTTTATTGGCCATTTGTATATCTTTTTTGGAGAAATATCTATTCAAATCCTTTGCCCATTTTTAAATTGACTTTTTTTTTGAGTTGTAGGACTTCTTTATATATTCTATGTATCAATTCCTCATCAGATGTATGGTATGCAAATATTTTCACCCATTTATTTTCTCCCAATTGGATTGCCTTTTCACTCTGTTGATAGTGTCCTTCGATGCATAAAACTTTAAAATTTTGATAAAGTTCAACTTACATGTGTTTTTCTTTTGTTGCTTGTGCTTCTGGTCCTCATGAGGTTTTAACAATTGAATTGACTGAGACTCAAAAGAGTTTCAGCCAACTCCTTAAGAGCTTAATGAACAGAAAGAAATATGGTTAACTTTAACTGGTAAGTTTATGATTACTAAATTTTTTTGCTACTAATTGGCAATGGGAGCTCGAATACAAGTTAGGATCAGTTACAGAAAATAAAAACTAATTTTAGTTTTTGTTATATGCATGAATTTTAGTGTATTCATTTTTGGCCCTCGCTCAAAAGGATGGCAGAAAATTCATAAGCAAAATGTAACAAAAGCCCCATAAAAACTTTGACAGACTACTGTCCCACACCAAGAACCTGCCTGAAATGAAGCACGGCTGAAGTGTACCTCTTGGCATTTCGAGAGTTATACACAAAGGCCCTGTGATATTGGAGGAAGATTTGAAACTTATTTAGGTTAGTTTGTTTTTTCTTCTCAAGAACATGAAAACCATCACCCAGAGAATAAGAAACCCATAATACAACCATGGTAAAAATGAGAATTTAAATTGAAAGTCATAAAAGGCAAAACAGAATTACAGAAGGAATCGATGTGCTATTTTACCCACTGCCTTCCCACCAGGTCCCTAGGACAACCAATTCATTAACTGGATATTCTCTTTGCTGCTGACGTTCCACAAATGCAAGTTAAAGAATTGACAAGCTGGCTTTTGTCCCTTCATACTTAAGAACAAAATATTGCATCAGCGCTAGGCTAAAACTCAATTATAAAGACAAGTTAGACGAAAAGCTCAAAATAAAAGTTTTGCTCTATAGTTTTGCTATGCTTCTGAAATTAAAGAGAAACTGTTCCAGTTTCCAAAGTACATTACTTTTTATTTTTGAAAAGGCAAATGAATTATTATACTTACATTCTTTGACCTAATATACTGCAAATCTGATTTCTGTTCTATTGGTGCTTCAAAGAAGGCTATAAACCTTCTTTTGGCACGAAACATCAGTCTATATTTTTTATTCATGTGCTATTAATTCTCTCAGGCAGTATATGTGCTCAATCCTTGTTTATGGATTCTTGCAACATATAAATTATGTGACCCTCCTCATATATCTGCCAATTTGAAATAACTTGCATGTTCTCATATATATTCTCAAAGCACTCAAACTGTTTGCTAAGTTCTTTCTCAGAGCTTATCTCTTGTTGGTAGTCAATTAGAGACAGTGTTTTCCTATTATATCATTGTCCATTTCTTCCTGATTTTAGAACTATTTCCTTGTTATCAAAGGTCTCTTTGACATGGAAGAGAGCAATCTTACCCAGAGTGACTGATTCGTTCTCTCCCATGATATGTTGATGAAAACAGTTTCTAAGAAAGGGATAAAATGATAGGTCATTTAACTTTCACCAGCTAACATGGTTTGGACCACATTTATCTTTTCACATGGTTTCTATTCAGCCTTTCCTAATTAGTGCCATTTGTGCAAGTTCATTCCTTTGCTATGAACCCCCTTTCCAATGAGTCTGTTTGCTGCTATGCATTTATTTATTTATTTATTTATTTATTTATTTATTTATTTATAAAGCAGCTCAAATGCCAACTCCCAAATGAATTCCTGGTTTAGAATTCTTCAGGGAAACCCATTTTATCAGGTGCTAAAAAATCCTCAGAGCCATCAATTTCTCCATCTTTTGTGAAATGATCTTGAATTTTTCAGTTTTTGCTGTGATTAGTCCTCTTCTTTAGTGATGATGAAGCAGAGACTTACACTTGTTTATATCTTCCCTTCTAAAACATTTCATCCCCTTCCCCTTAGCTAAGATAACTCATAATCTCAGAACTCCTTATAAGGTTAACTTTGATACATTTTACGAGGTAACCCGCACACACACGTGTGCGCACGCGTATACACACACACACACACACACACACACACATTTAGTGACATTTTATCTTTTTATGTTTAATCCATCCAAACTTTCACCCAGCTCTTTATTTAAACTCTCATTTGCTGAACACACTTATTAGACCCTGGTGCTTTGCAATTCACGTATTCTCATTTAATCATCAAAACAATCTTGCAAGTAGGGATTATCCTTGGTTTACAAATGAGAGGTTTAAAGCCCAGAATCACAATCACCTGGCAAAGGGCACCCATATTTAGAAAGTAGGGAAGCAAGAATATGAGCCCAAATCTGTTTTCTCTTTCTACTATAGCCTACTGCTTTGTTCCTGGGTTCCAGGGCTTCTGCTAACTGCCTATTGATCTTGACTATCTAAACTAGGTACATGCTAGATCTAGTAAATATATTGCTATTGCTTCTATGCCCAGTGGGTAGATGGTATGTTTCCTCTGGACACCTTCCATTCCTCCTGTTACCTAACTTCATCTGCATGGACCTCACCCAGCAGAAACAATGTATAAATCTTCCAGATCTGAAACATCCAGATTCAAAGCCCCTGATTCTCCAAGTTTCAATAGCTTCTTTGGCCTTGTTTACAAATTAGGATGCTTTCTAGTGTTCATTTGGCATTTCTTGCCAGCTAATTGTTCTTACCACAATACTGAGGATTCAAAATGCTAGAAAACATAACAGTTAAGGTTATACTCTTTTGATAAGGGTCTCTTCTATCTTCTTGCTTCTTTGTTACTTTGCATCTTTTATTATAACACTCTTAGTTCTGGTTATATAGAGATGGCGGTTATATTGAATGAACATAATTAATTCATTCACATTCAATTAAAAACCTGACAAACTACTTCCTTTTTCTCTTTTGGGTGGGGTGGTGGTGATAGGTATCCACAAAACTGTAAATTTTTCACTGTGTATTGACATCATATCCACAAACCTTTCTACATTTCTATGCCCCCCACTTATGCTTCCAGAAAAAAGAAAAAAAAGGGTTTTTAGGTTTTAATTTAATAAGTGAATTAACTATGTTAATTCAATGGGTTTGCCATATTGCCTTTAGTAAGTGTTGTTTTTTGATATACATAGGCTGAGACTATTAAACCTGGTCCCTAAGTCTTCCATATAGCAATAGACCAGTATTTCTCAACCTTTGTTTCTTCATTATTCCCTCTATGGAGAATTTTTAGATATCTTTTCCTAATTGCCTCCTTCTCCCAGAAATTTTGTACAGTAGCCCTTTGGGAGAAGGTCACAAACCACTGTAAATTGATATTGCTCCTAAGGTAAATTCTATGACACTTTAGATGTTGAAAGATTCCAGAATACTTTTTATGGTCCTTGTTGTTTCTGAATAGGGGAGGAGAGGGAAACCCTCCTTCAATTATAAGAACTTATTGGTAGACCAACCTACATCCTTGTTTATGCAGGACATAAACTAATTCCTAATTTTGTGTGTGGTTATTCAGAATCCCAGATCACAAATTCAGGTGTGCAAGAAACCCTACTTTCTGTATTTTTCTTAATTTCTATCTCCCATTCTGCTGGATGATAGAAGTTTAATATCAGGCAATTCAAAGTTCTCATTTGTCTTTTCTCTGGGTTCTATTTAAACTCCAGGCAGGCTTACAGAACTCTGGTCCTGAGTTTCTTATTGGTGTTGGTGTCTGGTGAGACACCTTGGCTTTCAGTTGCTGGTCCAGTGGGGCGTGTTACACTCGCCCTGTATCCAACTGCAAAGCCCTTCAGGTTGGCCAGCTCTCTACCCTCACCTGTCTCACTCTTGGAGCATGCGGATCACAACGCTGCTCTCATACCACTGTGTTGCAGTGAGGCCTACTTCTCTCCTCCCATCAGGCACCAGGGCTCACCCCCACTCCTTATGGGTGGTGCAGGGAACCCTGGAGGCAGTCTGGGACCTGTTTGCCTAGAATACACAACCGTGTCATATGCTGTTTGTGGGGCTGTCTTCTTGGTGGCTCTATGTACCTTGAAGGTTTGAGCATACACCTGCCTGAGACATTGCCCTGGGGTAGGGTGAGGAATAAGACTTCTCTTCAGGGGCCACTTTTTTTGAAGGCCACTCCCTTCAAACCTCCTCACACCTCGAAGGCCCTTTGCTCTCATTACTCACAATTCTTCCACATCTTTTGTCTTAGGCCAGGGCTTAAGCTCCTGAAACTCAAAAGCCAAGAATTTTACTCTAGTTATCTGTGTCCTGATGTATTATCCTTTATCAGGGGGAATGAAGGCAGAATTCTGCCTAGCTTTCTCAAATACGGAAAGAGCAGGGGTGATATAAAATACTAGAGATGAAAACAAATTATTCTGAAACAGGATCTCACCAACCCTTGTGAGACAGCATTGGGACCTGGGCCCTGGGCAGAAGGAATACGGTATGGCCAGGAGGAATTCCGGAGAAGCTGACCACAAGAATGTCACCATCTCATCCCCTTACCTCCCTTCTGTTTACTGCCAAACAAATGTTAAAACCACTATTCCGCATGCGCAGTTGATCAAGGTTTGACTGCTATAAGACCTTCCTGACGGGGCGGAGGTGGAGATAACAAGCATCCTTCCGTTTTGCCCCACAGCTCAGGTGCAAACATGGTTATCAGGCAACATAACAGGTAAAGAAAGCCCGCTATTTTCAAAAAGCCTGCCTCCCGCCTCCGCCCCGCTCCCCGCCCCGCCCCGCGGAAGCCTGCTTTGTCCTCAGCTTATAAAAGCAGCCAAACAAAGCCAGCCCAGTTATTTCGGAGGAACTTCCTTTCCTCTGAGTTGCCTCCCTTTCCCTTGAGCATTTGGAAATTTTGCTGGGGTTTCCCCTCGATTTCTATTTTGAAAAACTCAAGAACCCCAACGCAGCAAAACCTGGGTATTTAATTCTCATGTGCTTCTGTCTAAAGAACTAGTTCTTTACTTTTTTGTCTATACTGTTTCCATGCTGAACACATTACCATCAGTAAAACTATTTTAATAGGGCCAGACATACCCCACCCATTTGCGAATCAAAAGTCCTCTGTGAATCTAGTAAATTGTGCCCATTTATATCTTAAATGCTTAAGCCTCCTGAGAATTCTTCCTTTCTCCCTCCCTTCCTTCCTTCTTTCCTTCTCTCTTTCTTTCTTTTCTTCCTTCTGAGAATATGCTGTGTTATCTGAACTTTTAACTTATAATTAGTATCTAGGCCTTGGAAGCAGAGGCTTGACCTCGGACTGGGGCCTAAGATGGTGGCAAAGAACTGATTTGATCCCATTTGCACCGTCATTCTTAGAAATTGTTGAAGAAGGCAAACCAGGAAAAAACAGACTTTTTGTGGGTCAAGCAATTGGGGAGCTTGGAGTATTAAGACTGAGGCTAAGAGTATGATATTGGCCATTCATACTTAGAGCCTGGTTAATTCTGGCCATGGAAAAATTTATTCTGAACCTGGCCTTGCAGATTAAGCGGAACTTCTTGAACATTCTATTGAGTGTTTGGAACTGTTTTTATAGCTCTTCTCTGCAGAGGGACAAGGCAATAAGAAGTATACAGTGTACGGAGTTCAAGTAGAAATTTATTCTCTTGACCAGAAATTTCAGAAAGTATCCATCTAATAGAAAGTCATTTTAGAAAGTACCCCTCTAATTTTCAATAAAGTCAGAATCAGCTGCTCTTCTCTTCCTCTTCCTTTCCCCTGGCTAAATGGCATGCTTCAGGCCTCCATTATCCTTTGTGGCACTATGGTTACTTAAATGGTATTTCTGTTTATCAAGGTAAAATGCAATCAGCTGGCTGCAATGTCTACTCAGGTCTTGCTTGCACTTGCTATCCATTTTCTTGATTCTTTCTCATCTAAATCTTCATAGACATTTAAACAACTGACCTCAAGGAGCGACTGACTGATCTGTGTATGGAAACACCTACAATTTCACTAGGCAAGTCTGAAAAGTAACCATGCGTAATACGTGAGTCATGGAATATGTGAGACAACACTATGTAATGTCTCTTGTTGGATGAATAAAATTTAGAGGCAGAGGGTCCTGCAGTTATGATGCATAGTTGATCTCTCATGGCTACAGGTACCTGGTTATATCTTCTGGAAGCTTGAGCACCTATAGCACCTGGGTGCTCTTACCCTCTGACTTAAAAAAAAAAATGAGTTAGTTGAGGAGATGGGAGGTTGGCATTCAAGGAGAGGGCATGGAAGCTCATTTCTACCATATGGATGTTCATCTGTATCCTTTGTCATGTTTTAGAATAAACTGGTAAACAGTAAATAAACTTATTTCCTGAATTCTGTGAGCCACTCTAGCAGGTTAATCAAATCTGAGGTGAGGGTTGTGGGAACCTCTGATTTATTGCCAGTTGGTCAGAAGTATAGGTGACAGCTGGGTCTTATGATTGGCATCTGAAGGATGGGTGGGGTAGTTTGTGGGACTGAGCCCTAAACCTGTGGAATCTCATGCTATCTCCAGGTAGATGGTGTCAGAATTGTGTTAAATTGTAGGACACCCAGCTGGTGTCACAGAATTGCTTGGTATGGAGGTAGCACTGTGAATAAAGGATGACTAAGGTTTTTTTCAACACAATGACACATGGAAATTATATGAAGTTCAGATTTCTTATTGGAAGTTCTGTTGAAACACAACTACATTCATTTGTTTATGTACATATTGTCTATGGCTGGTTACTACAGTGTCAGAATTGAACAGCTGCAATAGTGACCAGTATGGCCTGCAAAGCCTAAGATACAGAATTTACTATCTCTCTCTTTATAGAAAAAACTACCTGCTATATTATTGTTTGCAGAAAAGAATACATAAGTTTTATTGAATTGCCTTAACGTGCTTTATTAGTCTTTATTAGTCGTCTTATATTCAAATACCATCTCTGGTAGGGTGAAACATGGTACAACTCAACTAACTAGAAAAGCTGCAAGTTCTAAAAACAAAAATGACTCACCCATGTTATACTGTCTAGTGGTAAGGTGGAAGATCTTTTAGGATTTGGCTGTAAGATAGGTTAAAAAGTTCCATTGAAAATATGTCTATCAAACCTATCCCTTAGAGGAATATTAAAGATGTTTCAAAGAGCAAGAATCAGATTCTTTTCTGTGGAAGGACTAGCAGCATTCCATTCTATACCATTCCTTTCTATTTATTTATTTTGCTACACAGTATTTTGTTCAATAGAAATCTGAAGCAGAAGAATGAAAAACAGGTAAGAAGCTGAGCTGAGCTGAGCTGAGCTGAGCTGGCCAATGGGTAGACTGGCGGTTAGGTCATGAGAAGGGGTATCCAGAATCCTACCTCCTCGTCATCTTTACCTTAGAAAGTCTCTTAGAAGAGGGAGTTTTAGGGTCCTGATTTTGAAAAACCATAAACTAATATAACCTTATTATTTATGTGAGGATTGGGTCATTCAGCTTGAATCTCATTTAAGCAGGAAAGAATTATTTATCATGAATAAACTCCAGCACCACAACAATATGAGAAATGAAAGGAAAATGATAGAAAGCAAAACTTAAATACAGAGTCGTAAATTAACAAGTTTGGCACTAATGTATACTACAGAAACTCAAATTTTAAAAGTAATCCTGGCATTCCCTTTATTATAAAATGAAGAGGTTAAATTCTACCCTAATATGTAGATATACCTTTTCACAAAGGTTAGAGAATTAGCTATCAATAAGAAGATTGTATATACTATAGCCAACCCCCCTAAAATTTGATTAAGTATTTAATTTGAATAAATGAAGAAGAATGTCAGTTTCCTAGCCAATAGGACTAAATGTTGTATAAATGTCTATTCTTCCCAGCTCAAATTAAAGGGCTATGGAATTTTGATTGTTGTTTTTGATTTTGTAACTTGGTAATAATACTAAAGTTTACTAAGAAACAAAGAATGTAAATTGAAGTAATTATATTGACATCATTATATTGCTCTTCAATTATAGCAGAAACTTAAAAACATACACTAACTGCTTTTGGGACCATAAACTGTCAGTCTTTCTGGAAGCTGACATTATGTATCAAAGTAAAGCTACGAAATACCTTTTGACTCACTAAATTTTGGAAGGAACCAACACTAATATGTCATAAATCATGGACAAAGATTCTTCTTTATAAAGGAGAATGTTCATCATAACATGATATAAATAGTAAACAAAATCAGAAACTGCATATCCTTTCAATTGGGAGTGGTTAAGTTTTGATATAGTTGCAAAAGAGAATAATTGAGACCCATTTAATTATCTTGAAATTACATAATGTAACAAAGTGTTTAGGACAAGCAAAAAAATCAAGTCAAAAAATTCAACAGTATAATCCCACATTTGCCTGAAATAAGACTGGTAAGAAAGACACATATGTTACCAGCAATGGTTTGTGTTTTCTAACTTGTCTACAGTAAGCATGTGTTGCTTTTACAGTCAGATATAAATAAACACCCAAAGAAGAAAAATATTCCATCCAAGACAAGCTTGAATTCAAACTGTTGCATATTAAAATTAACGTCAAAGTACATGACATAATCAAATCCTAACAACAGCTCAGCAGTTGAGAATAAACTTGCAAATACACATTAGAGAAAAAGAAGGGGGCATATTTATCCAAAAAATTATTTTTCCAGTTGGCACAGGACCCTCTAAAGCCAGACCCTCACCTTGACTCTGTAGTGTCAGAACACTGGTCTTCCCAGAAGTTTCAAGGTTACCATTATTATGGGGGGTTGGGGCATAAAGAACAAGATCCTGTTGAGCACTGTCAGGCACTATGTAGGGCACTTTAATTTTTACATTTCACCAGATGAGGTTCATTAAGGCTAAAAGCCATGCTTCTCAAAATTCAATGCATGGATGAATCACCTGGGTGTCTTAAATTGCAGATTCTGAATCACTGGGTCTGGGTCAGGGCCCGAGATTCTGCATTCTAACAAGCTCCCAGGTGAAGCCTGTGCAGTGAGTGCTCCTCGGATGACACTTTGAGGAGCAAGAGTTTACAGAGGGAGGCCTCTGGTCCAAAGTCACACAACTAGTGGAATATGGGTATGGGAGTATCTATTCTTCTGGCTATTTTTAAATAAAGTGAAATAAGTTTGAAAAAGAGACATGTAAACCATTAGCTTTTTCAGAATACCTACATGAATTATTTTCCATAACTAGTTAAGCTGTTAATAACAATGCTTGGCAATTATGTAGTTCATTATATTTTCATGGCTTTTTTTTGTAACTATTAATTTGCTAATCCACCAACTTATCTAAAAGAGAGGTAACGATTATCTGTGCACTACGACGACCCAGCTAATTAATTGTACACAGTATCTCCAAATCCTTTACAGTAGGCTGACTGCAGAATCTGGATTTAAGTTGATCTATTTAGGTATTATGCACAAGACACATAGACATATATGAGAATCTAAACCAGGACCATGTGTGTGGCCTATATGTGCCCTAGTGTTGTCTTTTAAAAGTTAAGAGAATGATATTTGTTGAATGAATGCATGTGAGAATCAAGTCTTTTGTTACCTGTGTGGTTTCGGCAAGTTACTTAACCTCTTCGAGCCTCAATATTCTTATTTGTAAAATAGGGATAACAAAGCCCTGTGGAGACTAAATGTGATGTTTCTTTCCTTCCGTTCTTCCTTTCTTCCTTTTGCTCCCTCCTTCCTTTCTTTCCTCCCTCCCTTCTTTCCTTCATTTTTTTTCCAGTTCACTAAGATATAATTGATATATAACATTATGTAAGTCTAAGGTGTGCAACATGATGATTTGATACACTATATACTGAGAAATGATTATCACAATAAGGTTAGTTAACACATTCTTCACCTTACATGCTACCATTTTTTGTTGTTGTGGTGCTGGTGATGAGAACATTTAAGATTTACTCTCTTAGCAACTTTCAAGTGTACAATATAGTATATTAGTCACCTCGCTGTAGATACCAAGAACTTATTCAGCTTATAATTGGAAGGTTATACCTCTTGACCTCCTTCTTTCTTTCAATAAATAAAAACATAATTTGTGCCAAGAACTATTCTAGATGTTGCCTAGGGATACAGTAGCAACAAATATGGACAAAAGTTTCTGTCCTCCTCCTCCTCATGGAACTTAAATTGTACTGGGGGAGACAGACAATACACAGGGTATACCCCCAAAAAGCCTCAAAGAAAATGAAAAAATTATGTTAAGGATTTACAATGACTTTCACTTAATAACTGCCTAATAAACTAAAATATTGTTATTAATACACTGGGATAGAGACTATATCTTATATAACATAACCTGTTCAAGTATGTGTTTACTTTTCTATATAAAATAGCAATATTTCAAAAGCTTAAGCTTAGTTTCAGTTTGATGGATACCCGTAGTTCTATGCATTCAGCCGGTAACTCATTCATTCAATGAAATTTAGAACCAGGCTAATTTTCCCTCCTTTAGATGTTTCCCTTCCTGTGTTTTGGCCCTCAAGTAACATTCCCCTATCTAGGCAACACCCAAGCTTCCCCTCCCTTTTTTTTTTTCTTAAATCTTGCTTTTCCTTTTCAACTTTTTCTGTTTTATTTTTTTTGTTCTGGTTCTTCTAAGCAATGATCTCGTGGAGGTAACAGGAAACATCTCATATTAAATTGTCCCTGCTAATGTGTAACTTTGTAATGTGCATACTCTCTCCTATACAACCATGGAACAAAACCTACAACAGGGTTTCAGAATGGACTTCCCTGGAAGGACCTGAGAAATGTTAGGCCCTACAAGAGGAGTTACTTTTAAGGCCTGTGAGGCATGACTGATATGGTGAGAACCAGAAAATAGTAGGTCTTAACAGGGAGATTTTTTAGGAGTGAAGAAGGACTACAAGAACAAAGAAATCATACCATCAGAACACTTGCTGATGCTGCCCACACAATCCTGGGCATAAATGATTGATGAGTAATCCCCTTGCTGGCAAATATTCCTGCAGCCATGAGGGATGATGAATGCGACCACATAGAAAGTGCCATGACATCCCAATAAGGAAAATCTGTTTTCAGCTTGGAGCCCAATCAGGAAATTACTCTCGCTGCAAATGAGTGGGGACACAACTCTCTGTCCCCTCAGCATAATGAGAAGCACAACCTATGGGGGAGGTAGGATGACTAAATAGCCACATCACCACGTGGGCAGAAACAGCTCATTTTCAGGCGGAGCAACTAGTGCTCAGTGTTCTGCATGCTTAGCTTGCTGCTTTTCTTTTTCCCTGTGACTCTGAAGGAAATGTTCTGCTTTGGTTGTGGTAGGTTTGAGGAGCTAATTAATCATCTCAGCAGAGGTGTTGAGTAGGCAGCTCGACATAAGTCTGAGGACCAGGGAGAGGTCTGGGCTGGTGATAAAAATTTGAACTTTGCTGAGTTGCATGAGATCATCCAGGGAAAGAATGCAGGTAGGGAAAAGCAGAGGGCTAGGAGTTATTTCAAATAGAATGTCTTCTATCAGTGAAAGGAAAGCTGCAGAGCACTCACTATTATACTTTTTTGCCTCTTTCAGAGTTGAGAGACCACCTGAGCTCTTCTTTTGTAACGAGCCTAGCAGAAATCTTAGAAAACAGAGGGTAGCATGCATTTTTTTTTTTTGACTTTTGATCTCCCAAAGATACATCCTTAGTGGGAAAAATGTGTCAGGCATAAAGTTACAATTACTGTGTAACAAAACTCCAAGAAACATGGGGAGAAAAGGTATATTGCAAATCTGACATTTGGCTACGAACTTCAGCATGTAAGTTCTACTCAGGTTCTAAGTATGGCTTTGCCTTTTTCTATTTGACTATAGCGTCATAAAATAAACATACACCGATCAAGCTAGTTAACAGCCTAAAACATTCCATGTATGTTATTTATTTAATTTGATTTTTTATTACCATTATTGGGGTGACATTGGTTAATAAAATCGTATAGGTTTAAGTATACAATTTAATAATATGTCATATGTATATTGCATTGTGCGTTCACCCCCCCCCCCCAAAGTTAAATATCCTTCTATCACCATATATTTGACTACTTTTACTTCAACTCCCACCCCTTCCCACTGGTAACCACTAATCCACTGTCCATGTCCATGAATCTCTGTTTGTCATGCTTGTCTGTTGCTTTTAGTTTTATAGCCCATATATAAATGAAATCCTATGGCTCTCAATTTATTCTGCCTGACTTATTTCACTTAGCATGATAATCTCAAGATCTATCCATGTTGTCATAAATGGTAGTATTTCACTTGTTCTTATGGCAGAGTAATATTCCATGTATGTTTTGTTTTAAGAAAAGTGTACACATTTCTTGATACCATCTTATAACCTTCAAGAGGCAGAGCCTCATTCCCTACCTCTTGAATACACGCTAGACTTAGTGACTCTCTTCTAATGAAGAGAATAAGGCTCTGGGGGAAGTCAACTGCCATGTAGTGAGGACAATCAAGCAGCCCTGTGGAGAGATCCATGTGCTGAGGCCTCTGCTTCTGCCAACACCCAGTAAGGACAGAGGCTTCTTTCCAACAGCCACGCTGGAGGAGCCCCCTCCACTTGGAGGCTCCAGTTAAAGCCTCAGATGACTGCAGCCCTAGCACACAGCTTGACTTCAATGTCATGAGGAACCCTGAGCCAGAACCACCTGGCTATGCTGCTCTGGAATTCCTTATCTTCAGAAACCATGCAACTAATACACGTTTTAAGCTGCAGAGTTTTGGTTTAATTTGTCACACAGAAATAGATAACTAAATACACTGTATAATTATGAATTATAATAGCAAAGTACAGGTTCTTTTACTTTTTGCTTATTCTTAAAGAAAATTAATTTATATTTTGATTAAAATTTCCAGGAGTCTTCTCGTACTAATGTGAAAAAAAGAAAGAAAATTCATGTTATTTTTAAAAAGCAAGTAACAAGTGAAACTGATGGCCAAAAGTAATGTTAGTGTTCAAATGCAGAGTTAATTGCAATGTAATGAAAGCCTAATTGAAAATTTTTTATGGCTATATAATTATATCTAAATGCTTCTGCCATAATTTCATTATTTTTAAAACATTATTCCCCCCTCAGCGTATAGCAGTTATATTACTTTAAGTGCTATAAAATTTAACAATCCTGGTTAAGAAGGATTAAGAATTGTGTCTTTTTCTTCTAGTTAAAAACAAATACTAGATTTTTTGGAAGCTTTTAAACACTTAAAGCAGAAGGAAACAGCTTTTAAACCATCGACTGCAAAACAAAATACCAAAAAGAATTTTTTCCCTCCTCCTTTTAAGAGGTTATTACACAGTAGTTCTTTAATTGTAAATCTAATGTGCAGTATGTTCTGACAGAAATAAGCCTATTTAAAAAGCATCATTTGATAAGATGTGCTGTTTACCTCCTCTGGGTATCAGAACCTTGCCTGTAACAAATGAACAGGACAAACAAACATAGACTCATGGACATGAACAACAGACTAGTGGTTACCAGAGGGTAGGGGGTTGGGGAAAAGAGGAGATAGATAGGGTATAAGGGGTCAAATATGTGGTGACAGAAAGAAATCTAACTATGGGAAGTGAACATACATATTGTTATTGTTAAAGTGTACAGCTGAAACTTACCGGATTTCATTAACCAATGTCACCATAAAAAAAAAAAAAAAGAACCTTGCCAGTAATATTAGGATAGCATTTTCCCTGCCCAGAATGCAGAATGCTATCTTTGCCAGGATCTAGAAGAGTTCTTTAATAATAAATTTTATGGCTAACTAAATATATAAATTAAGAAAAAACCTACATATGGAATAAGAACTCTATATGGTTTAGTTAGTTTATACCTAAATCACACACATCTTTGAATTCTCTACATTGGAGTGAGAAATAAAACTCTAGTTTCTCTTAGGAAACTGATGGGTATCCTAACTCCAATGGGGTCAATGGTCTCAGATCTTGACTAATTCAGAGCTCTCCTTGAATTGAACAAGGTCTGCTGATCCTTTCCTCTATGCCCCATGACAGTCTGTTCAATACAGTAGCCATTATCTACATGTGGTTCTGTAAATGTGATGAAAATGAAAAATCAGTTTTTTAGTTGAACTAGCTACATTTCAAGTGTTCAATAGCCAATGTGGCTACTGCATTAGAACTCAAAAATATAAAGCATTTTCATAATTGTAGAAAGTTCTAATGTACATGCTGCCCTAGAATGTTGTTTCTGTGTTATTTTTGTAAAAAATGCCTAGCCTTTTCTTCTGTAATTGCTCTACATGCCAATGCAACTAGTAAATATATGGTAGAAAATTTGAAAGAGGCAAATCTAATAAAATTAAAATCATTTATCTCATACTACCCAGAGATGAACACAATATTTTGATTTTCTTCCAGTCTATTTTCTAGTCATATGTAAATAGAAATAAGTCATACAGTTTCACTATATTGGAAACATTCTTCTATGTCATTACTTCTATGAAATCATTTTTAATTGCTGCATAGTATTTTATCATTTAGACATTTCTGTATTGTTTATATTGTTCCCAACTTTTCACAGCCTCAATTGTAGATAATGTGAATACTCTTGTAGTTAGATCTTTGCCCTTATCAATTACTGTTTCTTTTCAATACATTTCTAGAATCTGAATTTGTAAGGCAAGGACTAAGAATCAAAAAGTATGCCAAGTTGTCAGGCTTTTGATACAAATTGACACACTGTCCTCCAGAAAACATATGTCAATTTACAGACCTTCCAACATTGTTTCAAAAAGACCATTTCTATATCTCCTAGCTCACTCTTGAATTCTTTTTTATTTTTCGTTTTTTGCCATTTTGGTAAGGGAAAATTTTTATTTCAATTATAGGTACTTATATATCAGTAAGGCTATACCAATGGTATTTCTATGATGATTTGCTTCCTCCAGTGTGGTTATCAGATAATTAAAAAAAAACCCAGATATGCTTGATAAAATATTGTCTACCAGAAAAGGATATGTGCATCATAAACACATGATATGGGAAGTTTCTTGATGAAACATTTTATTATATTTTTGCTTTTACATTAGATTATATACTTAAAGTATTACATTTTCACTTCTTTGGAAGCCAAAGGTGGATTTTTGCTAAAGTAAAAAGATGACAAGCATAAAGCTTATGACTTCCTGACTTTACACTTGTTCATATATGTAATCCTTTTCTCCACTGAAGTGTTAGTGTTTCTCTTAGAGATTTTTGAGTTTTTTTATATACCAGGAATATTAACTCTGTTCAAAAATTCCCCCTGATCTTGATTTTTGCCTTCAGATTTAACGTGCAATATCCTTAGAAGCATAAAATGACTAGGCAAGGCTAAAAGCAATGGAGCAAACCATGCAGCAAAATTTGACATATCTGACTACACAAAAATTTTACTTTTATATACTTCTCAGTTTTCTTTGCTGGCTTCTTGTCATTAGTTGGGCTCTAAATGGAGTGACCCAGGCTTGGCCTCAGACAATTTTTCTTCTTTTTACTTCTTCAGCACCTAGACAGAGATCACCTCCTCTGGTTTCAGGCTTTAAAAAACATCCATATGCTAACTCCCAATGTCTATCTTTAGTCCCATCCTTTCCTCTGAACTCCAGACATGTGTATCCAACAACTTTGGAGGGATTCCTAAAATATAACATGTCTAAAAGAGAGCCTCTGAGGTTTATCAATTGTCCCCACAGTCTTCCCCATGCTGCAAATCATTGATCCATCTTTCTAGCTGCTCAGGTCAAAAAAAAAAAAAAAAAAAGAGGTGTCATTTGAGACTTCTCTCTCACACCCCATATTGGCTCCTTCAGTAATATCTGTTGACTCTATCTTCAAAATCTATCCAAATTTGATTATTTCTCACAACTTCTTTTTTGTCCTTAGTCCATACTACCTTCATGTCCTACCTGAATTGTTGCAATTGCCTTTTAACTGCTTTCTCTGATTCAGCCTTTGTGCTCTTCACCCTTTTCCCACATAGCAACCCAAATAATGATCCTTTTAAACTTCTAGGAGCTTCATGTCTCACTCAAAGCAAAGACAGAGAGTAGTAGGAAAGACCTTGCATGCCCTCACCCCATTTGCTGATTTTCTGATCTCATTGCTCATTGCTCTCCATTCTGCCTACCCTGTTCAACCTCACTGGTGGCTCTTATTTTAAAGATACAAAGTATTCTCTACCTCAGGGCACTTGCACCTGCTATTCCCCCTCCAAGAAAGCTCTACTCTTATATATCTAATTGGCGAGCACCCTCTTTTCCCTCTGGTCAAATGTCACCTTTGTAGGTACATAGCTTCCCAACCCCTGCAAATCCTTATTGCTCTACTCTGCTTTATTTTTTTCCAAAATATTTATCACCATTGGTCATATTATATATTTAATTACTTTTAAAATTTGCTTCTTGCCTGTCTTTTCACATCAAAATGTTTTTTTCCCATGAAGGTGGAAACTCAGTTTTCTCTTTACTGTATATTCTTCCACCTAGAATAATACCTTGCAACACAGTTGGTGTTTATTTAATGAATACATTTGTATTTGTTTTCTTGTGAATTGCTCAGGTATTTGATTTATTTTTTTTTTAGGGTTTTAGTGTTTCTTTTATGGATTTATAAGACTGATTATATTTGGGATATACTTACCCTTTGTTGGAAATATTTTCTCCTAATTTTGATTTGCATTAAAATTTTATGATGTCTTCTGAAGTATAGAAATATTAAAATTTTATACTGTCATGTGTGTCAGTCTCTCCCCTCCAGAGTTTACTCCACTGCTTTATGCCTTACTAAGTCCTTTTCCTATTTCAAATGTAATAAAGTAATCACATACTTTCTTGTAGAACGTTTTTAAAAGTTTGCACTTTTAATTGATCTGGGTTCTCTTTTGCTATGTGTTTGACAGTTAACACTGAGGTATGTGGGAACTGACCACAATAGGATGAAGAAATAATAGTTTCTTGAACACATGATTTTGTTATCATCAGGAGCCACACGATGATGTTTCTGTCAGGGTGGCCCACATACACAATGGTGGTTCCACAGATTATAATGGAGCTGAAAAATTCTCATTGCCTAGTGATTTTGTAGCCATCTAATGGCGAAGTACATCGTATTACTCACATGTTTGTGGTGATGCTGGTGTAAACAAACCTACTGCACTGCCAGTTGTATAAATGTATAGCCCATACAATTATGTACAGATAATAAACAACAATGATACCGGCTTATGTATTTACTATATTTTTTATTGTTATTTTAGAATGTATTCTTTTTACTTATAAAAAACAGTATGCCATGTTATGCTGGCAACAACCTCATACATTTGTGTTCTTTCCTAAAGTAATATGCTGTACAGGTTTGTAGACCAAGAGCAATAGGCTATACCAATAGGCTAGGTGTGTAGTAGGTTATACCATCTAGGTTTGTGTAAAGTGCACTCTATGAGGTTCATATAATGATGAAATCACCTTACAACACATTTCTCAGAACATATTCCCATTGTTAAGTGGTATAGGACTGTATTTCAAAGAGCATTTATTCTGAGCTTTTCCTAATTATGGACAAAGCAGAAGATGCCCCAGTCCCTGCTACTGGGACCCTGCTCTCTCTAACTTGATACTAGAAAAGCTTCAATGTGGCCAAGAAAGCCCCAGTGAAGAACAGAGCATGTCTATTGGTCTCTTCTCACCAGGATCTCAACAGTCCTGCAGAAGTCCTCTTCAGCAACCCAGTTTCTTCTCTTCTTAAATGAGTTGGGCAATATTGTTTGATGAGATATACAGATAGGCAAAAAGTTTCACACAGATACAGTTCCAACATAGAGTGGTTAAAGGTGCTATGCTTTCATTGCCTTCCCAGGTCTAATTGAAGCTCTAACTTCAAAACTAGAAAATAGCTGTCTTTATTGTTCTCATTTAGTTCTGAGCTCTTGCTACTAATTGAGGATTAATTTGGCTTTAAGCTCCGAGATGCACAGCTTACTACGGGCAATGTCTGTAAATTCACATGGCACTCACAGTCTCTAGCAAGCAATTTTGCCTTCCATCACATCCTCTCTTCTGTACTGTTGCTTCATAACTGCATGTCTTATTTCCCCAAGTATTTTTGTTTGTTTGTTTGTTTTCAATCTAATGCACACTGCTGTTGGAAAACATCAGAAAGTATCACACTTGGCTCTGTTTGAGCTAAGATTTCACACAGCACATGTGGCAAAAATGCAAAGACGGGTAGTAACTACCAGCCAGAAGGTTCCCTACGTGTCGCCTTTGATTACAAAGATCTCTGATTATGCATCAGCCGTTTTAATCATAAGATTACATAAAATCAGTGACCTTCCAGAAAGTGTCAGGTGAGAACACATAACACAGATAAAAGCAAATAATTTTATACTTAATATTCTATTTTGGAAATTCTTAAGGCAAGCTAACAAACGAATGCTAATTTAGTATTTCTAAAGAACTAAGAACTTTATATTACGTGTGGCTAAGTCACCTTGGACCTGTGTATAAACCCTTTATGTATTTTGCATGAATGTTTAAAAAAATTAAATTCTGATTTAGTTCGGATTTTAAGTCATCCCCAGCCTTTTAAAGACATAGTGCCTACGCAGAGGGCAGGCTGTGAACCCGCAGGGGGTCTGCCGGATGTCTTAATAGATTTGCACATAAATGTAAATTAATCAGCAAGTGAGCTATCACTGCAAAGGATAAACATCTAGGGTTAAATGAAAGGGGAGAACATTATTTCATTCAGATTAGACAGTCATGTAGAGAAATGACCACAGTTTTTCCTTTACCGATGGGGTAGAGAAAAAGATGCAGGTACCCTGAGGCCTCACTTGCTATAAAGAGGAGGGTAGCAATGTAAAGCTATTCCTAGCATCAACCAAAATGAGAGGGAGGAAGAAAGGTGAAAGAACACCAAAGAAACTCCACAAGGATTCAGGGTGACCTGAAGGGTGTGCTTCTCTTGAGTCCACAAAGCCAAGACTAGATTAAATTGTGATTCGAAATAAAGGTCCAAGACTAAGATACTTATCAATAGTCCAGTAAAGAAGGGGAAGAAACAAACATTGAGTTTCCACTAAGTGTGAGGCACATTCATGATCTTATGATGTTAATTTCCTCATCAGCTGGATTAAATGCAGGGAGAGGAGTCAGAGCTAGTGCTGTGATTTTCTAGCAGTTGACCTTGAAGAGATTATTCATTTCTCTGAGCCTTGGTTTCATGTCACGCATTTTTTAGTCACTTTTTATCTAAACATCTAAACATCTATTGATCACATACATTGTGCCAATTACTGTGCTTGGAACCAAGAACACAAAGATGAATTAAGATATGATCTCTGGCTCCAAAAAGCCCTAAGTCTAGAAAGGGGAACATCTAGCAGATAGATTACAAAACAAGATGGTTAGTGCAACTGACAGAGAAGGGCTCCGTGAGCCCAGACCATTTATTGTGGGATGATATTCAAAATAGTTAACATCTCAGTTAATGTGGTGAATCAGAAAGGATACAATCATAAAAATATCAACTCTTGATCTCTTAGTTCGGTCCATCCCATGCTTACTGGCTGAATCTTAGCCCTGTATATATCCCACCACATAAGAAGTTTATATGAGTAACTATTATAACAGCAGCAGCAACAACAGCAAAAGATACACTTGGAAATAAAAGTGAATTTTCTAAGGGAAAAGGTATTAGAAGAAAATTAAACCCTCTCCCTCTTGCTTGTATCAATAGCTCTTTAGTAATACTATCATAATCTACAAAAGAAATGAAAGGAAAGAATAATTCTTTCAAAAGAAATAAGGACGTTAATATTAGCCGAGAAAAAGAAACTCAAACACCATTTTTAAAACAAAATTATAAAGTGGGAATAATAACACCTTGTTAGGTTGTATTAGGAAGAAATTAAATAACAGATATGGAGCAGCCATTTCAGTACTTTGCACCTAGAGGTGCCTGAATAAATGGGGATTATTAATGTCTTTTTTACGAAGAGGAAACTGAGAATGAAAGAGTTTAAGTAATCTGTTCAATTTCACATAACTAGTTAATGTTGAAGTCAGAAGTTATCACCATGTGACTATATAGTGGAAAATTCTGTAATTTTTCCTTATATTTCTTTAATTACTCCAGTAAGTTGTAAGTTGCAAATATAATAGCATGTCAACTTTATTATTATTTACCCTTAGCTATTTGGACGTTTAATGTTATACACCAAATAAATAACTAATATTAGTTATGCTGATATTTGATCCAATTATAAGGCTTTACAAGAAGAGTGGCTAAATTGACCTCAAGTTCATCATCCAGATGACACCCGACCTGCTGGGGCAGCTAATTGAAATTATAGGCAGAGGCACCCAGGAGGACGGAAGGAGGTGCTGGGTTGTGAGCCTTGAAAAGTCAAATCTATAAAGTGACAGCAATGGCCCAAAGCATGTGATATTTAATGCAGGCCAGGAGTGTGAAAGTGATTTGTGATTACAAGAATGCGGGCATAGCCACCATAAAACACCTTTATGGGTTCATTTGTACCAGGTGCTATGCAAGCCAATTAAGGACTTTTTCCCACAGAAAAAAATGGATAATTGCAGGAGGGGATATTTGCACTGGGAATTTGCACTTTTAAAAAGGTTTCACCAAGAATCATTAGAAGCCATAACGAAATATTTTAAATAGTATTTGTAAAGGTAAAGCAAGGTACATGTGCAGTGAGTTTCGAGTTTGTGGCTTTATGACCAGAGAGAGAGATCTTCAAGAGAGAGATGTTAGAGATGAGCAGTAGGAGAACTCATCACCTCACACTGTCTGAGTCAGGAAGTCTTCTCTGATAGTTAAGAGATTACAAAGACACCTGTCAATCTAAGCACTGGAAAAAGTCAAAGACAAGCAGAAGATCAGTTCTTCTTTCATCTGCAAGTACATTAGAGATAGGTCATTCTTTCCTCATGAATCTAAAATAACTCACCTTTGAGCAGAGATAAAACATGTAAAGTTTCACTGAAAATAATCACATTTTCTGAACAAGGGATACATGTGAATTAGAGTGTCCATATTGTAACTTTTGCTGCCTTGGACACAACTTTAACTATGCAAAGCAGAGTTTATGCACATAGATGAGTCAAAGTTATTGTGGAAAATACTGCTTTGAAACTCCTGGAATTTTTTTACAATTAAAAAAAACCTCAATATGGTTGTATTTTTTAATTAAATGAATTATAATTAGAACCTGGCTTTTAAATCTCTGGACAATATTTTTCTCTCCTTCTGAAGAAAGCACTTCAACTATGGAAACAATCCATGTCTGATCTTTATGGAGAGACCCACCTGCTGAGTGTTCTGATGGAAACTATACAGAAAAGCCAACAGATAATTATAGATACACAAACTACCTCTTTCCATTAGACACTATATTTGTAGATAACAACAATGTTCCAATAAAAACATGACATATTTCCAACACAGAATGAATTACCTCTTTTGAAAGCTAGTTTTATAATAGCACTCTGGGCGAAGAAATTCATAACCAGTAAATTAGTGATTAAGTGCTAAAATTCATTTCAATGAATAGTACTGCTTTTAAGAAATCTAAACTTCAACATGCATTCCTTTTATAGAACCAGCGGAATGGTGGTTATGTGTGTGATCTGCCTGTGGCTGAGAAGGCTCGATGACTATGAAGTACTTGTTTTTCTCTTCCACAGTGTAGGGTGTTGCCGGGAAGTGGCTTCCAAGCCCGGGACTATATTTCCTGGGTACCCCAGGATCTAGGGAAAACCATGAGTCTACTTCTCATCAATGGAAGTGATGTGTGACACTTTCAGAAAAAGGTGAATCAAGAAAGAATATGTGTCCTCCGCCTTTTCTGAGAAGATTCTGAGACCCAAGGTCAGGAGTCAGCCAAATCTAGCCTGTGGCCAAATCTAGCCTGCCACCTGTTTTTGTAAATAAAATTTTCTGGAAAACTGCCATGCTTAGTCATCTATGGCTGCTTTCTGCACTACATATAGCAACAGAACTGAGGAATTGCCAGGGACTGTGTAGCTGGCAAAATCTAAAATATTTACTATCTGGTCCTTTAAAGAAAAAGTTTGTCAGCTCTTGTCATTGAGCATATTAGAGACAGAGTATGGAAGGAACCTGGGTTCTTGAATCATCATGGTGAGAAAAAGAGCCTGATCAGGAACACCCATTTGGATCTGAGGGTGTGAGAAAAAAATAAACTTCTGAATTTGAGGCATCTTAAATTTTTCTATTTTTCTTTAAATTTGTACTGTTTTAGCATTTGTTTGAAGAGAATTAGAGGGCCAAAGTTTTGTATAGCTGAAAAAAAGAATCCTTAAATAAAATTGCTAATTTAGTACAAAACTGGCTAATGTCCTAGGGCAATAAAAATATAACTTCTGAGTTATCTTTTCTATGGGACAGAAATTACTTCTATCTCCATTGGACAAAATTCACTGGATTGCTATCAGACAAGAATCATTTCCATCACTATCAGTTTTCTAGAAGTCATTATCTATCTACTAATCAATAGTAAATAGCAATTCAAACAAAGGCACACAACCCTAGAGAATCAGATAATTCCCAGGCAGATACCTAGTTAGTATGTCACCTAACACTGAAAATACATGCAGTAATATCTTTGCCCTATTCAAAGTTTTGATGGTCCTACAGGAAAGGTGAATAAATATGGTCTGAGTGACTAAATAGTTGAGTACTCATCTCCAAAGACCTCTTGTTTACATGGATCCAATTCTGGAATCATGGGACTCTGTGACAGTAAATACGAATTTATCTTTGCAATACGCCATGAAGTCTCAGCTCTTTTAGTTTCCTGGTTGTTTTCTTTCAGCATAAAATATGTAGTTTCTCAAACTTGCTTTCCCACATGGTAACCTGGAAAATTTTGTCATATAGTATAACTCTCCTTGGTTTACCCATGACAGTGAGGCTGCTAGCAGGGCATGGAGTCTTTACAACTCTGAATGTTGACTATGAATTCTCCAACCAGATGGTGTAGCCATGTTGTGTTTGTAATCAGCAGCTTGGATCTATGCTCAGGGAAGGATGAGTGAGTCTTGGCTCTTCCTGCAGATGGGGAATTTCAGCCAGAACAGCATGGTTTTCTTTAGCTGAATCCCTCCAAACAAAAGTTCAATTCTTCCTGGATTGGAATCCTGACACTGGCTGTCCAAAAATGTTGAGGAAAAAGGAGAAATCCACCCAGATTCTCTTTATGTGTTGGCTATCTGTAACTCCTGGTATGTTTTTTTCTCCTCAGTGTATGAGTTTGTCTTCTAGCATGTTGTTAAAATAATTTGTTTTTAAAATACATAAAGCATTTCAGATTCATATTTACATGCACCGTACTCTGTATACAAGTTTGACTACAAACTCAGGAGGCTGAACTAAAGAATATTCAAGTTCTTGGGTCTGTGATCAAGGTTATTATTTTATTTTATATACTAATGTTAACGTTGGCAGAAGAGGCATTCAAATCAACACTTAAAAAAAATGCCAAGCATGGTCAGATTTGTAAAGAAAGGCATGAGAAACTGAGACTTAAATAAATTATGGTGAAGAAGAAAGTATTTTTAAACACAGATGGTCATGACTTATTTGAGATAACTATGAGAGAACCAGTTCAAAATGTCTAAATAATGTTTCTGGAAAACCATACATTTTGACTTAAAACTTTAAAAATTGGTAATCTAATGGCAATAATATAGAGCTTTTGCTTGTATTAAATCATTTTGATCCAATATTTGGGAAGATAGTTTGCATCAATAGTAACTACCTCCAATACTGTTTTTTCTTTTTTTTTTTTTAAAGCTGGTTGAATATTCATTTGTTTGTTTGTTCACTCATTTGTTTGTATCATTCATCTAATAAGTATTCATTAAGTGCTTGTAAAACATCTTCATTGCTCTAAGACTTGGGTGACACCCACCACATCTCACAGAGCACATAGTTATAGAGTTGGCTTTGAAGCAAAGCTATCTGAATTGGACTGTAGGCTGTGTAACCCTGGGCAAGCTATTAAAGGTCGTCATAGTGTTTTCCTCTGCAAAATGGAAATTAATAACAGTTCCTACATCACTGGGTCTTTGGGAGGATTAAATGAGATAATATATGGAAAATTCTTAGAGCAATGAAGCCAAATAGTGAGTAATAACATACTTCTGCTATGATAATGATCTGTAAGATGGTTCAGTTCAAACATACCACCAGAACTGAACCATAAAATATTACAAGCTATGTTCTGTTGTCAAAGTTTTAGTATCTATATCTTATGAAGGAAACACATTTTGGACCTACCAAATATTTCTCTTTGACCCCATGCCAAAATAACATAAAAGTATATTTTTCTCCTCTCAACCAAGTAAACTAAGACAAAAAAGTCAGGACATAGGCATTTTTGCTTTCTGATTTAATTGCCTGTTCAGAGAGGGCAGTTCAGGTGGCCTGCTTTCTCAAATGATGCCCTACAATGAGTCAGCTCAATTAGTAACATTACCATGGATGTTGGAACTGTTTGGGGGAAATGACTCTGGGAAGAGAGTGCCTGAGTAGAATGGACAGGACGGCCACCTTCTCACTCTTCAGTCAGCAGAGCAACACTTCCAGTGGTGTATTGTTTAGGTATCCAGCTGCCATCACCACCTCATAGGAACCTCAATTTTTTTCAATGCCATCTCAATTGAATTCACTGTGCCCTGGTTCCATAATCTCATGGACCTTTGCTGCATCATTCCTGAGTGCCTGATACTATTACTCACATGGTCTTAATACAAGGCATCTGTCTCATTAAGGAAGTTAGTTGTACTACTAATAGAAATGTGATATCTCTATGATCACATGGAGCAGCAGCCACACCAGTTTTACAATTTAAGTCCATATGAGTTTATATTTGTATGCATAATATGAGGATGCATGGCATCTATTTTTAGGAGAAGAGCTCTAGTGTAATAAAAAGACCAGACACAACAGTGTACAAAGGAGTATGTGACCTTGGGAAAACCATTTGACTTCTGTTTGTTATGCAAGATCAGATGAATATTGATGCCCAAAGGGCTGTTGTGAAGCCAAATGTGGAAGTTTTTTAAAAAGGAAAGATCTATGCAAATGTAGCTATTAATATAACCTTCAAGGCAAAGATGAAAGTCTTCAAGGATGACTTGATTGACATTGACTAGAGAGTAATCTATTTCCTTTCGCCTTCGTATACAACAGAAGGTGACTAAGAAGTTAACATTGAGTTGTTTATACAGCAACTTTCTAACACACTCTGACGTGCAAATCATGTGCTTTTTGTTAACTTTGCATACAGTTGATAGAAATAGACAACTTGGCATAGTATAAACAGGAAGCACAGTATGATTAACATTCTCCCTCACATTGACTGAGGAAAAAAAAATCCATTTTTTTTTTTGTCCAAGTCACAATTGATCAGAAAGAGATCTCAGCCTGGAATTGGATATGGGCAGAGCTGGGCTGGTCGTGCTGACAAAGCAGATGGTAAACGGATCACTTGCTATATATCAAGTTCAATTAAACAAAAAAGGTTGCTTTGGAAGACTTGAGGGCCAGAAGAGAATCAATTTTAAATATCTTGTAATGATAGGAAGAAAGTGACAGTGAGGCCTTTCTCTGGGGGCAAAGGGCCAGCAGGGGACACCAGGGGTCACTTCTGACTAATGCTTTCTAATATTAGTGGTAGTTAGCTCAGAAATAGGGTCTGTAGCTAAGGCGGACAAAAGGAAGACAGCTTTCTATGGTATCAGCCAGCTTCTTCCCTGATTTTACCATCTGAACTTTCGAGAAGCAGTGAATGATGTAAAGTTCTTCTTCCATTCAGTCCAGTTGCTTATTTAGAACATTATACTAGGTACCAAGTGAATGGTTTCAATTTTTGTGTTGAAAAGTAGTCTCTTCGGTCTGTTTTAGGGCCTCAAATCATTCCCCTAATCCTGCTAAGAACTCACCTACCAGAATTTAAATCACCAGAAGCATCCAGAAAAAGTATGTGGCTATACTGTATATTGCAGAGCACTCTTGAAAGGCATCTAAAAGTTCATGACCCGCTGGAGCAGCTGGAATTTCCTGATGAGGAGGAAAAAGCACTGGATGGCTGACAGAAGATAGTGGTTTAGATCCTGGCTCTGTAATCTAGGTGCTGTATTAGGAGGTAATCCCTAAGTTTCAGGCTCTGGGGGAAGCACTGGGTACCTGAAATGAAGCCTGCCATGGAGGAGGTGACAGCCTGTGGGGCACAGACAGGTGTAGAACTAACCATCTTCAGTGCGGTAGATATCAAACTATCAGAGCAAGCCAAGGGCTCTGTGAGTAAGGAGACGGTAATGCACTCTGCTTACCTAGAACTGAACCCTGAAGGATGAATGAGGTTTAATCAGGCAGAGAGGAAGTAAAGGGGGTTCCAAATAGGGGAGGTCATATGTAAAGGCACATGGGGACTTCACTAAATCTCAGATTTTCTACTGATAAATTTCTATCTGACAGGCCTGTCTTGAGAATCCAATAAGGGATGTTATGCTAGCTTCTTTATCTCTTTATCCTTTAACCAGGTTTTCTCGAAGTAGGGCTTGGGAATCACCTGTGTCAGAATCATCTGAGGTACTTGTCAAAAATCCAGATTCCTGTGCCTAAACCAAACATCCTGAATTTCAATCTGGGGTGCAGCCCAAGGAAGCAACTTTTTAATAAGTACTGCAGGTATTAAAGATAGAGAACCGCTAATGTCATCTCTAGGGAATCTGAGCCATTCAGAGATGAATTAAACTGCTTTCACAGACTCACTAGGTCAGCATGTTTTCAAAATTGTACTGGAGTGAAAAGAATACAGAAAGATATATGTGTATACATATTGAGAAGAGGTATACCCCCTGAGTCTTTCAACCTGATCTATCTAGAAATGCACTTGATATTTAAAAGAAGTCAGAACTGAGAACTTGCAAGAATATATATAGAGATATGTATAAAGTGCTATATGCTTATTATTTGGCCAAGTTAGCATTAAATACCAAATAATTCTGTGATGCAGCAAGAAATTTGAAAGTGCTCCATAATTTTTCTTGAAATAATGTATTATTTTCTTCCAATAAGCATTTTATGATTTAATATTGACACATTCTTTTTCCTGCCAAAGCCTTTATTTCAAAGGCTTAGCACTGAAAATAACTGCACTAATATCTATGAAAAAACACTTGATTAAGTGGGCCTACATATCACTATAATTGCTTTCTACTGGCAAGTTAGTAACCAAATAAAATGAAATATTATTCAACTGTCAAGATTCAGGATTTACTATAATTAGTGCTGTTTAAGTTGAATGTGATTGTGGAAGTTTTCAATACAGTGGAAAAGGGAGAGTTTAAAGCCATGACCTCTGAGCTGAAAAGAGGAAGTCTATAGCAGACCAGGAAGGGAGCTGCAGGGAAAGAAGATGGCAGGACGGAGAGTGGGTGGGAATGGAATGCACGGACAGAAAGCCAAAGGTGCTGAAAAGAGTGTGGGATTTGGAACCAGACCTGTATTCACATCCAGGCATCTTTATGTATTTGGCAAGTAATTAGCTATAAAATCTTCAATTTCTTCATTATAATGCAGCCATTATTATCTATGTTACAGGACTGTTAGGAAGATTTGATCTCTGCAGACAGTGGACATTAAACAAGTGCCAACTATTAAAACTAAACAAGGGTATATCTGACAGAAACTTTAAAAAAAGATTTTATTTTTAATCCTCAGAATGAATTTCAACCAATGATTTGCTGCCTGAAGAATCAAACTTAAACTGCCTTTTAAATGTCATTAGCTACACATGGGTTAGAACGGGTGAAACTATTGATAGGCAAGCTTACTAGAGCATGCTTTGGGAAGCAGGGTTTCTTTCATCAGCATTTCATTTAGTCTAAATTCTTCAAAGACGAGGTTGTATAAACAGCTACCGGTTTTAAATACACAGAGTTAGAAAGCATGTTGGTACTAGAATAGTTTGATGCTTACAAATCACTTGAAGAGGGATTCATAGTCTCTATTAGTATGTACATAAGAGTGCTCAGCAGGTATTATCTTCTGTTAGATTCACATGGTTTAAAGAAATAAGGGGATGTAGAGAAATTGAGTCATCACAGTCAGCTAAGCTCCTAGTCATACCGTTTAAACATAGGTAAATGGGAGGCCAGAGCTTTGTTTCTAGTCAGGCATATTTTTCTCGGGTGTGGACTGGTGAACAACCACAAGTCCAAAAAATGTAAAAATTTGGGATCCAAAGGGAAGCGGTAGACACCCATGGCCTTTCTTTAAAAAAGCGGTAGAATGTGAAGATATTCACATGGGGAATTAGAATTTCCATGTGATATCTTAAAAGGAAAATAAAATGTTATTGCAAATGGTATTACAACTAGCAGATATCCAGCCAGACAGGTTCACAGCCCCTCATGGAGTCCTGGAGAATTCTGGAGAGAATGCTGAGAAGGATGGCGATCAGAGTAATTCTGTGGTGCACGGGCTGTGGATTTTCTCTGGGCAGGTCTTTCTCAGGCTGAGCAGTGTCTGAAGGGCAACCCTCTTTAGGAAGCCTGAAAGAGGAGGACGTTATCCCTCCACTCAGGATTGTGTATCAGCCTCTGCCGGGAGATCTGGTCACCAGGTTCTGGGCAGCATGGAGGGAAACCGAGAAGCAGGGCTGCGAATAGGAAGTCAGTAGTGTCATAGCCTTAAAAGCAGCCCCCAGGGTTGCTCACAGACACTTATTTCTCAGCTTATGTTTACCTCCTCCAGCTTATGTTTACCTCCTCTATGGCTTATACCAGGCCTCACAAGACTAGTGGATTCACTTGGGTTAAGCTCATTTGAACTCACTGTGACACAGAATGGTACTTAGTAATTCTGTAAAAAATACATTTATTTCTTGGAACAGGCTTTTCACCTGCACTTGTTAATCCCCATCTTACCTACTTTCCCCTGGAATCATATAAAACATTGAGTCAACTCAGGGATGTTGGAGAAAATCAAATGAAAAAAAAAAATTAGCAGGAGTAATCTTGTTTATTTTATTTAGGTGGAGAAACTCAAATTATTTTTCATACAACCAGATTGATTATATAGAGTTTTAAAACAAATGTCAAAATTCTGGAATCTACGACAAGGGAAGTAAAACTTCTTCAGTAAAGAAAACTGCTATGAGTCATTTTCCATCCTACAGTTACTGTAGTAATTTTATTGAAAAAACAAAATACAGTGCTTTTCTGGAGACAAAAGGACAATCGTTAGTCCTAAACCTTTGTCAACACAGCACAAAAGTAGAGAGATATTTTGTTTAACACTAGAAACCCACAAATGAAAACTGAAAGTCATTGGTAACCAAGGAAACTAACAATGAATGGTTGGGTGTCGCTGGAACTCTTACAAAGGAAGATAAGAAGGGACAGGAGAAAGATAATGCAACATAGGTTAAATCCCACTGTGAGAAAAGATGCACTAAACCAAAGCATCCTGTAAATATCACCTCTATTTGCATTTTGCTGATTTTTTGTAACAAAATTCCCTGTTATAAACAATTCAGCACAAGGTATACCTACTTTAGTGTTAGTCTCCAAAATTGTGTTTTATAATAAAAGACATTTAATGTTTCATATGCATGTGATTCTTTGGGTTTCTCCAATTTTGCCCTCAAAGGCTGTCACCCCAAAGTGCATATCAGACACTGTTTCCTGCCAAAATATTTATTTGCTTTTGTAATAACCAAGTTATTGTTCTTGGAATATAAAATTGTCAGTTGCACCTATTCATGATGCACACCCATATCTGCCTACAGAATCATCTTTCTCCATTTTTAATTACCAAACACACTCACAGAATGCCAGCCATATGCCCAGAGGAAAAATAGAAGAAACAAGATGTAGAACCCTGTGCCAAGAAATAGATAACCTAAGAGATGGAACAAACATATAAAGTGAAAAAATAAAAGACATCCAACTGGAAAAATAGCAAGAGAAAACATAAGACCTGCACTTTGCCAAAGCTAGCTACATAGCACTATATGTACATGTGAGAGAGGGGGAGTGAGTGGAACAGGGTTGTCATCACTCAGGGCTGGCTTCCTGGACTAGCTGGCAGAGGGGGCAGAGAGGGAAGGAGCCACAGGAAGCTCTTGAGGTAGGAAATGCAGCAGGTGTGAATGCTAGAAGGTAGGAGTGCGAGTGCGAGTGTGTGTGTGCATGTGTGTGACAGAGCCTGCTTAGCTGACATGGAGTATGATCTGTGGTATAAGAAGGGTTGGTGGGATAAAGGAGTGTGTGATTAGGAATCTAGAGTTTACAGAATTAGAAGTGAAAGAGACTTTGAAAAAAAAAAAGTCATATTGCTCAAGCAGATGAATATCCCTATTGTTGGGTATATGGCACCTAGTTGCTTTTTATATTTTCTGAAATGAGACTCTATGACCTTATAAATATTATTTTACAACCATTTACTGAGTGTTTTCTGGGTGCCAGATGCCTCACTCGAAAGGTTATGAGTATTATGTCTAATCCTCATGATAATCCTGCAAGGTATGCATGATAATTCTCATTTCACAGTTGAGAAATCTGTGGGTCAGAGAAGTTAACTAACTTGCTGAAGCTCACACAGTTATTTTAATCAGAGATTCAGATCCAAGGCTGATTCCCAAATTGAAACATTACCACCATAGCATGCTGCTTTTTTCACAGGTACACTTAAGAGAGCACAAGATGCAGGAAATCTTTTCTGTGTGGCAGCCCCCCTAAATCCTCTGGTTCTGGAAACATTTCCAAATATCTAAGACAAACAAAGTTCTCAGACATTTTTATGAGCTGAAAGGAGCAAATTCCTTTGTCACCCCTTGGATGTTCTGCCAGTGACAGAGGGCAGAAGTACCAGCATGATGCCATGGACACATGTCACATCTGCTTTCCTATTTCTGTTCTTAGACAACGCAGCTAAGTAAGAAACTTATAAATTAAATTGCACGTGGAGTTGCAGTCTGAGGGTTACCGACTTGTGGTTTCTCTTTGGAAGTAAGTCAGTAATTTCTTGGCCCGGAGTGAATGGGCAGACCTTAGGTGCCATCCTAAGATATTTTTAATGTGAGCATTATCATGCAGGAAGTTGCTCCCAATTAAGCGTAAGTAGTGGGCAAGAAAGTGCTATCTCCAGGGAGGCAACATCACCTGGCTCTGAATGGGGGTTGTTGGCATGCAGCTTGATGGGATGAATGGGGCCTGAAGATTTGGGGGGTCGCCAAGCAACAAATTAGTTCTGAATCTAGTAGATGAGGTTGTAATTTCTTTTTCTTGGCTAGGAGGAAGGGATGAAATTTTGCAGGTGAATGTTCAGAGAAAGTCCCCACAAGCAGGTGGAATGTTAAAGTGTCCTGTGTAAATTTCAGGCGTGACAAGGGTGACCTCTACACGTGCATGGGATCAAACCAGAGCTTAGAATAGGAACTGGAAAGTGGTGGCTGGTTAAATCAGGCTTGCAGCCTGTTTTGGTATTGCCAAAAGGATTCTGCATTTTTAGAGGTTAAAAAAGAAGAATACTTGACAGAGATAATACATGGTCTGTAAAACCTAATATTTAGTATCTGGCCACTTTTGCTGACCCCTGGACTTTATGGGATTTTAGGGCCCCACCACGCCTCATGGGTTCCAGTCTGGGCATTTATCACTTGTGCTTTTTCCCATGTCCTCAATTTCTGGTTCAATCTTTTTTTTCTCTTGGATCCTTCCACTCAGCTTAAAAATATCTTTGTTTCCATGACCCTGCCTCCTCTGACAGACTCTCTCCTTGAAACAAACTCAGGCTCCTGAGCCCTATTCTAGACGAGGCCTCAACCTTGGCTAGTAAGGACTGCAGACACACAGCACAAACGATTTCATCCACCACCCCACCCCCACTCCACTAAGAGACTTGAACAAACTCTAGCACAATTTATAACAGCTCAAGTCCATGTCCCAGTACTGTTTAAGTTCATGCCTGGGAAAACTCAAGGCTGCCGCAAGAACTTACTTTTTGTTCCAGCTAGCACCGAGGGAAGATAAGACCCCTATCTCTCAGTCTCTGTGGGAAAGTAGAAGTGTAACCTTGATAAGGATCAGTTAGCAAACCCAGAAGGCCTAATTATACTGACCAACCCCCTTATCTGAATTTTCTAATTTTTCACTTCTCTGATATTGCTCAAACTCCCACCCCATTGGTCCCCCGGCATAGTTCTCCCTTTAAAACATCCAGTCACCTCTGCATGAATCAAAATTTAGCTGTTTGTACTGGACTCACTTCCTTATTGTTGTGGTTATTGACTAAAACCAGCCTTTAAGTAGTGTCTCTTCCTTTCTCTTTGATACTCCCACATTTGGTCCCCCATTAGAATGGCCTTCATGCACTACCTCTGAGCTCTTACCTCCCCTCCCACCTACTCCTCAATCTCCAGTAATCGGGGTGCTTTCTCCCCCATGTCCCCACTGATCTTTAATGGCCTCCTTCCATCCTCATTATCCGGGCCTTTGCAGCATCTGACCTCATACTCAGACCTTCTTTCTGAAACTGCCTAAGAGTCCAGGGCTGTGAGTTGGTTCCACTCCTCTGACTTTTCTCTTTCCTCCAACCTACCCTTCAATGTTGGCGCTCCCCGGGGCCTTTCCATGGCCCTTCCTCTGTACTCACACCCTTGTTAATGGCTTCAACCCAAACCATCTACTGTCCCAGGTTATCATCTTTTCAAATGTCTCTGAACATCTCCTTCTGTCAGACTCAGCACGTGCCAAGCCAAACATCTCGTCTCCACAATTATTCCTCCTCTTATATTTCCTTCCTCAGTTAAAAGCAACTCTATATACCAAGTTGCCAAGGTTAGAAATGCAGACGCCTTTCTCTTGCTCCTTTCCCACATCTTATCACAAAACCTCTACATCCTGTGGGGGACATAGACAAGATAACTGACATTTACCGAGCATCTATTTTGGGTCAGAAAACCATGGTGGACACAACACATATGTGATATCACTAAATCCTCACAACCACCTGTGAGTCTGGAATTATTAGCACCATTTACAAATCAGAAAATCAAGGGTCCAAGAGGTGGCTGCCTTTCCCAAGGTCTCACTGATAGTGAGAGGCAGAGTGATTCAAGAAGCATGTTCCAAGGTGCTTCCTGGCAAGATAAAAGCAGTGGTATATGCTGGAGGCTTGGAGAATGAAACCAGAAATGTTTCATCGTGCATGGGCTTGGAGACAGAAGGAAGAATCTGGCTCAAATCGCTTTTTTTCTTTTGTACACTTCTTTGAAAAAATCATGGTTCTGGATCTCTTGTACCCAGCGCAGCCCTGCCTGAGTGAAAAACAAAGGCAGGCACCTGCCTCCTTTCTCTTCCCAACTGCACTACTCAGGACACATGACAGGCCGAGCATGTGATCTGCTGCCAGGCGCAGAGGTACCTCTGAGCAGGTGCCAAGGCCCTGGGGCTCTGGGCTGCACTCAAATGTGTTTTCCCAGAGATCCTTACTCCTTCCAGCACCTCAGGTTCACATGGCTCTGTGCATTCTGGCCAGCTGGATTTTGCTTTAAAAATCTTTATTTCTGAATGGTGGCAATAAGGAGCCCAGACAATCAAGGTGTAGTTCAAATTTCTGCCAGTTTTAGAGCGAGAAGGTTTGGATTTTTAGCTCATGATAGAGAAATCACATCACCAGGGAAAGTGCTTCTCAGTGTGGCCCATGAAACTGCACCCTGTTTGTTTCCCACTCATACAAAGTTATGACTAACTTCCCTCCATGGCTTGGTTCAAACTCGCCCTTGTTCCGTACCCCATGCAGTGTTACGCAGTGTGACTGATTCTTGCATAGCTGCACCCTCACTGGTCTACAACACTCAGAGATGGCTTTCGATTCTTAAAAGTCCTGTGAGGTGAAGACAGACTCTTACTGAAGCAAATCACTGTTAAGTCTGATTTTTTTTTTCACCACACTCTCTTTGACCACATGAATCATTCATTTTAGAGGTTTTATTGTGATGCTCCATAGAAATTTTGAATCACCTTAAGTGATTGTCCACTTTGCTTTTACAATCTTGTCTCCTTTTCCTGCCACTGACTTCATTTGCATCTTTCCACAGTGTCAAGGACAGTCCTCCCTCCACACTGTGGAATTTCTGCTCACCCCCCAAAATTTGTTTGTGTTGACAAAAGAAAGGGTAATCAACGGCTTATAACATTAAAGTGCCCATTTTCTTCAAGGCATAAAAGCTTTCTGAAGGTTAGAAACTTTAAGAGCACTCAGGTGTAATGAAAACAATGCTTTCAGCAAGGAATTCACCAATCTGAATGGAATAATTTTTAATTATGTATAGCTATGCATTGTTGTTATTAGCCTTGTATGAAATATTTATCTAATATTCCAGATTCATTAAGTCTTGAATATATTTAACTAGCTAACTCTTGCTTGAAGGCGCTGTTTCTGAAGGAAAAAGAGGCAGTGAGGACAATGATTTCTACCATCACCCTTATTATCCAGGAGTTGTCCGTGAAAGTGCCTCTCCCTGTTCTACCTCATGGGTTCTCTTCTGAGGCTGCTGGGGATGTGTGCACCCTCTGTCTCCTCAGGAGATAGTGCTGTCAGTCCCCAGAGAAGCCACATCTTCACATATCGGCAGCCTATAACTATGTATGACTTCCCCAGTTCACTGTGCCAGAGCACGCGGCATCCGATCATGACAATTTGGACTCCCCTTTCACTCTCACTTGGGCAACAACAGATGTTTACTCTTGGTTGCTATCTTTCCTCATGTGAGACCTCCTATTGGGACTCACTGCTTGGATGAGATTTAAAACAGACCCCTTGATAAAAATCTCTCCTCCTTGCATGCTAGAGCTGTGCTTCTCAAACTTCAGTTGGCATGAGTCACCTGAGGATCCTATTAAAAATGCAGATCAAATCAGCAGATCTCAGGTAGGGCTTGAGATTCTGCATTTCTAACAGGCTCCTAGGCAGTGTCAGAATGAGCCACACTTTTGAGTACAGGGTACTAGATTTTGTGACACTGTGATAGCATCTTAAAGGGATCTCTCCCCAAAGCCCATGTTCCAATTTGAGATGTACAGGCACTTTCCCTGCTCCTGCTGCTCTTCATTGTGTCACACCTCTTGCTCGGTGCACACAGATCCACCCTTCTGCACTTTCAGCAGTCTTGGGCCCTCTCAACAGGAGCTTATATTCAGTTTGTCAAAATCCCCAATCTATCAAACATCCTGGTTTGGCTTGTCTTTCTGGGCTGGTCTCTTGCTCCCTTTTTCACCCTGCATAAGATAGGAGTTCCAAGAAAATTATACTGATGCTTTGATCCATCAGATGGAAACGACCCAGACAACTGGATAAAAAAATTGGAGAACATACATCTAAATATCTGATAGAAATAGTAGATATTTCACTCCTCAATCTGCTCAGTAGGAGACTTCCTCAGAAGATATTGGTGATACGAGTTAATTTGTTTTAATTAGCATATGAGGCCAATTATCCATTTGTCTCGCTATCATCCACTGGATCCATGAGAGGAGTGTACAACAGACTCTGGTGGTTGGCTGACTCAGTCCCTTCCCAACTCCCTTTCCCTTTCTGGCCAAATGGCTTGCCAGCAGGTCTGCTGTAGGTTCACTTGGAAACTTTTGCTTTTCTGATACAGATGCTGCCCCTTTCTTTGCCTCCCTCTTAAAGGGACAGAAAAAGGATGGCAGGAACTGGACATCTACTGATTGTGAGGAAAAGGACAAGAAAATCAAGGAGATTTCTGCACTGGCCTTGTAGATTTGTTGAAACAAATCCAAGTAATTTTACCTGAGAAAAATAACTGTTAAAGCCACGCTAGTTGAATGTGCTGCTACTTGCAGCTGAAAGCATTTTCTAAGTAATATAGTACTTTTAAGATGAATATCTGATGTGACAAAACCCTGCAAATATGTGCTAAGAATGAATGCAACAACAGGAAGACGAACCGACAAGTTATTTGAGACTATTGCTAGATCTCTGCAGAACTCAAATTCATAATTCCAGCCCCAACTCATTATATTTCCTTGGAGGCTGGATGGATACTTTCCTTGGGCACGAATCAGTACCTCAAGCCAAATTCAGCTAGCTACCAGAGGTCCAGAGCTACCCTGAGTTGGAAATATGTTAGCCTGACTTAGTTTGGACCATTTTACTTGGGGTGTTGGGTGACACGAGCCTTTATAAATTTAAGCTTTCTAGAGTTGGTCCAGACAGAGGAATTCCTTCTTTCTGAAAAACTCACATGCTTCAGTAGCTATATTACAAATAGCAAAAAACAGGGAGACTTGTGCTTTTATTAGGCTAAAAGAAAAAAAAGCAAATAATTAAGACTTCCCCCAAGACTTCTAGACTGTTCTAGGGTGTCCGAGAGGTATTTCTGATACCTTTCACTGGGCATAGAATGAGGTCTGTCACTCTGGGATAATCAATACCTATTTCTACCGGCTGCCATAGTACTGAGCAGACTGAATCATGCTCATGTTCACAGCTCCATGGGGGCTCTTGGTGTTAGAGGGGAGGGGTAGGCACTGTGCTTATTCATCTTTGTATTCCAGCACTTAGCATAGGATCTGGTACTTAACTGAAGTTTGCTGTGTACTGAATAAAAGAAATAGTTTCTATTAACAATGAATTGTAATTCAAATCTCATTGCCATACTCTGAGTGTATTATACTTGCAGAAAATCAACTTAGTGACTAATGATTTAGGTTATATAAACATTCAATAGCACAGACCCCTATAATTATGTTTATGTTTGATTAAGACCAGGACAATTTGTGCCTGCCTACTTAATTTGTTTTAGTATAATACACATTAGAAGTAAACTTCAAGAGTTTTCTCAGTTAAAACAATTTTTTATTGAGTTTTAGAATTCATTTTCTCAATGGAAACCAGATACTGCAGCTAAAAAATTTTCAGATTTCTTTCCTCTCTGTTTACCAATTTTTATATTCTATTTCACAGAAACAAAATTCTGAATCATAATTCCTCATCATACACACATATAGCACTATTTTTCTTTGCTTACAATAATGTCGATAATCATTTAAAGAATGATTTCTCTTATAAAATAAAATTATAAAAATTATAAAAATAAAATTTCTTATAGAAAATAAAATTTAGCGTTCTTGGTGAGCAACCAACAACCCAAATGGAAGTGAATACATTCTTTAAAATACACATTTGTAAATTGAACAGCTAATTTATCGGCACCTTACAATAAACCTGGTATTGGAGGTGTTGCTGTACACAATTTACTTAATCCTCAAATCAGCACTGGAGGGGATCAGGATATGCTATCCCAAATATGCCCTTTGACATAAGGATTATTTTGAACTGAAGGCAATTAAGAATCAAGAGAGGAAGAGTTCCCTGCCCTCCCCTTATCTGCCTAAAAGCAGGATGTGAATTTCCCCTTCTCCCATACTAAGATGAGAGTGACTCTTATCACTGTTGACCAAGAGCAGCACTGAGATGAGTCTGCCTAAACAAATCTCACTAAAATACTCCTTATCTTCCATTAATTTCTCTGTATATTTCTAGTTACTTTCCTACAATTTATCATCTCTCGAAGCTCAAACTCTTTTTCCTTTGTTAAGAAGGATATATAAACTTTCAGGTCTAACTGCTTCTTTGAGTTTCATTTCTTTCCTGTTAAGCCCCATGTGTATAAAATATCAATACATTTATGTTTTTTTTTCTCCTGTTAATCTGTCTTGCGTTGGTTAAATTCACAGGTCCCCATTCACTGAACCTAGAGGAAAAGTTTTTACTCCCCAATAGCATGTTATCCCTCTGTTAAGTAATCAGGGAAAGAGATTAAGTACTTTATTTTTGTTACCAGGGTAACAAGTAAGAGGTGGTGCCTGGAGTCCAGCCCAGGCCCTTCTGAGGGAAAGCTCATGTACCCCTAGGCCGCAGTGCCTGGAGCATGTCAGGGAGCCTCTCCTCAAGGCATGAAGCATTGCTCTGCTTGCTGATGATGAGAAGAGCAGCAGAATGGAAAACCTACCCCCACAGGGCAGAAATGTCAGGAGAGTCCCTCACATCACAAGAGGAGTTAGACATGGTTTCTTTAGAAACATTTTGTTGTTTTAATAAATGATTTCTTTCACAGAATACTTCACATTCTCTTTCTGTCAGGAACAAATTATTGTGAGATGTTCTAAGGGAACACAGCATTACCCAAGGAATTAAAAAAATTATTTTCACTGGGAGATTATATTTCATGTGATAAAACTAGAAATCATTCAGTCTAATTTCTTGTTATGATCAAGTGAAAGATAAACCTATTTGGAAAGATTCCAGGATTGAGGACTGAGGTTGGAGAAGTTTCAGACTGTTCAAAGGGGTCAAGCCAACTACTACTAAAAAAAAAAAAAAGACTCCTATTTTATTTTTAAAATGTAGGCAAATTTTGTATTTTAGGCTAACATGTTTATTTAAAAACTTTGTATTGAAAGTTTTGACTAGATTATAATACATTCATATGTCTCAGAAATAAAGTCTAAACAGGTTAATATGAAATCTCTATGTCCCACCACTCTCCTCATCTCTCCATTTGCTATCCTCCCACAAAATAGGTCACAGCAAGTTTTAGTCACTTGTCTATACTTTCAGTAATATTTAGAGATAACCAAGTCAACACAGTGCATGTACCCACACCCACACCCACACATATATTCTTTAACTGCTCCCCTTTAAAATATGTTTTAGCCTACAGTACACTTCATCCTGCACCTTGCTTTTCCTTTCACAGTTGCTTTGTATTGTATTGTCTATATGTACCATAATGTCCACCATTTGATGGACATTTAGTTTCTAATTCTGTTGTTGGAATGAATAACCTTGTACATACAATTTGTCCACTTCCAAGCATACCTGTAAGATAAATTGATAGAACTTCAATTGCTGTGTCAAAGTACATACGCCCTTACAATCTGATAGATACTGCCGTATCTCATTTATTGGAACTGAGCTCATTTTCTTTCTCCATGGCTTCAACACAATTTTTAATTTTTTGAAGTTTTGTTAACTTGATTGGTAAAAAATGGTATCTAAGTACAGTTTGAATTTTTAATTTCTCTTACTATGAGTGAAGGTGAACATCTTTTCATTTATGCCATTTTCATTTAAGCAGTTTGTAACTCCTCTTTTGTGACCTATATTTTTCATGTCCTTTGCCCGTTTTCCTTCTGCTTCATTTTTTTCCTTTTGATTTCTAGGAGCTCTTTATGTAATTGATAAGTTTAGCTCTTTGTGAGGGAGAAATATTTTCCCTAGTTTGTTTGATTTTTGATTTTGCTTAAGGGTTTTTTTTGGCACTAAGAAGTTTTTTGAACTTTATATATTTAAAGTTATCGATTTTTTATTTTCTTGCCCCTTCATTTTAAATCACAGTTGGAAAGTCCTTTTTTACTCTGATGTGGAAAAATTCTTTCACTATTTTCCTGTACTTCCATGGCTTCATTCTTTATAATTTATTGTCACATTTGGTGCATCACATAAGTCAAATTTTGTTTTTGTTTCTCACTTGCACTCAGTGCTCAGTGGTTCTGTTACCATTGATTGACTAGCTCATCCCCACCAATTTGCAACACTGTCTTGGTCATATATGAAAATCCCATCTATGTCGAGGTCTATTTCTGAACTTTCTACTCAATTACATTGGTCTGATTCATGCACCAGTGGCACATCATTCTACTTGTTAAGGCTTTATAATGTTATAAAATCTAGTGAAGTCTAGTTCCCCATTATTGTCCACTCTCAGAGTTTTCCTGACTATTCTTGTTTGTCTATTTTTCTATTTCAAAAAATGGAGAAAGGGAAAGAGAGAGTGCTCTCAATACCTTTATTTATTATGACTGGGCTAAATTTACAAATCGACTTAGAGGTAACATCTTTATGATATTTGAGTGGTCTCATCTACATATAACACGATGTGCCTGGTTGTTTGTACAAATGTTTATTTTAATATTACATAAAATTCTTCCCCACTTTCAATCATTTAGCAAAATTGTGCTTCCAGGGAGAAAATACTACCAGTTACACTTCTGAATCATCCTGGGAAGTATGCAAACCTTCGTTAGAGAATTTCATTTTCTAAAAGGTTGCATTTGTTTGAGATAGAAAATATTTTCTCCTTACAATATAGTTGGTTCATAACATGAACCATGATCATTTAAACTGTGGATTATCTGTGTCTTCCAAGTGGCTTAATGATCCTCTTCAATGCTTCCTGGACCTCCACTTCCCCTCACCCCATATACAGTGGTAGGCTCTCAGCAGCCATTTTGTAAAATGTTGCTTTGCCCTGGTCTCAGTGATTAAATCTGAGAAAATCTCAAGACTGTATCTAGAAATTTAGAGTTGGGGGATTGAGAGAGAACAACTTTATATCTTTTGGTGGCTGGACCTTTTCTTAGTTAAGCTCTGCTATATGGCTGAGGAGGAGACAAAGCTGGTTTAGAAAGAGAAGAAGGAAGCAGATGCACAGAGACCGACGTGAGAGCAAAGGCAAGAATCACAGAGTGGTCCTTGACTGTAGTGCTTTCCAGGCTGCCTTCCTATCCTTGGATTCTATTAAACATCTTTGTATCATTATAATAATAATTTAAGCTTCTTAAGAGAGCCAGAGTTGATTTTTGCTTCTTGAAACCAAAATTAATATAGCCAATGCTTCCATATGAAGTAATCTAACTTAATTCCATAATGATATAGAAAAAACTTTAAAATCTTCCAAACTTAAAAATGCTCTTAAATACCTAACCATAGGAATAATGAACATTAATAAGTGTTCATGCTTATCAAGTATTGAGCCTAAGCACTTAACATACTCCTTCAGTCAATCCTCTAAACTAGGCAATCCTATTTTACAGATGTGGATGCTGAGGCACAAGTATGTCAAGTAAACTGTCTACTCACAATTTTGAGAAAGTCAAGATTTAAATCTAGAGACTGAGATATCACTTGTGAGCTACACTGCCTAAAACACTGACTTTGCCTTACAAGGAGCAGTGGGAAAGTTTAAGCAACTCACTTGCAAAGCTGGCCCAAGCTTTCCTCAGCTGGGGTTGCAAGCTTACCTGGGAAGTTCTCTGACGGAATAGTTGAGGGCAGAAGTGTTGGTCTGAGTAGAAGAACTAACTTGTGGTTCAGGGAGAGGCAGAGCCTACTTCTTCCCTTGCCTGGATGAGAAGGCCCCAGATTAGAAGTGTGCTATGAAGCTAGACACCAGGTACCACATTCTACCAGAGAACTGCTTAAGAGGAAATAGTTTAAGTCTGAGAAATAGAGCCATATAAAATAGAGCATGACTTCAAACTACTGAACTTAAAACACAGAAATTGTGTCATGGGTGTAACAGTTTAATATTAGTAGAAGAGCTTTTCGAGGTCTATTCTTCTTTCCAATAGATATCTGATCCTATTTTTCAGGTATGCACATAAAATTTACCTTGAAATAAAATGTAGTTAATTCACAAAACATGATAAAAATACATGTTTGAAAAACAAGCATTTTGGAAAAAAGACTTTGTAATACCTTTGGGACTTCTTAGCCATGGAGCCGTCCAACACCTCACCTCTGTTGAGTACCTGCAGGTAGAGCGATGTTTCTGTGGCTTGGCCCTTGTTTCTAACTCTAATTCTAATTCTGTTCACTAATGTCTGGATTATATGCACACCATGATTCCTTGTCCCAGTTTTGCTCATAATTCACTTTGGAGCCCTGCTTTTTGTTTTGAGAAGAATAACTGGGACTGCTCTGCAGGTGTGGAAGAAGTAAAGTACAGGCTGTGTCCACATGTACAAGGAAATAGGGAGAATCTAAATAGTCTACATGCAACTGAAAATCCCAGGTAGTTGCCTCTTAGACAAGGTATGGGAACTGTAGAGGGATGGTGGGATAGTGAGGGGTGGTGGGGGAGGTGGTGGGTGATGGACAAGAGACCCAGGTCAGTGATTTGCAACATTCACTATATATCAAACCACATTGGAGCTTTAAAAAACACCAATACCTGGAGTTTTGTTTGTTTTGTTTTATTGATCTGGCATGAAGCTTGGGCCTCTAGAATTTAAAAGCTCCTCCAGATGATTCTTATGTTCAGCCAGGGCTGGGAAACCACTGAGATAGATGCTAGACATGTGGGAGGTAGGAAATGGGGAGAAGGAGTGTCCTTAGAGGGAGCAGCAGGCACAGACAGGGGAGAGAAGCTGGCCCAAAGTCTCTCACAGCTTTGAGCAGGGCTCCAATGGCTAAGGATAAAGCCATTACTCCTGCTGGTTGCCAGATATCAAGGACTCTTTCTTATCAAGAAAATTCAGTCTAGGCTATTGTTAAAGTGCTCAGCTTGGCACATGAAGAGAATGCTACTAACTCAGTTTTATTACGACTGATTCTAGATGTTATTTTCCCAAGAGTGGGCATGAATGCTGCTAGTTAATCCATGCTGTGTGTGTGTGTGTGTGTGTGTGTGTGAACTTTTTAAAACAATTATCCAGTACTATTTATGCAGTTTGTGTTACAAGCAGTGTGTAAAAAAGGTTTCTTGGAAACTGTCAGGTTAAACAAAGTTGGTAAAGAACTCTCACAGTGTTGGCAGGTTGAGCGTGGGTTAGTGTACGAACAAGAGCTCTGGGTGAGAGGATGTAGATGTTGCATGAAGTTTGCACCTACAGCCACAGGATTGATCATTCTACAGACACAAGTCTCCAAGTCTATTAGAAAGTCTCAGAAACTGCAATTGTAATTTATGACAGCATCAGTGAAATAGTTGTCTGATGTTGAAGGAGGAAGTTAATAATTAGTATTTTGACTATTATGTGAAATCAATGACAAGTTATTTTGACTATTGTCAATTCAAAAACGGGAAATGTTTTATCAGTGGCTACAGTCTCCTAGTAAGGTAACACTCAGCAAAGTAACAGTATCTGAGATCCATTAACCACACTTGGATTTGAACTACGTTAACTTACAAGGGCTCATTAGTAGACTTCTCAGGGTCTCTCATGGATAAGATCATACTTCAGTTGCCACCCAAGAAAGTCCTGCAATTCTTTCCACAAAGGGTGGAGAGTTCCTTTTGTGAATGTGCTATTCGCTGGTGTTTCTAGAAGCTGTACACTGAAGATAGAGCCTCAGGCTAGATTTTGCTCAGGTGGCTTAAATTTAAACAAAACGGTAGTTTTTAGCCTTGATTGCCCATTAGAATCATCTGGGGGGGCTTTTAAAAGGCCTAGGTTGTGTCTCAGACCAAATAATTTAACATCTCTGGGGGTGGGGTCCAGGCATCAACAGTTTGTAATGTTCTCCATTGATTCCAATGTGCATCCAGGGTTAAGCCCTAGTGACCTAGAGCTCACAAAAGGGCACTCAATTTCGCCTACGGCTCTAGTTTTACCATGGAGACTGCAAGGTAAGAGTAAAAATTTCTAGAAACTGTTAAAGAAGATCAATACAAAGAATCATAACATATAATAATAATGAATACAAAATGTATACGATTCTATATATAACAGACCCTGTAGTAATGGTAGAAGTAGTTAAGAGCATAACAACAATCACTAATATAGATTATCTTAAGTAATCATAAGAAAAACGAAGTGAGGTAGATATTATTCTTACCTCTACTTTAAACACAAGAAAACAGGTTTATGGAGGCTACAGGAAAGCTAAGATAAATTTTTACTTATCATGTCCTTTTTTTATTTTCTGCATGAGAAGTCAGTATAGAAAGGGTCAGAAAGAAATGAGGCCAGAGTAGCTGCCCTCCTGCAGACAGAACTAGATGAAGAAGTTGAGGATCCACCAACAGGACAGATTTGGTGGGTAAATGCCTCCCTATAAGCCAATTTTATCCCAAGTTGAAATTTCAGATCCTTGCGGCATTCCTATCCCCTTCTGCAGAATAATGACCAAGCTGAGTTTATTTTAAAAATATCTAAAACACAAGAGCTAATAAGTAAATGAACTCAAGAAACCCTTGGATAAATATCACTAAAGTTAGATTAAAAAGAAGATAAGCTTTTAACTTCATAAAACTAGAGAAAACTAAGGAGGTAAATCGCTGTGTATTATAAGATATCAAAAAACAACAGCTCAAGCTGCAGATGCTGGGTTATAGTTCTACAATATTTTAACATTCAGAATGCCAGCTGGTAAAGGGGAAACCTTCAGAACTGAGACTTCCACCAGATGTCTTATAATCAGATCTGGCAGCAGCTGGGAGCATGACGCTCTCCAATCCTCTCCTATCGTGTCCTGCATGGAGGTGTGAGGGATCAGGTTATGAGAAAGAATGTGGAAGCGGGATAAAAAGTGGCTCTTCTTTCTACATGGAGGGGGAAGAAAATCCTCTACCTAGTAAGAACGAGAAAGAAGAAAGAAACTTCACAAGTGAGATACTTCATTTTGTAAACACAAGACGTACTAGGCTCTGAAAATTAAAGGAGGGGAGCAACAAACCATTTGCAGTTGGAAACATTCGTACTTATGTTTGTTTTCTATCATATTTTCTCTACATATGTTCTCTTCCCTATTTTCTACCATGTTCTCTACCCTAGATTACTCTAGAGGAGGAACAGAAAATAAAACAATTTGTGAAAATTTGAAGTTATGGGCCAGTAGAAAATCTCAGTATGAAATAATTTAAATATTGCTCCTGAGGAATCTTTAAAGGCAATGATGACTAAAAGCTATATTATTCTCAATGTTTATTTTGTTATGTCAAGTCACAAAACTTGGAGTTTTTTTCATCATTTATGTATTACTTCAAAAATATTGGCTAATATAGTGAGGTGCAGAGAACAGATACCCATCACATTCATGAGGAAGTCTTTTTTTTTCTATGTAAACAATAAAAAAGCTCTAATATACACAATATTAACTATATCTTAATTTAAAAAGTTCACCATTAAAAAAGGAGAAAGTTCTGTAAGTACTTAACTTTATGAAGATGTGATTAAGTAGTTGTAAACATTTTATAAATTCTCTCATTTATTTCTCCTGTCATTTAAAGCTTTCTCCAATTTAAGGAGTTTATCACTAAAACCAGAGGCACATCAACAAAAAAGAGTGATTAGCCACCAGAAGAAACCCTCTTATAATTTACTTAAAGGAAACTGCCAAGAAAAAGAAGTATCTATTTGGATACTATCCTTTCTCTAGAAGAAATCAGTTCTGATTCTTAAGTTTATCTTGTGAAAGAAAAACAGCAAAATGGAGTTGAGAGAAAATAGTCTACAATGGAGCCACAAGGCCTCTTGGAAGCTGAGCTAACACACCTGCTTCATTCGAAAATGAACTTTTGAACTGGGATAAACTAAATAGCTACATCCTCATATAGACCCTAAAAGGGGCTCTACATCACTGAACTAACTCTCTATTAAGAAAATAAAACTTCTACCTAGCAATAGAAATAAACAATTAATCATGTATATAGCATAGTGTAAATCCATTTGCCAGGACTAATCACAGCTTTTTCAGAGCAACTTGTGTAATCCCTTTGGAAGATGCCTCCTTTTCTGTCTTTATAAACTGTTTTTTCTCCCCCCCCCCCTCAGTTGGGGTTTCTACCCAAATCTGTGCCTTAAAGATTGCAATTCCTAAAATACCATGAAATAAAACTTTTGTTTGCCTTGCAGTTCTCCATCAAAATTAGTTGACAACCTCAAATGAAAATGGAACAAATAAAGGCTACTTAATGAGATAATTATTCTATAAATGATCAGCCAAACTTCCTTCTTGACAAAATTAGTTCATTCACGTATCCTCTCTACATAATTGATTGAGCATGTTATGTTCTCCATGGTGCGTTAATGGAGGACATAACATTGTCTCATTCAAGTGAAGCTACTCATAATTCTAATTGGACTCATTAGTTGATGATCTAAAGTCTGATATTGCCATCTTTCTCTATCATATGCATTACTAGTGATCAAAAGTAATACCTGACTTATTTTCACATTCAAACCTTTAGTACATATGATTCTTCTCAAGTTATTTGGCATCCCACTTGAAAATAAGATAGGCTGTCTAGGAAATAATGTGGTACTAAAACACAGTCAACATACACTTACTTATTCCCTGTCCTACTTTGAACTTAGCTTGATTTATTCTTGCTCCTCAACCCACAGGATATATTCACTTGAAAAAAGTAAACCTGCCTTTAATATAAGTCAGCCTTAGGAAGCAATATGTAAGAAGTAAATATGCTTCTAAAGTCATGTATTATGGTCTAAAACTAAACAAATATTTTTATTTCAATGTTTTAGATAATCTGTGCCATTCTTGCCATTAGCAGATTTAACCAAGAGGTAGATATTTAAGTGTTAAGTATCTTAAGCCTAAAGTGATTGCTCAAATTTTCATTATTTAGAAAGAGTTTCTTTGGAATTCATATATACTGCTCCTGAAATGTACATTTCTAAAGAACTCTGGTTCTATAGAAAACCCCGTGTGATTTATAAATGGTAGGCTTTCCAGCTATGTTGGCAGGGAGAGAAGAGAGAATGCATAATAGATGTTGGTACTGGATACTTTGAATGAGGCTGATTTGGCCATCGGTATATTTACAATCCAATATATTTTTCCCAACACCTTAAAACTGCAATAAGATCATAAAATAATTAAGGAGTTCTGACATATGGAAACTTCAAGTACATTTCTAAATGTACAGTTTTGAGTAATTATTTGATGTCAGCTGTTTTATACATGTTAATTCAAATTATCAACCCACATGAATCTGGCATATAGATAAGTAAATTTTAATCATTGATGTGTGTGGCTTTTGGTTTCCTTCCAAGATCCAAATGATAGTCTCCATTGCATTGCTTGAAACACATTCCCTCCCACCCCCCAAATACTGGCTTGTATATAAAATGAAGGTTTTTATTCATTTTTTTAAAAAGTGAAATATTACTTTAATAAAAATATTACACATACAAATATATTTTAAAAAGTCCAACTGTGCTACAAGTCTTATAATAAAAAATAGCAGTTTTTCATATCCTGCCTTATCTCATCCCTATCCTTCAGAGGTTTAAGTTGTTCCTTCTGGCATTAACTTCCATATTTCTAAGTAATGTATGTATACTGCTGCCCCAATGCATCTGCTTTAGACATTCACTATTGAAAAAAGCTTAATTTCCTTTATGTTAGGTAAATATTCTCCCTTTCCTCCCAATATAATTATACTCCAGCTTTGGTTAGGTCCATATATATTCAGTGTTTTCATTATAACTACATAAGGGTTGTTTCCTGCTGAGCTAGAAAGTTAATATGATTTCATTTCCTTTCTTGAATTACATTTTATTGTTCTTATAGTTAATAGCTGACTTTTTATTTACTCATCATTGGGAGAATATCTGATTAAGTCTTTTGTAATTTTAATTTTTTTCAATTATAGTTGACATAAAATATTATAGTTCCAGGTGTACAACACAGTGATTAGACATTTATATAACTTATGAAGTGATTATCCGATAAATCTAGTATTCATCTGACACCATAGTTATTACAATACTACTGACTATATTCCTCATGCTAATTCTACATCCCCATGACTATTTTACTACAAATTTGTACCTCTTTATCCCCTCCCCGCTTTGCCCATTCTCCCACCCCCTAATCTGACAACCAAAATGCTCTCTGTATCTATGAGCCTGTTTCTATTGTTTTGTTTATTCTGTTTTCTAGATTTCACGCACGACATTTGTCTTTCTCTGTTTGACTTACTCCACTCAGCACAATACCCTCTAGGCCCATCTATGTTGTTGCAGATGGCAAAATTTCATTCTTCTTCATAGCTGAGTAATATATATATCTACACACACACGAACACACACACACACACACACACACACACACACACACACACACACCACCTCTTCTTTATCCATTCATCTGTTGATGGACACCCAGGACACCTCCACATCTTGGCTACTGTAAATAATGCTACAATGAACATATGAATTCACATGTCCATTCAAAGTAGTGTTTTATGTTTCTTCAGATAAATATCAAAAAGTGGGATAACTGGATCCTTCTGTGTCTCTTGTTATAGCCTTTGTTTTACAGTCTGTTTTGTCTGGCGTAAGTATTGCTACACCAGATTTTTTTGTTTCCATTTTCATGAAACATTTTTTTCAGCCCTTTATTTTCAGTGTGAGTATGTTTTTATCTGAAGTAAGTCTCTTGAAGGCAGCATATGTAAGGGTCTTGTTTTCTTATAAATTCAGTCATCCTATCTTTTGATTGGAGCATTAAATCCATTTACATTGAAAGTAATTATTGCTAGATATATAGTTATTGCCATTTTATTACTCTTATTTTTTTTCTTCTTTTTCTTAAAGTCCCTCTAACATTTCCTATATGCTGGTTTGGTGGTGATTAACTCTAGCGTTTACTTGTCTGGGAAGCTCTTTATCTGTCTTTCTATTCTAAATGATAGTTTTGTTGGGTAGAGTATTCTTGGTTGTAGGTTCTTGCTTTTCATCATTTGGAATATTTTGTGCCAATCCGTTCTGGCCTACAAAGTTTCTGATGAGAAATCAGCTAATAGTCTTATGGGAGCTCCTTTGTAATTACCTAACTGCTTTTTTTTTCCCTGCTTTTAAGATTCTCTTTTTGTCTTTAACCTTTGACATTTTTATTATGATGTATCTTGGTGTGGACCTCTTTAGGCTTATCTTGTTTAGGGCTCTTATTTCCTGGGCTTGAATATCTATTTCCTTCACCAGATTAGGGATGTTTTAAGTCATTATTTCTTGGAATAGGTTTTCAATTCTCTCTCTTCTCCTTTTGGTATCCCTATGATGTAAATGTTGGTATGCTTAAATTAATATTGTCCCAGAGGCCCCTTAAACTAGCCTCCTTTTTATTGGATTCTTTTTTCTTTTCTTTCTCTCTCTTTTTTAAAAGCATTTTACTTTATTTTATCATAAGTTTCAAGTAATCAGTACATTGGTTAGATGGAGTCTTTTTTCTTGTTGCTGTTCTGTTTGGGTGTTTTCTGCTACCTTATCTTCTAAATTGCTGATTTGATCCTCCACTTCATCTAATCTACTGTTAATTCCTCCTAAGGTATTCTTCATTTCAGTTATTGTATTCTTCATTTCTGACTGGTTCTTTTTTATGTCTTCTATTTATTTCCACTTTTATATTTTCTCTCTCTTTGTTAAAGTTCTCGCTGAGTTCATCTACTCTTTCCCTAAGTTCATTGAGCATCCTTATAACAAGTGTTTTGAACTCTGCATCTGGTAGATTGCTTGTCTCTACTTGATTTCTTTATCTGGAGCTTTGTTCTGTTCTTTCATTTGGAACATATTTTTTTATCTTTCCATTTTGGCTGCCTACTTTTGTTTGTGTCTATGTATTAGGTAGGACTGTTATGTCTCCCAGTCTTAGAGTAGACTTATGTAGTAGGTGTGTTGTGAGTCCAAGTGGCACAGTCTTTCCTGGTGGGTGTGCAGGCCAGGGCCTCTTAGGAGGAGTCCTGCTGCAGGCCAAGTTCAGATGCACCCTGTGCCTTTCCCCAGATCACCTGGCATAAGCTACCAAGCAATCTGCAGATGGCCACCACCAAGGCTGGGCTTAGAAGTGCCTTGAGAGGCCAAGCCTCAAACTGAGGCAAGCTGTCACTAGAGTTGGGTTTGGGGCTGCTCAGCAAGAGATACGAGGCACACCACACACTGAAGTCAGATGCTGCTTGTTTAGGTTTTGTGAACCTTTGAGAGATTTTAGGAAAGTCCACAGCATGAGCCAAGATAAGCCTCTTGTATGGGAAATCCACTGGAGGCTGGTTGGGTGAGCCCGCATGTTGGGAGGGACAGGTCTCGGAATCACCTAGGGTAGGGTGATAAGTGTTAGCTATGTTGATAGAGACTCAGATATGGTGCCTGCCTGTATCTGTAAGCCAGGTGGAGGAGGGCTCAACAAAGGAACAATGCCCTCTGCCAGTACTTCTGTCTGGTAGGAAGCTGCCCCTCTAGTACTCACCTTGAAGCCAGACAATTCAGTTTCTCCCTGTATGTCTCTGGTGCCTTTTGAGCTGCTGCTCCAGAGCTGGAGTTCAGAGTGAATGAGTCCATCACCAAGTAAGTCCACGCATGGGCCCCTTAAGAGGAAAGCCTGCAATTTCCTTAGCCCTCCATCTCATTCAACCACAATCTCTGCTTGTTTTCACAGCCAGAATTTGTGGGAACTTCTTTTCCCAGCACTGGAACCCTAGAGTCTGCTGAGGGCTGGGATCCCTCGCTCTTGTGGGGAACCACCACAGCCGAGATTTTTCTCCTGATTCTCAAAAGCCACACACAAGTGTGGGACCAGCCCATTTTGTCTCCAGTCTTCCTACTAGTCTCAATGTGGCCTCTTTTGTGTGTCCACTGTTGGACTTCTGTCCAGCTAGACTTCAGGTGACTCCCAATGATTGTCATTCTGTAGTTTAGTTGTAATTTTGTTGTGCTTGTGAGAGGAGGCAAGCACAGCATTTACCTACTCCTCTATCTTCACTGGAACTTGATTAACAGCTAACCTCTAACAGCTCTATAAAATGTGTCTCAGTATGATTTTCTACATGATCAAATTTGTCATTTAACATATTGGTCCATTTCTCCCTCGAAGTCATACCTACTAGATCCTTTATTTTTCTGCTACCATCTTGACTAACTGTGCTTTGACCTAGAGCAGAGCTATCATGCTGGGACTTCCTTTCACTCTCATACCAGAGGCTTCCTTTGTTTCTTTCCTGTATTGGATCTCTACTTGCCTTCCTCTTTCTTAGTTCACTCTCTTTGGTTCTGTGGCACACGTTCTTCAGTAACTTCTTGAGTAATGGTGCGAAGAGAAAAATTCTTCATGTACTTGCATGACTGAAAATGTCTTCATTTTACTTTCTTGTTTACATGATAGTCTGGCTGGACATAGTATTCTTGGTTAAAGATCATTTCTTTCCATATCTTGAAGTCATTGCTCTATTGTCTTCCAATATTTCTCCTGAGAATTCCAATACTTTTTTATTCCACTTCTTTTACATTTTGTCCATTTGTCTCCTTCAGAAGCTTTTTCACATTCTGAAATTTCATTTTGATGTACTTTGGAGTATACCAGTATACTTATCTTCATTCGTTATCTGGGTACTTGGTAGTCTTTTCAAACTAGAAATTAATAACACCCTGTCTTAGGAAATTCTGTTTCATTTCTTTAAAAATTTCTTCCTCACTGTCTTTTAAGTTCTCTCTTTCTATAACTCCTCTTAATTAGATGTTGGGTGTTCTGGATTAATACTCGATTTCTTACCTCACCTAACTCCCATATTTTCTGTCTCTTTTTTGTTCTACATTCTCGGAGAGGCTTCCATTGAAAAAAATTATTTGGCTACACTATTTAAAATTTGCTACTGTTTTTCCTTAGTATTTAATTATCCCATTTTTTTACATAGCATCTTATTCTTGTTTTGTTTTTCTTCTCTTAGCTTTCTGAGCATTTTGATTATAGTTTCTTTGACATTTGACTCTGTTCTGTACTATTTCTTTTCCCCTAGGGCTTAGTTTCTCTGTTTATTTGTTTTAATTTTTGTATTTCATCTTGAAGACTTTATTCAAATGTCATCTGATCCTTGTCTGCCCATTCATTTATCCAAGTGAGACATCAAAAAGATGATTGCAAGTCCTGTGTATAGGCAGAACTGGTATACTAAAGGGCTTTAATGTAGGGCAACTGGATGGTCAGCTGTCATTTTGGGAAGAATATCTGAATGTCGGGATCTGTAGTTCTTTGATGTGGTTTAGTTTCTTCAGAGAAGGATACTACAATATTTTGCTTAGGAGATTTGAGCTCTAGCATACTAGAGCAGGGAAAAAGACAGACTTAAATTTAATCCCTCCATTTAAAGTGTAATACACTTTCCTCCTTGGCGCCTGGTGTCCTTGAGTCCAGAACTTACCTGATTCACTTTTTTCAGGGCATAAACCTCTATTTTACATGAAGGTAGGGCGAAGATCGGTGTCAAGATTACATGAAATGGAGGTAAAATTCTGAGGGATTCTATTTACTCCTTACATAGTCTTTCAAATACCTTTCCCTTTTTTTAGCCACAGCTTTACTCCTCCTGTGGTACTCAATCTCTCCAATTTCTAAGACTTTTTAAGAGCCCCACAGAAGAGAACTTGGAGTTGCTTGTCATCTCCCTTCTTCTCTTGCCTGTGGCACATAGGATTATCTTTAGTCTTTTTGGTAAGTCATTTACCCTTCTTCTACTTGCTTTCTCTTTTCACATATTGTAATTTGGGATGGTATATATCTCTTTGTTTAATTCAAGAGAGAGTTTGTACTTTAGCTTTTGTTCTCTCTGTTGTCTTAGTGTTTTTTTTTCCCAGAGAAGTATCATAAGTTATAGGATAAAAAGACAAGAGCATACACTTCCTCAAATATTCTGTATCCAGGTGTCAAAATAGCTGTTCAACTTATTGAATAAAATGTTAGTCTAACAAGTTATTTGCCCATGATATATGAACTGACAAAATACTGATAAAATATTTTCTAAGGCAATATGGTATAACTGGAAAGAGCCTAGGCTCTGAGGTTAGAAGGGCCTGGGCTTGAATCTGAGTTCTGAGTTTTTATAGCTTTTTCATCTTGGAAATTTGCTTAACCTCTTTGACCTTAAATTTGCTATATTATTACTAAAGTCAAAATTGTAGTAAGGATTAAATGAATATGTGTAAATTTTTTAGCATAGTCCCTGGCGCTCTAGCTAACAGTTTAGAAATCCTGAAGACATAGTGCTATGTATTGAATCATGTCCCTCCCACTGTTCAGATGTTGAAGTCTTGGACCCCAATGTGACCATATATATGGTGATAGGGACTATGAGGAGATGATAAAAGTTAAATGAGGTCATAAGGGTGGGGCCTTAATCCAATAAGGCTGGTGAGCTTATAAGAAGAGGAAAGACATTAGAGCTCTCTATCTCCACCCTGTGAGGACACAGCTGTGAGGCCTAGCTACAATCCAGGAAGAGAACCCTGATCAGGAGCCAAATCCAACCATGCTGGTACCCCGATCTCAGACTTCCAGCCTCCAGAACTGAGAAAATAAATTTCTGTTGTTTAGGCCATCTAATCAGTGGTATTTGTTATGGTAGCTCAAGCTGACTAATACACATAGTTGACCATATATTTTATGGAGAAAGGTTTATTAGTCATTGGACTTTACATATCTGCTGCATAAAATGAAAAAGACGTCAGCAAGGAAACAAAGATATTTGTTGTATATTCTTATGAAAGTTTAGGATAATAGTGGTACTTAACCAGTGCTGTATTAGAATAACTGAACTGTGTAGATGAATAGTGAGGAGTGATTGACACTACCACAGTAATCTTTATATTCAACACCAGCTGCTGTGTTTCATAAGTGAGTGGGCCCACAAGGTTGGTGCCAGAAAAATGGATGGATGATTGTTAGGCAGAAAAAAATGGATATCTCATATTGAAATAAATCAGCTAAATGGAGGCAACCTTAGTAGTTACTTTAATAAAGGTGAATATTTACAGATGGCAAATTCTTCCCAAGTGAGAACTTTTACATCCAGAACAGATTAAAAAGATAAATAGCCTTCGCTAATGTAATTATGCAACATAATAACAAATTGTACATGTTGAGAAAATGATCCCTTATTACCATATTATAATGAACAAATGGCCATTCTGTCTAATAGCAAGCTTTAGGAAGAAAGTTCTAAAAGATGGCGATATTAGGTTGTTTCTATCCTCATAGAAACAAAAATGTTCCTGGTTCATTATGGCTATCCATTGAGCCAAATTGATGGGGGACACAGGCAACTTATAGTCATCACCTTATGAGAAAGCCACAGGTAGACTCGTTTAGTCATAAATTATGGTTGTCTGTAGTTTACCAGTGGTTTTTCCAGCCACTTGAGTAGAAACAAACAAATAAAATGCCTGTCTCAAGGCAGGTGCTCAGTTATCATTTGTGGACTAGAATGAATGTTCTTTCCCTTGAAATTTATATATGTTTAATATAATCTAGAAACTCAGAATGGAAGACAAATCACTAAATTTTGCTTCCAAATGTTTAACTATTACTCAAGATTGATTGATATTTTCCAGATAGTATCTTACATTGAAAAACTGAATGACTTGCAAATGACCAAAATAGAAGCCTTAGCCAGGGTTGGAAATGTTTCAGAAGACTCTCAGCACTAAAACTTGTCTCTAGACTACATTATCATCATTGTTATCATCTTCATCCTTGGTACTTATTGAGACAACACTTATCTGAGGTGCTCAAAGCATTATCGAGACTATCTAATTACTTGCATAATAGTCATAGTTTCCATATCTATACCTTTATCATTTAAAACCTAACCCAGTGCCCTGAATATATACAATCCTGATAATTTAAAAAGTTTATCTGTATGGAAAGCTAGAGAGATTTATCAAGTTTCTAAGGAAACATTTATAAGTTAGTCATTGTTCACCTTTTAAAATGCAATCAGGTTATTGCATAATAATTATATATTAGAAATTGCTTCATGTTATAGGACTGTAATAATCTTTACACTAAGAATTTATATAACAGTTTAAAATGAACCATCAAATCCTTTTTATTTATTATAATAATAATAATGTCTATACCCTGAAAAGTACAATCAAACAGTAGTATTAGTAATGGTACTATGCAACTTAATTATGTGCAGGAATTTAATTACTTGGGCCTGGGATGATTCAAGTCTTATTGTTGCCAATATATGAAAACATGATTTTAGAGGTCTCTTCATTATTTTCTTCCTCAAAGAGATGTGACTTTATCACATCTCAACTTAGTGGATGTGTTAAACATGAGGATTGAACCGGTCTTTTTGAAAGAATATTAGGATAAGTAGGACTTCCTTGGCCTGTTCATAGAATTTTATAAAGGACCAGAGAAAAAAGGAAACCCAAAGAAATTTGTCCTACCTCTATCCAAAGAGAGGTGACTCATTACCTCTGAAAGCAGTCCCTGACCTTTCTCAACACTACTAATATTGAGGAAGTCCTTTCTAGATTGAATCTCAAGTTCCAACCCATAACATATTCCTGATGATTGCTATTCTGCTCTCTGGCACGATGATGAATAAGTTAAAATTGTCTTCTGATATGAAAGTACTTATAAAAGTTGTAATCATGTCTTGCCTATGACTTCTTTATCTTAGGCTAATATCCTCAGGTTCTTTCACCATCCTCAGCTTCTCATCACACTGTTTTGAAAGTGCTATAGCTCTTCATTATTTTTAAAAGAAGGTGCCTAGAATTGAAAGCAATATTTAGACCATAGCAAAAGCTCTGCGGATGAAAACTAGGCCAGTATATCTCTTGTTCTGAACCCCATTAGTGCATCTTAAGATTACATTTGTGTATGTGTGTGTTTTTTATTTTTATTTTTTTAGAGATCATATCAAATTGTGAGCCCATAGTGTATTTACAACAAACTACCCTCCTGCCCTGCCCCACTTCTCAACCCAGGACTTTTTCAGAAAGACTGATGAAACCATTCTACCTCCATCCTTTGCAATGTAGAGGTGATTGGTAGTCTTACTGAATGAATATAATTATGTTAGTTTAGACCACTGATTCTCAATCATGGGTCATGCTACCTCCAAGGACCAATTGCGATCTCTGGAAAAAGTAGAGTTGGGTGGGTAGGTGGGACACAGGTGACTAGTTTTAAAAGCATATTCAATGTGATTTTATATTTGAAATGAGAAGTTAAGAGTATTTCAGTTATTAATTTATTACCTTTATTACTTTACCACCTGCTCTGCAAAAATTGAGCTGAGCCTTTTAAATACTTTTTCTTTGTCAGCTAGTATGATGTTAAGCTTTGTCAGTAAAGGGTGTTACAGAGATATTATAGGAGATGAGACACTTCCTGGCATCCAAGGGCAGATTTCCAGCAAGTTCCACCATTGCAGCACCACGATTACTTTTCTGCCATTTAGTGAGTTATAGTTCTTTCTTCTCCAATAAGTTCTGGATCTTAGTCCTAAGGTGGGAGTGAGGGGTAGGGAGGCTTTTCCTTGGATACTCTAAGCTCTAAGGGTAGTAGTGGCTACTCTATATCTGATTTTCTTATCTTCTTTTGAGCTCTTTACTTTTTTTCACTAATAAATCTCTTGTTGTTTCATTCCCCTGTTATAAATAATAATTCTTTATATTTAACTTTTCTAGTTTGAGTTACTATGTGGTTTTTCTCTCATAATCAGACCTTCACTGTATACAAGGGCCATGAGAAGGAACTGGTTCCAACTTGTAAAGATCAGGTGAGTAAATAACTCCATAACACCTGGCAAATGTAAAACAAAACAGAAGAGCTGTCCCATGCCTTGAATCATCTGGTGATGAGTTACTAGATTCAGCTCCTGTGCATGATGTTCTTGGTTTCCCATTGATAGTCTCCATCTTGCTCTGCCATCTTAGAAAGCTGTTTTCATCTTCCTCCTGCCAACACTCTTTAATCTAGACAAATCTGCATGCCACTTTCCACAAGATGACCTGTATTCTCACAACCATCAATGCCTTTTTTTGCATGTGATTAGTTCTTTCTTGAATGCTTGTTTTCCTCCTCTGAATTAATCCTATCACCTTATAAACTTGGCTTACCATTCAATTCCTCTAACAAAATCTTTCTAAATGAACCTTATCACATACTATTTGCTCATTTGTCCTGTCCTGCATCTGCCCTTGGCACCTCTGTGGCCTTGGTGTACATGTGCAATATAAAATACAAATTTTAAATGTTTAAAATCTCTTTTATAAGTCTGTTGTGACTCTGACAGTAAATTACAAACTCCACCAAAACAGAGACTTTGTCTTCCCTTTCTTCTGTATGTCTTCCTTGAAGGATCTAGTACCATGCTCACTGGAGCCTTCTTACTTAGTCTGAGCTAACTGAATGACTAGGAACAGCTAGAACCTTCATTCTTTGTCAGTTATTGGACCAATAATATGCTGACAGCTCATGCAGAAAAAGAAAAATGCACAAAGAAGTATTCATACATTTGAGGCATAAGTGATATTAAAAAATGCACACAGTCCAGTTTGTACATTTCCTACTTAAGAGTTGTGGTCAGAAGTGAACCCCATGTAATGTGGCATCAACACTGCATCAAGCTGAAGAGACTGTTAATGATTACAGAGCAGGGATGATATTTAAGGGCCAGTTTGGCTGGGAAACAGACTGGCAATAGCTACTATAAGTAGCTTTTAAAATAGTTTGCTGAATACCTTTTATGTGTCAGTTGGCAAGTCTGAGTCAGGAGAAGTGAGCTGGAACACAGGTGTATCAGCTGTGTAAGGTTGGAAATGTACAAATGATAGATTACAGAAAGCCTACTAACCAGCTTCCATGTGAGATGGGAAGGGCAGGCAAAATAATCATGGTGAAGATTTCTTGAGGAAGACCTAAGGTGCTGCTACCTACACTATAAATACTGCAGAAGCAGCAAACTAATCAACCTGGCTTGTGGCCCTCAGAGACAAAGTAATTATTTTGACCTGTGGGAATACAAATGCTAGGGTGTTACAAAGCAGAACCGTGAACAGCGACTAAGCTAGCAGCTCACTTTCTAGATGATGTGCAATGAGTAGGGAGCTGATGATCCCTCATCAGTCTTTATCACCATGCAAAAGCACATGAGCATCAGTGATGTCAGCAACATCTTTATGAATAATACGAAGGGCAGCAAGTGAGACAGATCTAATGTCAGAAGAAAGAAGAACAATGAGACTAAAGGAGAGGATGTTTCTGGTCATCAGCTGGTAAAACATATAAGATATTTTTGGTGGTAGTATTACAATGAAACATAAAAGAAATAAAACCCGAACAAAATTTATTTGACAGAAGAGGAGAGAGTATTTTATTTAACGATATCCTCAGACACTTAGGCAAAGAATGTTTCCAAAATACTTAAGCTAATGTTGATATGACCAGTGCTGAGGATAGTCATCAACCCCCTGGATTTGAGAAGCCTGTTTCATATCTCATACCAAGAAACATTCCCACTTAAAGTGTAACTTCCCAAAATTATGACCTAAATGTCCTAAGGCACCACTATTTATCAATGAGTCTAGAACTGGGGTCAGTTATTAAAAAGAACTAACCTTTAGTTAACATTACATAGAAAAATCCTATAAAAATGGTATATTTAATTTTAACTGGAAAAGCCAAATTTACCTCTAGGAAGTTTCAGTAATATGAATCAATCTCTCTCTCTCTCTCTTTCTCTCTCTTTCTCTCTCTCTTTTCCCCTCTCTCTCTCTCTTTCTCTCTCTCTCTCTCTCCCTCCTTTCTTTCCTCCTTCCCTCCCCACATACACACACTGCCACTTATTTCCAATGATCAGAAAACACTGCTTCTAGCTGTAATAATTTAGTACTTCTGCACATGCAGTAAGATCTTGGCAATTTTCACCCGATGGACCACTAGGGAAGATTTATTAACCAAATTTAGCATTCCAACAACACAGGCAGGCTCAAGGTAAATATTATTTATGTCATCACTGATATCTCCTCAAGAGATATGTTGTAAATATAAAAGGCTCATTGATAAATCATAAAATTTAAAAAATCATTGAGTATTTGATTTTTGTTGCTTGTCAAATTCTACAGCTTGATTTGTCAGTTTCTGGGGATTATGTATGCCAGGGAAGTGCTGTGTTTTGATTTCTAGTGCTTTATCTTAGCTGAATACGGCAGTGTTTCAGGGAAGGCTCAGTCTAGGATAGTAGCTTCAGCAATTAAGTACAGTTCTATTTCAGACTTGCTTGGTAATGTACCTAATACATTACCTCCAGTGAGATTCCACACCCATGCACAATTACCAACATCGATGTAAAACAAGAGTGGGCCATGTGTATCTGATTGTCAACAGACAAAGAACAACAGCTATTACTGTCACAGCTAGTACTGTCGTACACCTCAAACTTGTGCTTTCCTCTGTCTGCTCTTTATGCTCTTCCATCCAAGGCATTCAAGAGTTATCTGTGGGCACAGCACCCTTGACCCCATAGGAATGTTAGAAACCCTGATTATCCTGATGATTGAAGATAAAAAGTGTCGTAAATGTAATACATTTAATGGATTATAGATACCTGGTTTGGATAATTTATGGTTACAGTTATTTCCCAATATCCTTTATTGCAAAAGCAGCAGTCAAATGCACAGGACATTATTAGATTTTTCAATAATTCTCTATAATACTACATAATGAATCAAAAGTGCTTTCTTTGGATTTTGCCTTAGGGTAGTATAGTTTGGCAGTTTAATCATAGATTAAATTTTAGAAATTCAGAGTTCTAATCTCAGATTTTCAACACAGAGCAGTTACACTACGCAAGGAACTGTCTTAGGTGCTGAACTCTTCCTTGTTTGTTATTCAAAAGATCATTCAGTACAAATAATGAAAGGGATGGTATCTTCATGAGGCCCTAGCAAAAGTCAGAGGGTCTTTGCATTGGAAGAACCGCCTAGGAAGAGACCTAATTTTGTGGATAAGCCTGATCACCCCCAATATGTCTTCTTCTAGTTCCTTCTGAAGATGTTCTTTCCATCACCAGAACAACACATACTCCATAATTTGGTTACAAAAACAGCAGGAAGGGAGTTCCATCAATTAAATAATTTAGTTTCTGGATGTTCTCAGCCAAGGCATACCAGTACTTCATAATATCTAAAATCCTTTTGTATTCTCACAATGCCCAGCATCCATGTGTCAAAAATCCTAAATTACACAGATTTGTATACTAGATTGGAGACAACAGGTCACTACAAAGGGGGCCATAGAAGTGAAGGATGGAGGGGAGGTAAGTATTTTATAGTGCTTAAATGAGAGAACAAAGGAGGGATATTATGAAAACTGGAGCGATTCAGCTTATTGTAGATTTCTATTTGGGAAACTAAAAAAACATAATGCAAGTCTAAAACCTCCTGCCTCTGATATTAACACTTGTACTGTGAACAGTTGAACTCTAGTTGCAGGAAGTCTGATAACCAGAGCTCTGAGTGCCTTTGGGGTTGATAATGAGTCACACACACCACCCACTCTGGAAAGCAGTTGTGTGAGGAGCAGGCACTCAGATTTAAAATGTGAGGCGCTGGAGATAGTGCATACTGTGATTAAAGGAAAAAATTACATGGACTTGGCGGGTGTTTTTCCTATAATGTTACTGTCTTATTTGTATTAAAGGAATGACTACAGTACATTGTACTGTTTATTCTCATTGAATATATGCCAAGTGTGAGAGTGGAGCTTATTAAGGCCTGTCAAACATATTGGCTCTGCAGGGCCATGGAGGGAAGATGACAGCTGGCTGGCCAGGGTATTATTTTGGAAATTTTGATGAAGTTTCATGATGCGAGTACCATGAAAACATTTTAAACACTGACATCTTTGTGTAGGTAACTGTGATTATGTTTGGTTGGTAAAATCACATTTGGTTCATGAAAGATTCCCAGGTAGAGTTGCAAATTGGTAAAAATTACCTCTTGAAGTCCAAGTTTAGATGGGCTAGGGACCACTTAAAGACTGCAAGTTGTTTGTAATTTGGAAGTAGAGGACAGCCAATGAACAAAGGAGGCCGATGTTCATATTACAAATGATTGGTGATGTCAGTCTCAACAGAGAGACCAATGATAAAAAGGATAGTATGATCTTATCCTTTCTTTATGTATGAGATAATAGGGGTAAAAAATTAAGAGACGTGTACTAGACACTTTGAAGATAGAAAATGCCAAGTGTTACTTCGCTTTCTGCTAGAATGCCATGTTTATTACTGCTGCATGACTTTTGCTCATGAATGGAATGATTTGGGTCTCATATATCATGGAACTGAGATGAGCAGCACTTTGCTCATAGATCAAAAAGGTAAAATTGTACATTTGTTGTTTAACCTGACTCTTTTCTGTGATAGGCTCCAAAATGTTAAATGCAATTACAGGCATTGTTTTCAAATAGATGTCATAATTAATACAGAATGGTCACCTTCTTTTCACACATTTTTCTTGGTGAAGGAGGACAATGTATTCAATGTAATTAGTATTTTTAAATAACTTCACAATACTTAACATTCTCCAGAGTGTTAACACTCCCCAAGTGTTAACACTCTTAGTAAGATGCAAGGACCATTTTAGTGAAGAGTCATCTGGTTATATGTGATTTGTGAAGATGTTTTTTAAAAAAAATAGAAGGGCTCTCTCCATATAGTTTACAGGTAGGTGTCACCTAAACAATTGTGGGAAGAATGAAGATGACTTTTAACTCTTCATAGTCTTTAAGGAAGTGAAACACAATGCTTGTTATCTATAAACTACCTCAATAATTAATATCCCATATGACCAGGAAGTCCTTTTTATACCTGAACCCAGATTTCTTCTTTTTCTCTTTATTGAATTCTCTGGAGATAAATATCTCTCATATGTGATAAACCAAAGATACAATCAGTTTTTTTCCACTAAAGCAAGAAAGAAGAAAAGCACACCCTTTATTAATTTCAACCTGCCACTTTTTTCAATGCTTCAATTTTTTTTGAGTTGAAGAGATACTGATAAATGGTCTCTCAAATGATATTATTCTTTCTCTTTCCTTCCATCCATTAATCCATCTCTCTTTTTCTTCATAATAGTAATTATTATAATTCAAAATTCCAATATTTAAGTCACCAAAGAGCAAAGCTGCTTTGGCTGAAGGGATGGTGATGAGAAAGCCCATTCACTGGCCTCATCATCCTTTCTCACCCTTATTCCCCACTGAATACTCTATGGGATTCTGGATCTTCCAAGGAAGATGACTCTAAGAAGATGAAGTGCCTTGTCTCTGAGTGAATATTAGAATAGTTGAAATTCCAAAGGAGTTTCTGGTTTTCACAGGTTTTCTTTTATCTACATACTATAAGAGTTAATTACAGGAGGTCTCTGATTCCCAATATTGGCTTCTTAGCTAGAAGCTGGGTAGTTGAGCATAGCTGCAGCTCCACAAACTCTACCCTGAATTGTTTATAAAGGTAGATGTTCTACTTTTAGATGTGTGTAAAAGTCTCTGGATATTTGGTTTAAATTTGAAGTGATGTAGTTGAGTTGTCACTACTGCCTGAATGACTGAAAAATCTCCCAACATACATAATATTCAAGACTTAGGATTCCAGTTATAACACCAAAAAACATCATCTCTTCTATAGCAAGTTTCTTCGGTAGATATAACCTTTAATTTCTGAACTAGACACAAATAGTCGCTTTCCCAGTGTTTCAGTTACCTAATTTTGTGAAACAAACTAACTGAAAACTTAGTGGCTTAAACAACACCATTTTATTTTCTCATGATTCTGATCAGAAATTGATGCAGGGCACATCTGTGATGTTCTGCTTCATGTGGCATTGGCTGGGGTGCGGAATATCTGGAAGGTCCACACTCACAAGGCTGGCAGTTCATGCTGGCTTTGGCTGGGAGCTCAGTGAGAGCTGTTGGCCTGGCTGGGGCTTCAGTGCCCCTTCATGTGGAGCTCTCCACATGGCTATTTGGGCTTTCTCACAGCATGGCAGGTAAGTCCAAGAAGAATTTTTTTTCTAAATTTATAGGCATAATCTGAAAATCTCTTAAGATACAAACTCAGAAGTTACTCAGAGTCACTCCTGCAACATACTCTTGGTCAAATGAGTCTGGGCCAAAGAGTCCAGCCCAGATTGAAAAAAGAAGGTCAAAATTACATTGCAAAAGAGCATGTGGGAGGAGAAAATATTTGTTAGGCATATATCTGATTCATACCTAGAATGTATAAAGAATTCTTACTACTTAATAACAAAAAAAAATAATAACCCAATTAAAAAATGGGCAAAGAATTTAAATAGGCATTTCTCCAAAGAACATGTACAAAGAGCCAATAAACACATGGAAAGAAGCTCAGCATCATTAGCCACCAAGGAAATGCAAATAAAAACTACAGTGAGAGAACACCTCACACCCACTAGGATGATTATAATAAAATAGACAAATAACAAGTGGTGAGGATGTAGAAAAATTGGAACCCTCGTTCACTGCTAGTGGGAATGTAAAATAGCATACTTGCTTTGTAAACAGCCTGGTCATTTCTCCAACAGTTACACATAAGAGTAACCATATAGTCCAGCAATTCCACTCCTGTGTATATGCTAAAGAGAAATGAAAACATATGTCTGCATAAAAACTTGTCAATGACTGTTCAAAGTAGCATTATTCATAATAGCAAAAAAAGTGGAAACTACACAAATGTCCATAACCATTCATAAAAGGTGATATGTTCATTTAATGGAATATTATTTGGCAATAAAAAAGAATAAAGTACTGATGCATGCAATGACATAGATGATCTTTTAAAACATTATGCTAAGAAGTCAGTCACTAAAGATCATATACTGTATGATTCCATTTATATGAAATGTCCAGAATAGGAAAATTTATAGAGATGACAAGGAGATTAGTGGAGGCCTAGGGCTGTGGGATGGAAAGGGTGGAAGAGAAAGGGAGAGTGATTGCTAATGGGCAGGAGGTTTTTGGGGAAGGTAATAAAAATGTTCTAAAATCAATTGTCATTGATGGTTGTACAACTTGTGAGTAACTAAAAACCATTGGACTGTGCACTTTAGACAGGTGGATTTAATGTTATGTGAATTACATCTCCATAAAGCTGTGGTGAGAGGGAGATGTTGTTGCAGCCATTTTTGGAAACACAATCTACTGCACCCAGAAGGATTCACTGTTTATAGTACAATAAGTAGAAATCAAGGGAATTTAATGAACATATATGCTTTGTCTTCTGGGGTGAAAGAAGTATTTTTTTTGGTGAGTAGAAAATGATGTTTTTTGTGTCAATATGGGTTACTAAAAGACAAAAGATTGGGCATAAGAGGCCTATCTTTTTAAAGATATTTTGGAAACCTAGAACTCAAAGTTGCTATAAAGTCTTGTAATCTCTATTTATTAATGTAGGGGTTCTTCCTGCCCTCCCTACTTTCAACAATTCTATGACAAAATGAGAGGACTGAAGTCCTAATGCACATGCTGCCATCTTTTTCCTATTGACAGATGCAATTAAAAAGCCAGTTACGACCTCCTTGTGAGAGAGATAACAATTCCTTAGTATGTCATTATCTTTACAGATGACAATAAGATAAAAGGATCTGCCAGCTCCATGGAGGGAAAGGTGTCAATGTCAGCACCTCTGTTTGGAAGTTCTGGGCCTCCCTCTTGCTCAGCTCACTCTTCAGTGGTTTTTGTTATTCATTCTTGGAAGCAGCTGCTTCTTTCAGTATGAGTTTGCTGGTATGGGCAATAATTCAGTTTGTAAACGTGTTAACTCTGGGAGATTACATATTAGCATTGGGCTTTTAGGAAAGGTCACACACAAAAATATGAGCACGCTTGCTTCTGGAGTGGGAAACTCTTTCAGTGCAACCTCTCACATAAAATATTAGAGTTTTCTACTAATCCATCAAGAGTGAAAAAACCTGACTGAGGTTGGGTCAAGAAGGCTGAGTAGGTAAACACTGTGTTTGCCTCTTATTGTGACCACATCAAAAATAGAACTAAACTACAGAACAACCATCACTGAGAATTACCTAAAGTCTAGCTGAACAGAAGTCCTATAACTGAGGACATATGTAAGAAGCCACCTTGAGACTGACAGAAGAAGTAGAGATGTGAATGGGCTGATCCCAAACCCATGTGTGGCAGCTAAACATTGGGATGATATCTTGGTTGTGGAGGTCACCTCTGAGGAGCAAGGGGTCCCAGCCCAATACCAGGATCCCCAGTCCAGGGCTCTAGGGCCAGAAAGGGAAGTTCCCATGACTTTTGGCTATGAAAATCAGTGGAGATTGTGGCTGAGTGAGACAAAAGGCTGCTGGAAACCCATGCGTTCCTCTTAAAGGGCCCACACACAAGCTTATTCACTAATGAACTCAATCACTCTGAGCTCCAGCAAGGGGGAAGCAGCTCAAAAGGCACCAGAGACATAAGGGGAGGAATTGAATTGTCTTGCTTCAAGGCAAGGGTTTCAGGTCAAGGGCAGCTTTCTCTCAGACAGAAGTGTGGGCAGAAGCTATTGTTCCTTTGTTGAGCCCTCCCCATACCCAGCATGTAGACACAGGCAGGGTACCATCCATATCTGAGTCTCCATCAACCTGGCTAACATGGTTTGTCCCATGCTGGTGATTCCCCAAGACTCTGTCCTGCTCAATTTATGGGCCCACCCAAGCATCTTCCAGTGGCTTTTCCTTATAAATGACCCATCTTGGCTCATCCTGAGGACTTTCTTAAAATCGCTCAAAGGTTCACAAACTCCAAACAAGCATCCTGTACCTCTCGCTAAGCAGCTCCAAGTGTGGCACAAGTGGCAATCATCTGCAGATCACTTTTTAGCTTTAACCAAGTAGTCCCTGGCAGGGACACAGTCAGCAGCTGACTTTCACCAGCAAGAGACCCTTGCAAGATGCCCCACAAACAACACACCCAGTGGCCAGCTTTAGATCACACCAGAGAACCACCCAACCACCTCCACAAATGACTGACACAAAAGGCAGACTGAGCATGCACCAGAGCCCTGTTAAAGCGAATCCTGCTACGTAGGACCAGACCACCCCTACACAACAGCTCTTCCACTGTAGTCACTGGCCGGTCCTCACAACCAATCAGCCTGAGGGTCAATCCTTCCCATTGATATGCAAATAGCAACAAAGGCTCAACTACAACAGGAGAGTACTTACAACCCACACAAGGGATGTACTTAGAGCACACAACTCAGGTGACCTGGGAGACTGTGCCACTGGTCCGCATAGGATACCTACTATTAAGGCCACTCTTATAAGACCAGGAGACATAGCAGCTCTACTTAATACATAGAAACAGACACAGAGAAGCAGCCAACATGGGGATACAAAGAAACATGTCCCAAATGAAAGAACAGAACAAAGCTCCAGAAAAAGAATTAAAACTGAGACCAGCAATCTACTAGATGCAGAGTTCAGAATACTGGTTGTAAGGATGCTCAATTATCTCAGTGAGAACTTCAACAAAGAGATAGGAAACATAAAAATGGAAATAGAAAACTTAAAATAGAACCAGTCAGAAATGAATACATTAGAGGGAATCAATAGTAGATTAGATGAAGCAGAGAGTTGAATTAGTGATTTGGGAGATAAGATAGCATAAAACACCCAACCAGGACAGCAAAAAGAAAAGAATCACAAAAAAACAGTGAGGATAGTTTAGGAGTCCTAATTTTTCCCCATAGATTGCCTATGTAAGAGGAGATGGACAAGACAAATGCCTGAACAAAGCCAACTTCTGGAAACAGAAAATGGAGGTTTTCCTAAAGGGGGTAGAGATTTACATAGTAAAAGTTGAAGAAAAAGCTTTCTCTGTGAGGAGGAAAATGAGACAGTTCCCCAACCTCATGTCACTGAAGGTCAGCCTCAGTCATGACCTCATGATATCTTTATCTGCAGTAGTACTCTGGCTACCTAAAAAGTAGCTGAATACTTCATTTAGCCTTCTTGTTCATTGTTAACCCTCAAACTGGACTTCTATACATGAGAATTATTGCCACTTCAAGATTCTCAGTGATGAGTTAGAGAGCACTGGGCCATTATGTACCTAGAGTGGGAAATCACTGGGGCGGGGGTCACGGTGGGTGCAAGGGGGAGTGTTATACTAAAGATAAAAAGTATTTCTGTTTGGCTAGAGTTGCTGCGTGACCACTTTGGAAGCTTAGACAAGAAGTTAACACTGATAAGGAGTACCTGCAGAAATGTTATGAATGTTGATTTACAAAAGTATTCATATAATCACAGAATTGGAGGAAGAAAGCAAAGACCGTCCTGCAGTGATAAATGGTCAAAATGGAAGCAAATGTACAATATGACAATGAAGCAAAGGTGAGGTAGAAGCAAAAAAATACGTAATACAATCTCTCTATATTTTTATAGGGTTTGTTCATCATTGTTCCACCTAAAACTTTTGACAAAAACCTTTATAAATCTACAGTAGAGTGATAACTGCTTCAATAACAAATCTAAAGCATTAGTAGACCACAAAGTGTCCTCTGAATCGTCCAAGACCAAATTATAGTGAACAAGATTTGCTTGAGTCTCTAATTCCCTAAGGCTGAGTCACAGGCTTATCTAAAGGTCCACTAAATGCTGTGTTCTTACCTTCATTATATGACATTTGCCATACTACATGATACTTGTCTAGCTCCCCAAATAAACCATAAACTCCTTGGGGAACAAAGATATGACAATGTTATGTTCCCAGTATTGAGAATACTGCTTGATTCAGGTAATAAAAGTTTTCTGATTTAAAGAATAAATTAATGAGCATTAAGTATCTTTCATATGAGTTATTTGAAAATTGATATACCAGCATATTGATTTAATAAATACATAATATTCTTCTAACTAGAATAAATATTTAACATTCTATTAAACCAGAATATCTCTCATCCAAATCATTCAAATTAATAAGAAATTCAATGGAATTTCACAAAAGAAACATAACAAGCACTGGCAAAGAAAATTCTCAAGTAAGAAAAAGAGACTACAATTACAGCTGATATGTAACAATAAAATACTATTGGCATTATATTAGACATTTTAAAACAAGTCACGGTAAAAGGAATATGTGAAAAATAACAGATGTACAGAGGAAGAATAAAGAAAAGCAATGGAATTAATGGCAGGATATTTTCCGTATTGTCCTCTAAAAATAGTATTAGAAATAAATATCATGAGAAACAATATGAGAAAATGTATATTATTCTTACTAAGGTCACATCTAAAAGAATCAATTTGTACAATTTTAAAGAGCTTTCCCAGTTTCCCACACTCCATAGTACAGAGGACATGCTGTCTCATTTCTCAAGGAGTCCAAAGACAGGGTGTTAGGTCTGAGAAATGCTCCTAATACAATCACAACTAATGATTTTACTTGATCACTGAGTGAAAAATTACAAGGTGAGAGATGAATTGAGAAGCTACAAAAAGACCTGTTTTTTTCAGCTGTCCTGCATTCTAGTGATTTACTTTGTTCATGCAAAGGATATTACATGTCATTCTGAACTTGATTAAGATATCACCTCCAAACTCAGCTAAGTAGCTGGCAAGATAATATGTATACTAACTCCAGCTCTACAATTGTGGGGCTGTGAGACTGGCTAAGTCATGTGGCCTTTCTGGATCTTACAGTTTCCCATTGGGACCAAATAATCTCAATCTAGTAATTTTTCCATTACTCTTCCTTTTCAGAATCTTAGTACAGAGTTTTTCTCCCCCAAAACAAGAACCATTTAATATATATTTATATATTTTATACGTATATATGTTTATTTAGGTTATTTAGGCCTATGACATAGCCCATGTAAGTTTTTCATTAAGAAATGAGAAGACATGTAAAGCTAAGATGATCAAACAACAATGTTCTAGTAGTGCCCCCCTTATTAGCAGGGGATATGTTCCAAAACCCCCAGTGGAAGGATGCCTGAAACCGTGGAAGGTACCAAGCCCTGTGAGCTATGTTTTTTACAATATGCTTCCTTTTCACTTAAAGGAAGCACTTTATGGCTCCTCTTTAGCATGTCAAATTCACTATTCTTGCATTTGGGGGCCATTATTAAGTAAAATAAGGGTTACCTGAACACAAGCACTGTGATACCATGGCAGTTAATCTGATAACCAAGATGGCTACTAAGTGACTAACAGTGGGGAGCATACACAGCGTGGAGATGCTGTACAGAGGGATGATTCATGTCCCTGGCAGGACTGAGAAGGATGGCTCGAGGTTTCCTCATGTGCCTCAAAATGGTGTGCAATAAAATTTATGAATTATTTATTTCTGGAATTTTCCATTTAATATTTTTACACCATGGTTTACTGTGGGTAAGTAAATCTGTGGAAAGCAAAACCGTGGATAAGAGGGACTCGCTATACAATAAATTGGAAGAGGTACGGTCTTTAAAATTAGGTAAATAGTGGCAGCAGAGCATGATCATTAAGAACATGGATTGCAGAGCCAGACTCCCTGGGTTCGAATTCTGGTTCTGGCACTTAACAACTATGAAACTTTGGACAAGACACTTAACCTCTTTATGCCTCAATCTTCTCATCTATAAAATGGAGACTATAATAATAGTACCTCACCATAGGGCTGAGATAAGGATTGTATGAATAGGTATTGTAATGCCTGTAGTAAGCATTAAGTAAGTTTATTGGTAATCAAGCATCTGTTTATTAAAACCTTGATGATACTATTTTCTTCATTATAGAATTTATTCTTACTTTTTTTTCATGGTTATAAAACATACTCTCTATAGTAGTGGGTATTGTACATTTTAATAGCAGCCAGGGTGAAAAAAAGTCTCTGGCTATTAACAAAAAAAAAAGGAATAGTTGTTTTATGGAGCTAGTATGGAAAGAGATTACAGGAAAAATTCAACAACCAAGGACTGAAGTCCTGTTGTCAAATAAGCATGAATTCAATCAACAAATACATATAGAAATCCTACTTTGTGCTAGGCATTCTTCTAGATGTTGGGATACAGTGGTGAACAAAATGGGTAACTCTTAAGAAAATAATGACTTTTGGGGTTGTTCATGATGTTAGGGGAAAGGTGTTGGGAAAATGGAACCTCTATTAAAGCAGCAACTACCACCACTACTAAACCACTGAACAGTGATGCAAGCCTGCTTGTGTCAGTCTCTGCATAAATCAAGTATTTTTATAGGACAGACATGATTTTTATCTACACACATTTTTGGGCATAGTGTTTATTGAACGGCTTGTCTGTTCACCACGTAAGTTTTCATAACATAAAAGTTGCCATTCTCAAAGTCCCATTCCTTAAGAATAGGCAGGTACTACGATTAGATATCCTTTTCCATCATTCTACTAAAAAAGACTCTACTCCTTGTCAAGGTCACCAATGAGCTCCATCCATGTTGCTAAATCCAGTGGTCATTGCAAACCTGCCCTTGTTCCCAAGGTTGATCCCTGGCCAACCTTCTTTATCTCAGTCAATGGTGATTCTGTCCTGGTTGAGTGGCTCAAAGCCTCTGGAGTCATCCTTGACTCTTTACTTCTCACATACCATGTCCGAGTCTCCATCAGCAAATTCTATTTGTGCTATCTTAAAAATGTATCCAGAATGCTACCACTTATCACCTCCTTCACTACTACCCTGGGCCAGGCTTTCGTTATCTGTCATCTGGAATATGGCAATGGTGTTCCTACTTCACGGTATTCCTGTGGCAGTCCTTGCCCACCTAGTGTCTATTTTCTAAAAATGTAAGTCAGATCACATCACTCCTCTGTTCAAACCCTCCAATGTCTTCTCATTTCACTCAGAATTACATCCCAAGTTTCTGTTCAAATGACACCTTATCAGTGAGGTCTTCCTGAAATGCCCCATATAATATCCCCCATCCCCCATCCTATGCCCTACACATGCATATAATACACAGCCCTCAGAAAATGTAACTCTCTTGCCCCTTTACCTTCCTTTTCCCTCTCCACAGCATTTATCTCTTTGTCTATTTGCTTTTTGCTTTTGTTTCTTTTTGTTTTAAATATCTTCTGTCTCTAGACCACTTGCTTAATATGAGTAGGGCTTTATCTATTTTCCTTACTGCTTTATCCCTAGGGTCTAAAGTAGGCATTCAGAAAATAGCTGCTTATGAAAAAATGACTGGATGAACTCTAAAGATTTCAGAATACCCTGCAAATTGTCTAGGTAAAGGCATTCCCTCTGTTCTTACTGGTAGAACCTGGTTTCTTTTGGGCATACAATTTGGAGAAATCTTGATTATTCTGTCTTTTATGATCTCATTCTTCTTGCAAGTGGCTGATTTAGGCCTGTCCAGATGATTAAATAATATGATGCAACACAAAAATTGCTGAGAAAGTCTGTTCCTTGGCTGATAAAAACAGACCTGTAGAACAAGTTTCCCTTCTCTGTAATACACAATATATAGAGCTGGGAAAGTTACCTTTTGGTTCTGAGGTCAAGGAAGACACCTGGAAAACTGACTGTAGGACAGGAACAAAGGACAGTGATGATATTTGTAAGTTGCAGATTCAATTAGTCTGGAACTGCCTCACCAGTGAGTTCTTGTTCAGTGAGATAATTTGATTCCTTATTGTTGAAGCTTAAGGCCTAAGATATTTGAGTTTAGTTTCTGTTACTTGTCAGCTGCAAGCAATATAGTTGATTTAGTGTGCACAGATTGCAAATTTCTCCTAAATACACAGACATTGGCTTAGATTTTGTCTTCAACAAACTATGGAATTACTAATGTCATAAATATGTTAAGGAAAACTCTAAAAATCTACAGTCTCAGCTTGAAGTCATTATCGAAGCTAGTAATAGTGAAGTGAGCTTTGGGGCTACTTGAAGTTAGAATAGTTGGATGAAGTTAGAACATTCATCTGATTATTTGTTCACAACTATGTGTCTCTGTGATTAAGGCATCTGGAAATATCTGGACAATAGATATCATCTAGAAAAAAACAGAAAGCTATTAATTAGATTTTCCTCCTCATATCCAGATATTTTAGCACTAGGAAAACATCTATAGAAAACATCTATATCTAGGGAAAACCAAAAAAAAAAATGTTGATGCCATTATTAAAACTCTTCCAACTCTGAAACTTTGGCAAGAACCAATTAAATATGTAAAGGAATAAGTTGGCTTTTCTTGTTTTTACACTGCAACTACAGGATGGTCCTGGCAGAAAAGAAAGCCTTTAATTTGTGTTATGATTTAAGAATGCTGTTCCATGTCATGCATGAAAAAGCCTGAGTGATTCTCGGTGGCTGAAGAAAGTTATAAAATTCTAGATTCATTGTTAATAAAGTCTGCTTCATGGGACTTCACATTCAGTTAACAATCATCTTTATTTAGAAGGCAGCTGAATCACTAAATTTAAGGGAATTATCCTTATGGAAGAGCTTGTCCAATAAATACTTTAATTCTTCTATTAGAATTCATTATTCTAATCCAAGGCTAGACTGGAGCAATGATTTAAAATGTTTGCAAAACTACAATGACTTTCTGAAAAAAAATGATCAATGGGATGACTGTAAATGCTTTTCCTTGCTATGGGGAAGTATTTTTGAGAGAAGAAAAATGACATTAGTACAAATGTTTACAAATAACCCTTTAAAGAGACGTATGCTATTTATCTTCTTTAAAGCATCTTTGTAAAGTTGAAGAGGGTATACAAAAATTTTTTCCACATTTTTTAGAGTTAATTAGTTTGAGTCAGCTCATATAAACAAATATTTTGTGGATCCTGTGTGTAGACTTTTGGTATATTGTATTTACTTGTCAAGGAGCAATTAGGTAAAAGGCATGTCTTTGGGAAGGACAGTGCTGTGCTCATGGTAATAAATATTTATAACTTAATGAATAAAGTCCTCCATTTACCCAATATCAAAAGGAATCTTTAACCTTATGATACAAAAAAGGAAAAAGAAAAAAAAAAGAGCAAGGAGGAATTCTAAAGGATGAAGGAACTGGGTTATTTCAGAACTTTTCCCACAAATATTTAATTAGAGTCTACTACGTGCCAGGTACTGTGTACTAGGGACATAGTGGTAAACAATACAGAGAAATTGTCCCTGCCCAAACGAACAGATATTAAACAAATCAGTTACACTCGATATAAATGCCTTTGGGGCTCTCATCAAGAGTTCTTGCTAAGCTTGTAAATTCACAGTCTAACCTTCAGAAGCCCAAACAAATAATTATCATTGGAACAATTCTTATGAAAGCGTATAATAGGCAGGAGGGGCCCTGACCAAGATGTCTTTAAAGTTTCCTCCCAACTTGACTACACTTTAGAAAGGCTGCCTTCTGATTGTAGACCCCTGCTCTCCCTTATCTTAGAGCATTTACATTAGAAAACTTGGAATTGTACATTTTCTCTGCCCTTTTGAGATGTAAATCTTCTCCCAGCCTTGTGCCAGAAATGTCTTTCTGGTACAAGAAATGTCTCAGAAATGTCTTTCTCAAAGACCTGGGAGCCATCTTTTGATGTATAATTATCAAGAAAGATAGTGCCCCTATCAGCCAGGCTGGGGTGTGGGGGGCGTACGAGCTTAATTTAAGTGCTAATTAGCAAACACAGATGGCCAAATTTTATTGACCAACCTCCCCTCTAATGTCCTCCAGTACTCTTCCACTCATTCACCCCAGGGTTTAAAAACTCTCTGGCCTTTCCCTTCAACAAAGTTAGTTTAATCTCTCCCTCCATTGTAATAGTCTCAAATAAAGCCTTCCTTGCCTGTTTTACTTGCCTGGTACAACTTTTCTTTGACAACTCTAATCTAAGTTTGAGGGTAGAGTGGTTGGAGACACTTCACAGAGAAAGTAAAGTTGGAGTTGGTTAGGCAAATGACCTGAGGATGAGTGGAAGGTGGGTGGGTTGGTATTATACAAGGCAAGAAGGAAAAGACTGTTCTTTATCATCACCTTTCATCATCCATTCATTATCCTACTGGTTCCGAAGAGGTAATTTCAACAGTATGATTATTTTCTAAAACCTTGATTTCTTTCTGTGACAGCAGCAATTAAAGAGCATTGAGTACTATTACACAGGAAAGAAGTTTTAGGATTCAAGGAATAGAGTTCTTGTTCTTAAAATTCTTCACAGCTCAAGTTGCTTTAAAAGCAGATTTGCCCTAAGCTGATCTGGGCATTGAGCTTTAAAAATGTCTGGGGCTCTGGCATCATTTAGTATTGACTCCCTCCCCACCACTCACCCCTACTTTTACTGAGGTATGATTGACAAATATAAATTGTATATATTTAAGGTGTAAAGCATAATGTTTTCATATACATACACATTTTAAAATGATTACCACAATCAAGATAATTAACATATCCACCATCTCACCATTACTTTTTTGTTGTATGTGGTGAGAACACTTAGCAGATTTTAAGAATGTGATACATTGTCATTAACTATTGTCACCACTTTGTGCATTAGGCCTCCAGAACAATTTATCTTATAACTAAAAGTTTGTACCCTTTAACCAACATGTTCCTACTTCCCCATCCCCCAGCCCCTGGTAAACACCATTCTACTCTGTCACAAGTTTGACTATTTTAGATTCCACATGTAAGTGAGTAGCCTTTATTACAAGTGCTGTAATTATTAAATACATTTCTCTGCATATTTGTTTCCAAGTGAATTACTCCAATTCCACCTCTCAGTCATAAGCATGAGAGCTGAGTGTAATATGGGGAAACACTGATATGAAAAATTCTGGAACGAGGAGGCTATGATTAATGCCAGAGTTTAATTCACAACATTTGGATTCTCAGATAGTCTGTGGAGGAGGAGGAAGAGAATCATTTGGAAAGGCAGTTAGGAAAATGAAATGTCAATCTCTCTAAGCAAAGCAGTGCCATCATCCTTCACAGCACTCCACCTTTCTGTAACGGCTCACAATTACACGATTAATCAATTGAGAGGTGTGAAGGTTTAGACCTCAGCACAGGTGCCTGTAGAGGTTTCTTCAAAAGTTCGTTTTAAGATTTTTAATTCATAGTCAAATTTTAGAAGCCCAAACAAATAATTTGGATACTTCTAAAACTACTCACAGTTATTAGAGAGGTGGTGGTACCCTCTAAAAATTCATGGGACTCTCTATTCTAAACTTTGGGTGTTTGTAAGTCCATATTTCTTTTTGAAGTATTCACTGTTTTGTTTTGCTTCTTGGCCATCTATCCATCCATCCATCCATCCATCCACCCACCCACCCATCCATTATCACTATTTATTGAGGCATCAGGATAATACTAGACTCAGGATAATACGGGTCCTCAACAACCTGGGAGGTGACTATAATAAACATGAGTTTATGAAAGTGGAAACTGAGGGTCAGAGGGTTTAAATAACATGTTTAAAGTCCTAGAGCTTATAGGGAGAGAAGTTGAGATTGAAAATCCAGTATACTACAAAGTCTGTATTCTTAAACTCTAGTCTCAAATTTTCAAACATACTTAAGCAATTAAGCTCCCCAATGTTTCACATACTACATAACTCCAAAGGAAGAAAAAAATTAGACTTTGTCTAATAATGGAAAAGTAGTTGTGATAATTATCCAATTCAATGTTGGAGAATGACAATATTTTATTGAGTACTTACTCTGAAATTGCTGTGTCAGAAGCTGGATGTCAGAAGTGGGTGACATGCTTCCTAAGAGCCTACATGTCAGCCTCAAGTGTATAAGGCAGCCCAGGATTGCATTATCTATTATACAAAGCACAGTACCTCTATACTATCTTCTTTTTTTCAAATAACCTAAACTGGGAGTTAATTGTTATATTTGTAACTACTCTTACTCTATTGTTCTTCCTACATAATCCATCTGAATTTCTTTTAATATTTTCTGACTTTTAATCAACTCTCTAATTTTTGATCCCATGTTTCTTTTTTTCTCTGCTATAATTAATTACAACTTTGGGAATGAAAAGGTAGAGCAAAGATGAGTCTATTTCTTTTTTGCCTTTCTCTTTCTTCTTTTGCTGTATCAACTATCCTTATCGCCAACTTCTCTGAGTTGAGGTAAACATTAGAGCTTAGTCTGCCTTGTTTGCCCTTTGATTTAGACACTTTCAAGTATTCTAATAAACACATCCTCTAATTGGCTAAGGCAAAACTATGCACTGCATGATGTGTGCCATGGTGTATTTCTTCCCTTGATCCCTCCCCATGCAGTCTTTATTGCTTGATATTGGTATCCCCTCCCAGTAGTTTCACATAGTGGTTTGGAATTCCAGCTCTGTATCTGAGCAATAACCTGTGACTTTGGATATAAACTCCAGAAGTCTCAGTTGTCTTATTTGTAAACTGGGGACAGTAACAGTGCATGCCTCATATGGTTGCTCTGATGATTAAATAAAGTTAGTTTTTTCATGATACCTGCTTAATTTGTTATGATTGTTTAATAATAAATTTTATCTGCTTTTGTCGCCACTACCACCACCACTACCACCAATTATCATCACCATCCTAGACTCTACCCCAGCTCCTTATCAGTCTACATCTGCCTTTCCTGGTCCAGATGTCTCAGAGCTGCTTTGTTTTTTCAACCTTCCTGTCTCACTGTATTTTAAAATTATCAGTCTAACATCTCATTTCTTTATAGGACTCAACTGATTTATGCTGTTAAATAAAAAGATGATTAGAAGATTGTTACACACAACCAGAAGCTGGGTATTTAAGCTGAGTTTGTGTTTGAGAAAGCTGCTTTACTTTTTCTCATCCACCTTGTGATGGTTAATTTTACCTGTCAACTTGACTGGGTCATGTGGTACTCAACTAGTTGGTTAAACATTGTTTCTAGGTATGTTTGTAATCGTGTTTCTGGATGAGATTAACATTTGAATTGGTAAACTGAATGAAGCAGATGGTCCTCTTCAACATGAATGCGTTTCAACCAATCATTGAAAGCCCTTGTAAAATAAAAGGCTGAGTAAAATAATTCTCTCTTGGTCTGACTGTCTTCGAGCTGGAACATCAACCGCCTCCTGCTTTGGAAATTAGACTCAGACTGGAACTTACGTCATTGGCTCTTCTGCATCTCAGGCCCTTGGTTCTATATTTCCTTGGACTGGAACTATATCATCGACTCTTCTGAGTCACCATCTTGCCAACTGCAGATCTTATACTTCTCAGCCTCCATGATTGTGTGAACTAATTCCTTATAATAAACTATACATATATATTATATTACATATATATTATATTATATATATTATATATAGTTTATTATAATAAACCATATATGTATAATAATGTATGTGTGTGTGTATATAGCTATATACACAGATACATTATTAGTTCTGTTTCTCTAGAGAACAGATTTTTAAGGATTTTTAAAAAAATTCTTCGGGAGTTTCTGGAATTGGCTCCCTAATCTGATTAGATTTAAAGATGCTAATAAATATTCTAGTAGTAAAGAAAGTACTGATAGTCCATGGTATGATCTGAAAACAAGAGTCTGCAAAATATCTCCATAAGTACCCCTAGTCAAACCACTTATAAGAAGTTTAGTAATTCTGTATGTGATAGCTCTGAACAATTTTAGAAATCTAACAAGGATGAGGTTGCTCCTACTGTCTCTTGACAAAGTTGTGTGAGAAAAGGATAAACTCAAGAATTCAAATTCTCAGCTCAAATGCTACATGAATGACTGGAAGCTTCTATGGGTGCCCCAAAGGGACCCTTTTCTCCTGTATCCCCAGGGCTGAGATTGTTGAAAATCAAATGCAGAATCTCCTTCTTCAATTGGCTGAATTACAATGCAAGTTGAGCTCCCAACATAATATAAAAAAATGAGGGCATTGACTGGGAAAGAATAGGATTCTGTAAAGTGGAATGAGAATGTTTGGGAAGACCCTGATGAAGCTGGGGACATTGGGCCTCTTAATTCTGATGTGTATTCTTTGGCAGTAAAAGAGGCCTCTCTACTGCAGTGGAAACAGCCTCCCCGACCCATAGCTGTCATTTAAGACCTACTGTCATTTAAGACTTACTCACTCACTCTGGGAGGGTCCAGAAGACATATCTTTCACTACTACTGTGAGAAATAAATTTGTGAGGGGGAGCCCTAGCATTCTTGAAGAGTCCTGTGATTGCTCTTCCATATAGGCCATACATTACAGTGGGGACTGCAGTCACTGAATTGAATCTACCTGCAGTAGGAGCAATTAGATTGCAAGGTGTCAGAGGCCCAGTGGCAGCATTAGACTGCCAAAGGCAGAGAGGGTGTGGTTACTGTCACAGGGCAACAGGGTCAAAGCAGCAGGCAGAATAATCCGATTCCTGCAAACCTTTGGTGTTTGGCTAATTATTCATGGTGTTCATAGAAGTGAAATAGATAGGAAGCCTACTAAATCCTTGATCTGTATAAGCAGAAAAGTTCTAGGTCAAATAAACAAAAATCCAACCTAAATCATAAAAATAGAATGATGGTACCTCAATCAGTTCCCAGATTTGAGCTGGTTAACAGAGTCAAAATCTCTTAAATGAAGGGGAGGCTGGGCCCCTTGAGTAAGAACCCTGGTACACTACCAGAAATCTGTATTATAAATCTTTCTTTCAACCTTCCCCAAAGGGACCTATGACTTCTTACCAGGGTAACTGCGCATTGAGGAAAAAAAGAAAAATAATTTTTCCAGGGACTACTAGACACTGGTTTGGAACTGACACTAATTTTAGAAGCTCCAAAATGTCATTGTGGTCCATACGTCAGAGTAGGAGCTTATGGCAATCAGGTGATCAATGAATTTTTAACTCAGGTTTGTCTCACATGAAGCCAGTGGGTCCCCAGATCCATCCTGTGGTTATTTCCCCAGTTCCAGACACATAATTGAAATAGATACACTCAGCAACTGGCAGAATCCCCACATTGATTTCCTGACTAGTGGAATTAGAGATATGATGGTGGAAAAGGCTAAGTGAAAGACACTAGTACTGCCTCTACCTAGGAAAATAGTAAACCAAAGGCAACATTGAATTTTTTGAGGTACTGAAGGATTAGTTCCACCATCAAAGATTTGAAAGACGAAGGGGTGGTGATTTCCATCATATCCCTAGTCAACCCACCTATATGGTCTGTGCAGAAGACAGAAGGTTCTTGGAGAATGGCATTGGATTATTGTAAACTTAACCAGGTGGTGACTCCAACCACAGTTGCTGTACCAGATTTGGTTTCCTTGCTTGAGTAAATTAACACATTCCCTGGGACCTGGTATGAAAATCTTGATATGGCAAATGCCTTTTTTTTGTCTGATATCTGTTAGTAAAGACCACCAAAAGCAGTTTGCTTTCACCTGGCAAGGCCAGCAATAAACATTCACTGTCTTACTTCAGATGTATATCACTGCTCCATATGTCATAATTTAGTTTCTGGGGATCTAATTGCCTTTTTCTTCCATGAGATATCACATTGGTCCATTACATTGATGAAATTTTGCTGCTTGGATGTAGTGAGCAAGAAGTACAAACCACTCTAGACTTATTACTAAGACCTTTGTACGACGGAAGGTGAGAAAGAAATCTGACAAAAATTTAGAGCCCTTCTACCTACCTTAGTGAGATTTCTAGGGGTCCAGTGAAAACGGGCATGCTTGGGTGTCCTTTCACTTTTCAAGGTAAAGGATAAGTTGCTGTATTTGGCCTCCTCTATAACTGAAGCAACATATTCCTCATTTAGGTCAACTATAGTTCATTTACTGAGTGACCTGAAAAACTGCTAGTTTTGAATGGGGCTGAGAACAAGAGAAGGCTCTGCAACAGGTCCAGGCTGCTATGCGAGCTGCTTTCCCATTTGGTTACATGATCCAGAAGATCCAATGGTGCTTGAAGTGTCTGGCAGAGAGAGATGCTATTTGGATCTTTTAGCGGCTCCTACAGGTGAACTGTAGAGCAGGGCCTTAGAATTTTGAAGTGAAACCCTATCATTCTGCACAGATAACTACTCTTTTCAGTAACAGCTCATGGCTGACTATTGGGCCTAGTAGAAGCTGAACCATGGGTCATCATGTTACCATGCAGCCTGAGCTGCTCATCATGAATTGGGTATTATTTGACTCACCAAGCCATAAAGTTTGGCATGTACAGCAGCACTCCATCATCAAATGTAAGTGGCATATATGTGATTGGGCTTGAGCAGACCCTGAAAGCACAAGTCAGTTACATGAAATGGCCTAAATGTGCATGGTACCCATATCTGCTTCACTGCCTTCTTTTTCCCAGCCTGCACCTATGGCCTCATGAAAAGTTCCCTATGATCAGGTGACAGAGGAACAGAAGAGTTAGACCTGGTTTAGAGATGGCTCTTCATTGATAGGCAGGTGTCATCTGATAGGAGAGACCTGCAGCACCCATTTCTGGAACACTCCTGAAGGACAGTGGTGAATTCCTTGCAGTAAATCTCTGTATGTAGGTATGTATGTATATACATACATAGGTTCTATCTCTCTGGAGAATCCAAACTAATACAGACCCTATAGGAGTGAGTTGTGATTATAATTCAATTGATCAATAGAGGAATTTGCAAATTGATGGGGAAAACATTTTTAAATATGTAGGATATCTAAGGTGATTTAAATCAGGGGTCCCCAATCCCCAGGTCCTGGACTGGTACCGGTCTGTGGCTTGTTAGAAAATGGGCTGCATAGCAGGAGGTGAGCAGTAGGCCAGTGAGTGAAGCTTCATCTGTATTTGCAGCCGCTCCCCAGTACTAGCATCACTGCCTCCACTTCCAATCATCAGACATTTTCATTGGAGAACCAGTCTTGGGTGCCAAAAAGGTTGGGGACTGCTGCTTTAATGTAGAGGATTGGCCTTGCTTTAATCTATTTAAAAAAACCTGACTAATTCAATCAGAGATTCCAAGTGAGTCTCTCAGAAGATTCAAGATATAGGGAGGATTTTTTTTACAATTCAGAATCCAAAGTCCTAAATTTCAATTTATCATATTATATCTGTAGTCACAGAAAATAGAAACGTAGCCAGCTATAATCAACACTAGAATGGGGAACAGACAACACAATGATTGGATATAATTTTGCTTTTTAGCAATAACTCTGTGACGAGAATAAGGCAAAATGTTGATGTATATTTAACCTTAGTGGTGGGAAAAAGGTGTCTTATATTATTTTTGGTATTTTTGTTAGTTTGAATAGTTTTATGAAAAATTAAAGAAGAAATAATTATGCTTCCCTCAGAAGCCCCAAATATCTCCACTGGCAATGTCTGAGAATGTAATACTGTGTCTTCCCGGAATAGCCACTTCCTTTTATCCCCTCAGAATTGCATTATTTAATTACTGTACTTTTTAACTAAAATATTTAAAAACTAATTAGACACTGTTTTGTTTTAACTATTTTTCCAGATGTCTTCCTTGCTCACCAGCCAAATTTAGGAAGTGATGGCAAACAAGCTTGGCAAGAACTGCATGCTTAGCTGTTTTATGGGCACTGTGTAATACCAATATTGTCATTTTAACTGTACTTTACTGTTCTCCTGGGTTTTTTATATTCTTTGCCATTTTTGTTATTGGTGATTCTGTACCTCTTCCCATTCATTTAAGCTGAGACCCCTTATTGTGTCCAACTTCCTAAACCAAAGAGAATATTCCATTTAAACATTATTTACTTCAAAATAAAAAACAGTCGTGTATCTCAAGACTTATCTCAATTACTGGAAAAAAAATTCTCTACTTTCATGAATGAGTTGTTGCTTGTGTTTATATTACAAATGGAGGTATAGGAGTTTAAATCATAATTAAGATAATAAAAATAAAACTAACTAGCTAATTTCTGTTGAGAGCTTACTATGTTAAAGGCACTTTTCCAAGTGCTTGATTACCTAATTTAATCCTTTAAACAATCCCACTAGATACGCATTATTACTATCTCCATTTTACAGATGATAAGACTGAGGCACACATAGGTGGATCAAGCAGAATTCATTTTTTAATCTCTGTACTGCATTGACTTAATCACCATGTCTAGATTTGGATCTATTTGCTTAAAGGTTAGATTTCTGCCAGTGTCATCCAAACTGTCTAGGGTACTGACACAATGTCTAGAACAACATCAATATCTTTTACAACTCGTTCTAACTTCAAAGAAATGAGGGTGTTCTCCTAAAGCCAGGCGTGGTGCCTTTGGTGTCGGGCTTGGCACCCAGTGGGTGCTGACCTTCTGCAACGAGCCCTGAATCTTCATTCTTGCTGGACCTACTCATGATGATGGTTATAGAGGGAACATGGTACAGGGAATTTTGAAAGCCTTTTGCAGACAGACCAGTGACTCTGACCTGAACACGCACTTCTGCACATTGTTACAGTTTCGGGATTCTTGATGTATTTCAGACAGACAACTCCTCTGAGACAGTAAGAATGACACCATACTTTTGTGCACTGCTTTGTGGTTTTCAAAGCCCTTATCGTATAGGATCTCACTCGACCTTCCTCCCAACCCTTTGAAGCAGGCAGGAGTGGTGTTATCATTATTTCCACTTTTTACATTTTTATAGAAATCTGAAGTTCAAAGAGGATAAATGATTTGCCAAGCTCACAAAAGATTAAGCATTTCAAATACAGAGTCAAAGCAAATCAGCCCCGGACACCTGTCAGGCTATTCAAAACAACAAAACTAGTTGTCGGTAGACATGGCCAAATGATGAAGTTGCCAGGAAAAAAAAAAGTGTAGAAGCAGTAGCGCCTTCCAATATCTCTGTCTGTTTTTCTGCTTCCACATCTCACTCATTATTTTCTCATCAAGAGCCAGGCACACTGAAGTGATCCAATCAATAAACGTTGATAATGATGACAGGGTGTAGTTGATATTGCAAGTTTCTAGTCCCATCAGCTTTCAAATTCTGCCATATAAATGTGTCGTCTTGGTTGACTCTAACCATCACCTTTATATTTTAAAGCAAGAGCCTGTCAAAATCTGTGGTAACTTTTCAATATTTTTAAAGATGTTTCTTTTTTACAAACTGTCATTTTGGTTCTGACCAGCTTTAAAAAGGACTTGGATTTTTTGCCCTCTTAATATGAAAGTAAGTCTGGTATTTTTTCTGTAGTTGTGTTAACTGCAATGTGCTAAACATTGCAGGAATCTTCTTGAAAGTTATCTGTAAACTGAATCACCAAAAATGTTATTTGAGGCCATTAAAGATTGCTTTTATAAGGACTATCACTTACTGATGTTTGTGAATTTATAATTTCACAATCAGCTTGTTCAAATCAGAGTACGCTTTTGAATTTTTGTGTGTATATCCATGTGTGTGCATGTGTCTGTGTGTAATATTAATAAAGTATTTTTTCATTCATTACTCTTGGCAAGCATTCTTACCTTATAAGTCTGTACTACTGCAACATTATAATATGAGTGAATATAATTTTGAAAGACTAATTCAAAGGCAACTAAGATAGCCATTAAGAAAATTAATATGCATGCCTATCACTGTCACTGGAAATCAGAAAAATTGGCCATTTTCCTCAAGTGCTTTAATAGGAGGAAACTTTTCATTTATTTTATTCCATTAGTAGGAAAGTAATTCTTTGGAAAGGCATGCTATTAGAAAGGCAAGGCAGGTTAAGAAATTGTCTTTATGAAACAAAGCAAAAGTCATTATTTCAGATGAGAATTATCAAAGTTTTAAGAACCTTCTTTTATAATGTAGAATTTTTCTTATGAATTAAAAAAGTTAGTTGTGTTTACACTATCAAAATCTAGGTTATTTGAATATTTAGTTATAGACATCTTGTATAGACAGCTGAAAATAACAGAATTGTGTTTATTGAGAGTCATTTTAGAACCTTGAAGGATGAAGGATATAGCTGGTAAATTTTAGTAGGAAAGTAACTATTTTTCCCCAATAAAATACATTTAATTCTGATGGTCCTTTGTGGCCATTCTGAAACAATTCCCAGGCTCCCTGAAGGCTGGCAATCCTAATAGCTTCATCTGGCAGTAGAGCGGTCTTGAAACTAGTTCTGCATGGCCCAGCAGTTTCGACAGCTGAATAATTGAGTGGAAAAATCCATTATTGAAGGAATTTGATCTTCCTGCTGTTTGCTTTCTCCAAAAGTTAAAAAAAAATCATATCATAGTGACAGACACTGTTATTCTGTTATCCAGAAAAAGCTTATTTCAGAGTTTCTGCCAACTTAGGTGGATTGAAATGGGATATTTAAGCACTGTAAGTTGCAGAAATCTCAAAATTAAATCATCAGAATGTGTATAGATTTCAAAAGTGATAACTTTTATTTTTAAGTATGTATTTTAAAATCTGTGAGGGGTAAGCTGATCAACAGAGTACACATGAATGAGTACTTGCAGAAGGAATAAGTAAACTGATTTATAGTAAATCCTACTTGAGAAGCTTATTTTAGAAATTCAGGATTTTGACCAAATACATCAATTCAAAAAATTAGGAAATATCCAAGTGTTTGAATACAACATTTTTTTCCAACAAAGCTTCAGCATCTATGTACATGCCACGGTGAGACTACAAAGGTGTCTGTCTTCATACTGAGATGAGAGACAGCACAAATTACAGGTAAGTGCAATATAATACAGCAGTGCCATTACAGACATGCCAAATATTGTGGAAGGATGGGAGTATGTTAATTCCAACTTGGGGTCATCAGCAAAGGTTGTTCATATCTTGACCCTGCACTGATAGCTTCTAAAAGTTATAATTTATTTAGAGGCTAGCTCGGTGAAAAATTCTCTTCCAGTAGGATTGCAGAAATTTCTTTTTTCCAACAGACACCAAGAGTAGCAGACCTGAGTAGAATGACTATTGCCAAAAGGGCCATATATCCAGAATTTTTTATAAGGGGCAAAAGAAATGTTAATTTGAAAATCTTCCCAGGGATCATATGCCTCTTTTATCCCAAGACTAACCTTTAAGGTTAAGTTTTAAAGTTTATTATTTACTTTTCTGTAAATAGAAACTTGGTTCCCATTCAGTGTAAGTCCTAGACTGATCTATTTCAGTGATCAATTTGTATGAAATGCTTCTACTGACAATACTGAAGACACCGTTGATTCTGTGTCCTTGAGGTTTAATTATGGGGAACTTGACCACTGAGCTTCCCAATGTAATCAATACTGAATAGAAACCTAGTTGCCAGTCACTTTATATATAAAAGTTACAGGACATGGGGTATAAACATGGCAAACAAGAAACCATGAACCAAGGTGCTTTCCAGAATCTTCTAGTTCCCACTTGTTCTACTAGCTGCCTTGTTTCCTGCTTGTATGTTGAGTTCATTACAGAGGACATGAAAAAAAAAGAATCTGGATCCTTAACAAAGACAGAAAAGTAAATGACTGATGTGAATGTTATTCAGTTTTGAAATAACAAATATTTTGAAATTCAACTATCGTGTGAGTCAGGAGCTCTCTCTGTGAAGGTCTCTACCTTCGCTAAAGATGGAATGAGTACTCCTATGGACTTGGGAGCTATGGAACAGTCTGTGATTCCAGGTGTGTGGACCAGACTCAGCTCCAGGCTTTGGTGTAGAGAAAGGTTGCTAAGTACCAGGCCTGGCTGGTGCTTTCAGCATTCTGGCTCGAGTTGGGAGTCCATGAGGTGGAGTTTATGATGGGTGCCTTTGTGGAATAAGGGAGAGCAGTACCACTTGCTGTGAGCAAGAAAATATCCAAGACCTGACTCCAGCTCTTTGCATGGCTGCCTGCTTTTTGCCATTCAAGTTTGGCCTAAGTGCTACTCTTTAGAGAAGACTTCCTTGACCATCCTATCCAACAGCCCCTCTCTCCTATGTCTATCTCATCATCCAGTTTAATTTCATTCAGAGAACTTGTCACTGTCTGGAATTTGTGCTTCATGAGTGTAGGAACCACACTGATTTTGTTCACTGCTATATCTTCAATACCTAGAATATATTTGACACATGTAGGTACTCAATATCCTTTTGTTAAAAGGATAAAACAGAGATAAATTTGGATTTTTTAAAAAAAGATTGTTATAAGAGTTAAGAAATATAGTTTAGTCACCAATAGGGAAGAAGAAGAATGTTAATTTAGATTAACCTCTCTACTGAATGCCCCTCTTTATACCTCCTTTCTCTCCCAGCAGATTCTGATATATCTTCTATGGGAACAAATCCTTTATGAAAAATCTTTGTTGTGTAAGATGAGATAGTATCAACGAGCATGCACTCTACTTATAAATGAATTGGAGATGGGAAAAAGGCTGAGAATCTCTGGTTTAATGGAAACAACATTAGAAAAGACTTTAAGAAGTGACTCCAATACCAGTAAATGGAGACCTGAATGATTACTTGGTTTACACTTATGTCAAAGATGGATAATCATACTTACCTTACAGGCTGTAAAGAGATGAGATAATACATTATATGTGAATGTACTCAGCACAGTGACTGATCCAAAGTAGTTGCTAATATCTTTTAGCTGGATGTGAATATGTATGACCTTGGGTGGCTATATCACCTCTATGTACCTAAGTTTCCTTATCTGTAAAAGAGTGGGGGCTCTAACTCACAGGGACACTGAAGAATGAACAAAAAGACAGTACTGCCACTTATGACTTACAGAGTATCATTTGAGCATGGGACTCTCTATTCTTGGCTTCACCATGAGCTAAATGACTAAGTCAGTCTTAGGTCAGCCTCTAAATTTTTATCAGCAAAAAAGAAGATTTTATCAGCATTATCTATTTCTTCACTGTGAAGATAAAATGAGACAATAGTTTGGAAAATGTTTTGTAAAAGTGGAAAGCATTATGAAACATAAGCTTTTTGTCATCACCATCATCAACAGCAAAATGATGACTCTAATGACTTTGGTAACAGCTCAATTGAATGGTGAAGGTCCTATTAGAACCTGTATGACAAAAATCTTTCAGTCATAAATCAGCTTGGTGATAGGGAAAGTATATAGAATTAATGCCAGTTCCTTATGCTCCTGAGGGTTTATATTTTCCACAGAACAGAGTTTAATACCTTAATAAATATTTGTCAAATAAAAAGAATGAAGGATTTATTTTCAAATAGTAAACAGACAGTATTCAATAGTGAAGTCATGTTATGATGATAAAATTTACTTAACAATTCTTCTACTATGAGTTCAGATGATTTTCCTATCCCTCACTCCCCAATATTACCTATGAGTCAGTGGGCTAGGAGTGTCCCAGGTTACAGTTCTAAGGGTTAAACACAACATTAAAGAGTGATGAGGAAGGCCAGGTGCATTACCATACACAGACGTCTGGCCCAGGGCAAGAGGCCTAAGTCCTTATCTGAGACTTCTGGCCTAGGGCTGGAGTCAACAAGCCTGGTCAGGCGAAACCAAAGGGCCAAAATGCTCACTAGGGCCTGCAGTTGTAGGGCCAGGGATGATCTGGGTGGTGTCTGGGTTTAAGAGGTCTAGGGCTTTTACAAATTTTTAAGCTAGTGCCTAGCCAGACCTTGGTTATTGAATGGCCTCGCATCAACCATTGCTGGCATTTGGCTGGTAGAGGCACTTTGGTTGATTGGGTGAGAAAATGAAAGAGAGCAGGTCTCTGGTCCCCTCCTCACCATTGCTGCCATGAATTTAGGTCCCTTTTTAGGCCCCTCTGCGATGTTTCCCTAACACTGGTGCATGTCTGCATCACGGACCTTCCTTACTGTATTTAGGTGTTAAATTTCTGATGTCTCCCTCACTAGACAGTGGTATGTGTTTGGCTCATCCTCATATCAACGCTAGGCACAGTCCCCTGGCGTAAAAAAGGTGCTATATGGGTTGAATGAATGAGGAAAGGAATGTATAAAACATATGATAGTTTCTTTGACTCTCAAAGTCTAATGCTGCTCTACCAATAAAAAGAGGAGAGAAGATTTGTTGACCAGTCTAGGACCACCTAACATCATTACTCTGTCCTATTACTTCTACTTCCATACAGCTAGTTCAAGAAACTCAATATGGTTACAAGAAAAATTTAGTTCCAAAATGGAACCTGAAAGCCATGTTTAATTCTAACAAAAATGAAAAAAAAAGTAAATATAAAACAGTTCTGTGATAGAGACAGACTATCAATGGTGATAATATTTATTTTATATATCTGAGTTTTAAAATCACATAAATTAGTAGAAAGCTACAGGAATAACTCTTGTTTATTAGGTCACTAATTCTCAACTTGTGATAATTCAAATGGGAGCCATGATAAAATTTTCTTTTTTATTATCCTTAAAAATAATAAATAGTTGGGAGAATGTTTACCTATTTAAGATAAGAAGCCAATATTGTCAATATACAAAGCAATTTTATATATTGATTGAGATTGAATACTTCTAGTCAGAATTTTGGCAAAGATAATTCTAGTTACTTAAAAGTGCAGTCTATTCAGACTTTAAGATTACATTTCCTCTGAATTGATGCAATAAGTAACCACACTTTTTTTTAAACCACATATCTCAATCGAGGCAAGTTCTATTTGTCTATTTACATAGGGGAGTAAAGTAAAGTAGACTTGAACAATCTAATGAGAATAATAAGCATTTAATTCCTTCTGGTATGACTGTATTATCAGATGCCTGAAAAACTAGCTTTAATCAAGGGGGATCAATTTAAAGATGCATCTGCAAGTCTTAACTAAAGTGTTTAATGATTCTGTTGTATCGAAGCTTGAAATGTAAGGAGTGGAAACGAAAACTTTATTTTATAGTTAGCTCTAAAGGCAACTTTAATGAATATTCAACAGAAAGAATGACTGAATTGAATTAAGTAGTATGCAAAAGACAAGAAAGCACAATTATCCTAAAAGAACTTTAAGTAGAAAAAAAATGCCTTATCATGCTATATATACAAATTGATAAAAGAATGTTACTTCCATTAGGCAAAGTACTATTGTTTTGTCATCTTATACATCCATTTATCATCCCATAGCTATGTAACTTAGAAAGAGATACAGCATAAATTTATTTGGAGGGGAGATGACTATAGCTGCTTTCTGTGGAGAGGAACAGAAGAGGTTGTGTTTGTGAGTTCCTGTTGTTCAACAAACATTTATTTAGCACCCAGTTTGGTGTTAGATGTTGTGAACGATGTTTGGAGATAAAGTAGATGAACAAGACAGGGTCACTAATTCCCTCAATGAGCTCATGGTTACTTGAGGAAGACAGACATGTACAAAGATAATAACTTAGAGTTCATTAGTAACTTCAATAAAGAACAAAAAGGTCTAGCCATTCATCTTCTGGCGATGAACGTTAGATGCTAATAGAAGGAAAGCTGGCCAAGAATAAGAGGGTAAAACTTCAGTTGCATTATTAGGTATTTGGATGCAACCTCCACCCTTCAACAGTAGATCCTATGATACTGAGGCAGGTATGAAGCACACTGAAGAGCTTTCTGTCACTAGTTACATTTTGTTATTCATATGCCATTATTCTATCTTGAAACAAACAAATAAATCTGAACAAAGTGATTTTAATTTTCTAACCTTTGATAAGATCCAAAAAAGATGTAGAATTACTATTATCTCTACTTCACGTTGGACAAAGAGAGCTGAAAAGTCCTCACTCAGTCTTGTTGATATCCATCAATCATATTGAGATTTAAAGCACAAATGGAGGAAACTACTTCATGAAGATGCTGCTGTTCCTGAAGAAGATTTGTGTGATTTGTCTCAACAAATCAATTCTATGCATTTAAATGAATCGTGGGTTTACCTTGGAATTGGAGCTCTTAAATGGAAACGAAAACTAAACACACCTTTATGAGCTCTGAGAAGGTCTTAGGGAGAATGCATCCCATGCGATAAAATTAAAGGAATTATTTGAAGTATGGACACTGCCACAGCAACGGGCTAGAGCTCATGCCTGCAATAGCAGGGGAGCCTAGGAAAGGCTTGCAGAACCATCTGCAATGGTCATCTGCAGAACCATTGGATAAATAAGTGTCCTCATGGTTTAACTTAACCTCATGTATGTTTGCAATGGATATCTGAAGCAGATTCTGCAAGAGGAAAGGGCATTTGTAGGGAGTACTTCATTCAAAAACAATTAGAAAATGCCAGGTTCTATCAAAGCAGTTCATCTTACCTGGGATTCAGTAATCTTGATTGTTTACACAATATACAGTCATATGACATGCCTCAGGAATCTCTGGTACTAATAATATTATTATTTGGAATATTGTAATTATAATATTATAAATACCATTTAACTGCAAAATATAGTTTCATTTTCACTTTTGACACTTCTTTATTCCTACTTATGTCCTAACTAGTTCCTATATTAGTTACTATAAAAAAAATGATTCCCATCAACACAAAGTTTATTGTCTAGTGAAGGAGGTTGGACTTTTTCTGACCCTTTAAATTACGGAAGTAATTACAAAATTTTAATAGTGCTAAATGTCTCTAAGGAGAGTTGTAGAGGGTTATGAGAGCATCTGTCAGGGATCCTACAATATTATGGTCAAGAAATATATATATTTGGTCTTCATCCACAGTTCCTGGCTCACAGCTCCAAAGCCCCTTGGAATTTCTCTTAGTATGATAATGAGGTGATTACTGGACTCCACCCAAGGGTAGGACCTGGTTACCTGTAGGAGCTAACCATCTTCTTAGAGGACTGGAACTTTCAGTCCATCCCTAGATTTCTGAGGGAGAAAGTGAGGCTTGAAGTTGAATTAAATGCCAATAGCCAATGACTTAGTCAATCATGACGGTGTAATGAAGTCTCCATAAAACCCTGAAGGACAGCTCCCCAGCCCTTTTATCAGAGAGCTTCCACACTGAGGAGCCAGAATGCTTCTATGTGCCACCCTGCTGAAACCCAAGCCCCACAAGGCCAGAAACTCTTTTGTTTGGGGCTTTGCCCTCTGTATTTCTTCATCTGGCTATTGATTTATATCCTTTAGTATCCTTTGTAATAAATTGGTAACCTAGTAAGTAAACATGTTTTCTTGAGTTCTGTGAGCAAATTAATCAAACTCAAGAAGGGGGGTCATGGGGACCTCTGATTTATAGCCAGTCAGTCAGAAGTGCAGGTAACAACCTGGGCTTGTGTTGGTGTATGAAGGAGAGGGTGGGTTTATGGGCTGAGACCTTTACCTGTGGAATCTGATTCTATCTCTGGGTAGAAAGTGCTAGAATTGAGTTGAAGTCTCAGCATCTTGCTGACATCTGACAATTGCTCGTTGGTGTGCGAAAGCCTCCACACACATGTTGGAATTGGGTCAGTTCCCTGGAATTTTTAGATTCTAATCTGGTTGAGAGGACTGAGGGAAGTCTTCCTTGATGTTTAGGCAGAGACCTGGAGAATGACTACACAGAAGCAGGGTACAGAAAACAGCACTTGAAACAGTGCTTGTCACACAGGAGGCTCTCAAATAAACATTTGTTTAGTTCATGATGGAACAGCATGTGCTGTTTAGCTTTTTGTCAAAGCTGACAAAGTTATCATGAAGCCTTCAAGGCTATGAATAAAAGTTTTGTTACTGAAAGTTATGCTATATGAGGTCTACAGCATCATCAAAGAATAGTTTCAATTTATTATGAAGGACAGCATCGAAATCCCTCAGGAAATGTTCACTCCATTAAGAATCAATTTCCAAGAAATTCATGCCATTAGAACAACTTCACCGCAGGAAGTTGGCAAGGAATTTCTGAAGGTGTTCTCCACAAACTGAGAAGATACAAGGGGAAGTAGCACCACTAAGTGTTAATTTAGACATGTGTAGTGCAGATAATAGGCCCAACAACAGTCGAAAAGTATGGTTAATAAGTTTGTGCTCTGAGATTTGCTTAAGGGGGTGGTTTTTCTAGTTATCAAAATAATAATTAATATGTTAACCTAAAAGTTTATAATGAGGATTTGAAGTTTTTGGTTCCTTCAGTGACAGAGTAACATAAAGAACTTTTAGCAAGTTCACATACAGCAAACTTGGGAAAAGTAGAGTCCCTCTTATTAAATATTTAAACTAGTAGATGAGGCTCTGACTCAGCAGTGGACCATTAGGAATCCTCTTACTCAACCCTCCCACTCTTCCCTTCATGGCAATTCTCAAAATAGAACTGTTGCTATTCCTAATGTACCTTCTCACTCTGCAGTTGGCATATGAAGATGGTGAGTGCAACAAATGAGTTTGACTTTGGGAAGGGGAGAGAAAAGTCAGATGTGGCTGAATGAGAGGAATGAGACTAGAACTCTTCAAGGGGCATGTCTGGCTCCAGAAAGACAGTTGGGGATGGCCCAGTGAACACTTTGAGAGCAGGGACCATGAGTTACTTTTGTCACACAATCTCAAGGGCCCATCACAGGACTTGGCACACACGCACTTACTGAATAAATGAATGCATTTGTTGATCAGAGTGGCGGAAAAGCAATAAGAATTGAGGCAGCCTCTAAGCTAGTAGATGGAGACAACAGAGCCAACTGGAAGAATGGCTTCTGCAGTTTGTGGCGGTATGACCGACCCTACATGTCACTCAGATTACTTTCATGACATAATTGCTGAATGTTTAATTTCTAGTAAAAATAAAACATCTTAAAACATTTTCCCTTCTATTTAAGTCTGGCTTCCCACGACCAGAGTAATCTTTGTAACTGTCAAATATGATTTTATTACTCCTGATTAAAACCTTCAGGACTCTCAAATACCTCATAGATAACATCCACAACTTTGATAGAGTTTAAGAGGGTTTTTGTAATTTGGAACCTACCCATTTCTCCAACTTGTCATCCCCCTAGTGAAGTGACTCTTTGGCTAAACTTAGCTACTTTTAATTTCCACAACTGGGCTATTTCATGGTGCCTCTTGTACTTGTCTTTTTTGCCTTCTTCCTTTTGCCAAGTAGTTGGACATTCACTCAGTTGTAAGACCCAACTCAGAATGTCTCTGACCTCATCTCTCTGTATGCTCTTATATATCTTTCTATCATGACACTCAAAATACGTCGTTACATTTATTGGTTTATATAGCTATCTCTTCATTCCAGAGAGGGGCTTCCCTGATGGCCAGGACCATACTTTCATATTCACTTCTGTATCTCAAAAGCATATCACAGTGTCTGTAACATGGCAAATGCTCAGTAAAAACAGAATAAGTAAATGAACAATTCAGTGAGTATTTCCTTCTTTATTATTTTTAACATCACACAGAGACAATTTCTGCCTTTTTTTTCACACTTATACGTACTAAATTCACACCTGTTACTTTTCTCAGAGTTCTTCAGTTGACTCATTAGGGTCCTATAGATTGGGTTAATGTGCTCTGCTAGAGGGTTTTTTTTTTAAGTAAAACATATGACTGACATGTAAAATGGAGACCTGCATCTGTTTAGTAAGCCAATCATATTTTTAAAAGTTAACACATTGTCTATTGTGACTGCCTTCTATGAAAATGCAATAAGTAAACAATGCTAATTCTAAAATATTTAAGAAATCTTAAAATAATATTTAAGTAAATGCCATTAATAAAACAATACCTTTCCAAAAGAAAGGGGATCTGAGTAAGACGAATTAGAAGAAAATATATTTTAACTCATCTCCATTTTCTACATTGTAATGCTTTGTACAGCCAATTATTTTTTTAGTGAGAAGGATAATTTATATACCTTGTTACCTCTCCCCTTAAAAATATAGTGGAGAAATAAAAGGTGTGTGTACAGATGACATCAAAGAAAAGAAACTTGTGGGTGGGAGTGATAGAAAAATTATAATAACTGTTTTGGCACCCTAAAAAAATGAAAGAAGCAGGTGTAAAAAAAATAATTTTTCGTCTTCTCTAACTTGCTTTCCTAATCATTCTTAACACTTCTTTCTCTTTCCTCATTAAAACTGTCCAAATTCTTAAAATTTCCCTAGGTTCAAATTCTAGCACACCCTCTTTTATTTTTTCCTTACAAATGAACATAAATAAATTTTATTTTCATGGTTCACCTTCCTCACAATTTATGCAGGTTCTGATATTCTAATTCAGATTTTCATTCTATTCACTTTCCATGTTAATTCTCAACTGACTAACTCTCTTCATCTGTAATTATTACCATGAAGGTTTCGAATATCATTAAACTCTTCTCACTGACTGCATTAACTTTAAGGTAATTTTATTAATTCAGCAAGTCACTGGTAGGGGCAGATTTAACACCTAGTAGATTTTGTATATTATCAATGTTTTGCAGCAACTAGATCTAAATGATGAATGAAATCCTTGGGGACCAGATTTTTAAAAAGCTGGTGTTCCCCTACAAGATTTCAAGCAATTTTGTTAAGTTGTAAAAATTGTGTTCTAAACTGTTTCCCCAGAATTACAAACAGAGCATCCCTCGGCATTCCCCTGTAGTCTTAGTTTAATAACTTCTCATTTCTGTGGAGCGTGTATATTTCTAGCACTAAGCCAAAGGTTCTTCACTTGGGAAAATGCAGTGACTTGGAGGCAGCAAAAGTTATCAACTGATAAACTGTAGAACAACATAACCTGCCAAAACTTTCATCATGCAGAGGCTTCTATTCTCTTAAACACTTATCATGGACAAAGCTCTGGTGTGTGTGTGTGTGTGTGTGTGTGTGTGTGTGTGTGTGTGTGTGTGTGTGTAGTGTTTTCCAGTGCTGTATTCCACTGCCATCATAAGCTTCATCATATTCAAATAAAGTGGTTGTGGATTAAAGTAATGAGGAGGACAATGGAGAATGCTGCAGATCTCTGTGCAAATCTTGACAAAAGTTAAACTTGTTCATAGTACATATCAACATCTTCCTTTAGAGGAACAAAGAGTTGGTTAAAAGGTTTTCTTGGGTAGAATCCTTTTAGTCGTAGGTATCCCCCCAGGCAATATAGCCCAGGTACCACAAGAAGTTGTGGCAGGCCCATGGCACAGGGAAGACAGAGGGCAGATAGTAAAAGGAGAAAAGGGAGGACAGGTAGAAGACTATACAAGAGTGCTGGGAGTAGAGAGAAATGCCAATTATGGTAGAGACCCTTAAGGCTCAGGTGCTACTGAGCAACTACAACGTGACAGAATGGCTACCCTCATGCAGGTGCATAAGGCTTTAGTGGAAACATAAAACATATAAAAACATAAAACCAAAAATAATTCTACATAAGCCCCTTATTTAACGTTTCCTAGTTGATTTAGGTTAGTTGAGTTCACCGAACTACTGTGCTGACTTCTAGAAGTTTGTTCTACGGACCACTATGACCAGTGATCTTTTCTACCATCTTGTGATTCTTTCTTATTTAGATGGCTTCTGAGTTTTACTGTTTCTTGCAAGTGGTAATATAAACATATTTCCTTAAGAAAATGCATTCTTTCTAACATTCAAGATTCCATTCTAAGAACTCAGTGAAACTTTCTTACCTTGGTTAGTCTCCTAATTTAATATATAACAACTGAACTCTATTACTGGATAATGGCTACTGGTTGGTTTACATTTAGATGATATTTTATTAATCGATAGAGAACAAAATGCAATCATGTCAAAAACAGATTAATAAAAATAAAGTAAATGATCTCACTTTTCTACTTAACTGCTTGACTACAGGGAGGAAATGAATGTTTGCAATGTTTTGATTTGGAGAAGCCTATTTTGGCAGTACTTTAAAACCTCACATATCCAGATACTCTCTGATATGGCTCCAGAAGTGCCAGACTAGTGACTAATAAGTTTAAGTTTTTATCTGGAGATTTTACACACACACACACACACACACACACACACACACACACACACGTGTGTGTATATATATTATCCTGAGATTATACATACATTCCTTAGCAAAATAATCAGTGTAATTCACAATATTAACAGACTAAAAAAATACAATAATCTCGATAGAGACAGAAAAAGCACTTGACAAAATTTAATACCCATTCATAATAAACACTAGCAAAATAGAAATAGAAGAGAATTTCTCAATCCAGTAAAGAGTAGCTATAAAAAACCTACAGCTAATATTATACTCAATGATGAAATGTTGACTACTTTCTCTTAAGATCAGGAAAAAAAGCAAGGACGTCCATTTTTACCACTTATATTTAATATTGTTCTGGAGATCCTAGTCAGTACAATAAGGTAAGCAAAATAAATAAAGGACTGTAGACTTAAAATAAAGAAAAAACAAAGCAATATAGAGATTTAATGCAATCCCCATCAAAATCCCAATGGCATTTTTTAAAGAAATAGAACAAAAAATCATCAGATTTGTATGGAATCACAAAAGACACCAATAGCCAAAGTCATCCTGAGAAAAAAGAAGCCTGGAGGTATCACACTGCCTGACTTCAAATTATATTTCAAAGTGACAAAAATCAAAACAGCATGGTATTGGCAGAAAAACAGACACACAGACCAATGAAACATAACTGAGAGCCCAGAGATAAACCTATATATATGGGTAAATAACTGGAGCCAAAAACATACAGTGGTGAAAAGAAAGCCTCTTCAATAAATGGTGCTGGGAAAATTGGAAAGCCACCTGCAAAAGAATGAAACTAGACTTCTGTTACCATATACCAAAATTAGCTTGAAATGGATAAAAGACCTAAATATAAGACCTGAAACCACAAATTGCTTAGAAGAAAACATAAATACTAAACTCTTGAACCTTGGTCTTAGAGAGGATTTTATGAATTTGAACTCAAAGGCAAAAGAAATAAAAGCAAAAATAAATGAATGGGACTATATTAAACTAAACAGCTTCTGCACAGCTAAAGAAACCATCAACAAAACAAAGAGGAAATCAATTGAATGGCAGAAGATATTTGCAAACACCACTTCCAATAAGGAGCTAATATCCAAAATACATAAAGAACTCATACAATTCAACAACAAACAAATGAAAAATCTAATTAAAAAAATGGGCAGAGGAACTGAACAGTCACTTCTCCCAAGAAGACATAAAAACAGCCAACAGACATATGGAAAGGTGCTCAACTTCACTAGCTATTAGGGAAATGCAAATCAAAACCACAATGAGATACTACCTCACACCTATAAGAATGGCTATTTTTCAACAAGACAAGTAATAATAAGTGTTTGAGAGGTTGTCGGGGAAAAGGAACCCTCGTACACTGCTAGTGGGAATGCAAGTTGGTACAGCCACTATGAAAAACAGTATAAAGGTTTATCAGAAAAGTAAGAATAGAATTACATTATGACCCAACAATCCCTCTTCTGGGTATCTACTCCCAAAATTTGAAAATGTTTATTCGTAAAGATATATACACCCTGATACTTATTGCATCATTATTCGTGGTGGCCAAGACATGGAAACAATTGAAGTGTTCTTCAATAGATGATTGGAAAAAAAATATGGTATAGATATACAATGGACTATTTCTCAGCCATGAGAAAAAATGAAATACTATACCATTTGCAATAACATAGATGGGTCTTGAGACTGTCATGTTAAGTGAAGTAAGTCAGACAAAAAACATTGAGAACCACATAATTTCACTCATATGTGGGATATAAAACTGAAAGCAACAAATGAAAAAGACAAAAAAAACAAACAAAAACTCATAGACACAGTTTAGTGGTTACCAGAGGGAAGTGGGGAGGGAAGAGGTAATTAAGGGTAAAGGGCATCAAATATATGGTGACAGAAGGAGATTTTACTTTTGGTGGTGAACACATAATGCAATATACACGATGTAGTACTGAATTATATATTTGAAAACTATATAATTTTATTAGCCAACGTCACCCCAATAAATTTAATTTGAAAAAAGAATAATAGGCAGAAGAAAAGGGAAAAATGCTTTTATTTACAAATGGCAAAATTAAGTAGAAAATATAAAATAAGAGATAATTATTAGAATTAATAATTAGAACTTAATAAGTTGGCAAAATACAAGGTCCACATACAAAAATCAATAACATTTCTATATATTAGCAATGAAAAATGAAATTAAAGTGTCGAAAAACACAAAATAAATTTTAAAGAGATTTAAAAGAGGAATACATTTTTAAAAGATGTACAAACTTTTCATATGAAAACTACAAAATATTGCTGAGAGAAATTAAAGAAGGCTAAATAAATGGGAGATAGATGTGTTTGGATTGGAAGACTCAGTGTGGTTAACATATCAATTTTCCTGAAAATGGTCATAGATTCAATGTAATTCTGATAATCGCATCAATGCTTTATTTGGTAAAAATTAACAAACTGATTTAAAATTTTATATGGAAATGAAAAATATCTAAAACATCCAAAGCAATCTGAAAAAGAGGAGCAAATTTAAAGGACTTTAATACTTTACTTTAAATTCTACTATCAAGCTACATTACTCAATATAGTATGGTACTGACATAACAGACAAACAGATCAATGCAACAAAATTGAAAGCCCAGATATAGACCCATACTTATATAATTATTTGCTTTTTGATAGATGTGCCAAGATAATTTAATGGAGAAGAAAATGTCTTCAACAAATGGTACTGCAGCATCTGGCTATCTACATGAAAAAAGTGAATTTCATCTTATACAAAAATTAGTTTGAGATAGATCATAGATCCTAATATAGAAGCTAAAACTATAAAGCTTCTAAAAGGAGACGTAGGAGAAGATCTTCACAAATGGTAAGCAGGAAAGTTTTCTTAGATGAACACAACAAACATACATAAAACAAAAAAACTGATAAATTAGTCTTCATCAAAATTAAAAAGTTCTGTTCATCAAAAGGCACTATTAAGAAAATGAAGAGGCCAGTCACGCAACAGTTGAAAATATGTACAAAGTGTATTTCTGACAAAGAACTTATATCCAGAATACTAAAAAACCTGCTACTCAATAAGAAATGGCAAACAAATCAACAAAAATGGAAAAAATATTTAAGCAAACACTTCACAAAAGAAGATAAATGAATGGCCAATAAGCACATGAAAAAGTGCTCAAAGTCATTAGCCTTTGGGGATTTCCAAAATGAACCACAGTAAGATATCATTACACATCTGCCAGAATGGCTAAAACTAAAAAGACTGACAACATAAAATGTTGGTAATGATGTAGAGCAACTGGAGCTCTCAGTTTACTGATAGGAATGTGCAATGGTTCAACCACGGAGGTAAGCATCTGACAGATGAACAGAATTTTTATATTTCCTATAAAACGAAATATACACTCACCCTATGACCTAGCAATTCCATTCTTAGCTTGTTATCCAAGCGAAATGAAACATGTCCACAAAAAAGACTTGAATAAGAATGTCCATCACAGCTTTATTCATAATATTCATTAACTGGAAATGACCTCAGTGTCTACTGGCAGGAGAGTAGATGAACGAACTCAGTGCATTCATACATGGGAATACTAGACAATGATAAAAAGAATTAGGATACATACAACGACATGAATGGACCTCAAACACATCATGCTGAGTGAAAAAAACCTTACACAAAAGAGCTTATTCAATTTATATGAAGTTTAGAACAGGCAAAACTGATCTATGGTGAAAAATATCAGAACAGCCTCTGAGGGTAGGAGTGGGGATTGACTGGGAAGGGTATGGGTGAATTTATTGGAGGAATAGGAATATTCTGTATCTTTATAGGTGTGTGAGTTTTGGAGTATATGCATCTTATGCATTTGCCAAAATTTACCAAATTGTACACTTAAGAATTGTATTTCACACTATAATGAAATATCAAACTCTAGTTAATGATATGCATGCCGAAGTGCTTAGATATTAAGGTCATTGATGCCTGCAACTCACTTTGAAATATACAAAAAGATAAATCGATGGATGGATAGATGGAAACAGATATGATAAAGCAAAAACTTATTAAAAATTCTAAAATCTAGGTGGCAGGTACATGAGTGATCACTGCATGTTTTTCAATTTTTCTTATGTTTGACAATTTTCACAATAAAATGTTTGAGAAAAGGAAAAGATAACATGTACTGCAGTTGTCATCTTTGACAGACTGCACTCCTGGACCTTCATAAATAGTTACCAGTAATTTGCATATATCAGCACTTCAGAGGGAACCTGACTAGTCAGCTGAAAGGAATTTACTAAGCATGAAAACATTCTCAGAACCTATTTTGACTATAAATGAGTGAGTGATTTAATTTCTGTAAATCTCCTGAGGGTCTTTGCAAGTTCATCCCTGGGCACCTCACTTTTTCAATTTAGGATCGAACATTGAAAAGTCATATTTATAGCACAGAATCTACCATCAATAATCAACAATTTAAGTAAGTACTTCATTACAAAAAGCTGAGCTTTGAGTTGTAAATCTTGCTATCAACTAGTAAAGAGACATAACTCTCAAGCCCTAGAGCTATGACATGCATGCTCTAGCTCTAGACTAGCTACATAGTAAGCTCCAAGAGGATGAAAACTCCGTCCTAACTCACTACTGTGTCCCTTGATGCTAGCATAGTTCTGTGCACATAGCAGATACTCAGTAAACATTTAGTGTAGTATGGTTTGGGCTCAGTTTTCTCACTAGTTTTAATCTGTTTTTTATAGTTTACCTCTGAATGGAGAAAGTTAGGTAACTATAAAATACAAAGTGTTTATTTAGAATAACAATAACAACAGCCGATGTTGACTCATTGGCTGATTTATTTGGGCCTTCAGAAATGTGGAAGTGATAATCTAAGCTAAGATCAGGCAATGTAGTTTAGCCCAGTATGAATGCTTCCAAAATACATTAGTAAGCATCCTCAAACAGTTGGTCAAATAAAGAGGAAGTTCTAGGAAACTGGTGAGTAGGGCCCTAAAATCAAATTAAGAGACTTACAATATAATTCTAAATTCTGGAGCAGCCAAGCAAGATTTTCAACTGACCACTCTTAGTTTTTCAGTTTATTTTATCTGCTGATGGTTCATCTATCTGTTCTATTTTCAGGGCAATGTCTAGAATTTAGACTGAGAAGGATAAAATGTAGAGTGGTCCCTTCTGGTGGGTGAGTACTGTGAAGTAGCATCCAACCTGCCTAGCTAGGATGGGAGCACAATGCTGAAAAATGAACACCAGAAAAGCTGAAGCAAGATTAGTAGTGCAAAATGGGAGCTTATAATATGATTTGATATGACATAATGTGATATAATAAAATATAATATAAAAACTTTTAAGGGTTTAAAGTATTTTCCGATGTCTTATTTGATCTTCAGAATGTTTTTGCCTGGCTGCCTTGAGGCCTAGAATCCACAGGTGAAGGCAAGGGTGTACCTCTGGCTAAAGAAGGGGAGTGTGGATGTGGCAGCTAAGGGCAGAATTTATCATGGATGGGCAATCCCCATGTTCAAATGTCTCACGAACTGGGATGGAAAGTGACAAAGATTATGACTGAAGCAGGCTCATCACAGGGCAGCTCGGCTGAACTTCCCCGGCAAGGGGATCGCTAAGAGTTACCTATGCCTGGAGGAAACCTTTTCAAAACAAGTCTATAATACTGTGAGTCTTAAAACATAAATCACAGTGGCTTTCTAAAACCTCTTTCCTGGAAAAACTAACTGCCTATAACTTGTTGCTGACACTTGGGACACAAACAACCGATATTAAGTGACTCAGAAAAATGCCTTAAATAATTGTCCCCTACTGCATTTCTTTATCTGAGCTACCATTCTCCCGGACATTCTATATATGCCACAATAAAAGATGATAAATGAACAAAATTTCCTTCTAGAATTTCTTTTTTTTTCTTCCATGGAGAAACAGCCAAATATATTTTTCTCACTTCCCATGGTTAAGGAGAGAAAAAGAGTTTGTATTATTGTGGAAACGCTTTAAGCATTTATTAAAGATGTCAGAACACATTAGAAGCCTTGGGGCAGAATGGGCACAGTGATGGTTTTCTGGAAAATTCAAGGTGATAATGAGAGTGACCACTCACAGAAACCACAGCTCAATATGCCTCACATTATAAAGAATAAACTCCATCTTCTGCTTATCCATTAGCATTTATAGAAAGCATAGTTTATGAAACCAGAGGAGAACTTCCAGAAAAACAGTGGACATCAGAGGAACACTAGGGGAAACCATACGTAAGTTTAAGAAACGTTACATGAAATAAATATTCATTTTGCTCAAGGGCAATACACACACATTTATAAATATACAGCATATACACAGTCATACTTACATTTATATACTGCTGGAATTTAATTCACTTAGCCCTACCCCCCAAGTATGGAACATCATGTTTTAAAATATAAAGTATTATTGACTAGATTTTAAAAAATATACCAATTTAAATAAAATTTTGAACATTTTTTCAAAGCTACATTAAAGGTAAGATAGCACAAATCAGATTTATACTATTGAAATCTTTTGAGTGTAAACCTGAGAGGAAGCATGTATCTACTCTGCCTGCATACTACTTAAGCTGCAGCCCCCAACCCTGGCCTGGAGAATTTTTCCCAGAAGATGTTAGAAAGACCCTCTAAGAAGTTATGAAAATTCCATCTGCATAACTGTAGTTGCCTCTAGAAATACAATTTAATATCGTGATCATTAGTAGCCCTTCTATAGGCACGTAAATTATTGCTGCCTTGGCTCTGCAATGACAGTTGCCACTCCTGTGTCTCCTCTGCTTTCAACATCATGAAATATTAGAGTATTTGATCTATTAAAGTAGGCTCTACATTTTGGGGGTGAGATTGGTAGGTGGCAATGATACTATTTTATTCCTGCATTTTCATCTTATTGGAGTTACAGGAGGAATTGCTGTTTAACTGGTATTCTGCCTGTTTTTAGAAAACATAGTTAAGTTTGTAGCAGCAGCTAGCCTTATCTTGTTTTATTTTTCACTTTTAATTACGTTGAAGCTGTTTTTTAAAAAAATCCTCATTATAATAATGTTTGTAATAAATGAGTGAATGAACCTCCACACTGCACTGAGCTCCCAACTTCGGGTGGGTAAGCTACTGACAAAAAATGCGGTCTAACTATACCTCTGGTCACACAGGGGAACACACTCACTGACTGGCAATTCTCTGAGATGTACAGAGTAAAAAGCATTTTCCTCTGATGTCTTTAAATCCCACAGTATATGATACACACTCAATAGAGATTTGTGTAATTAATCTCCAAATACCTTCAATGATAAATATATAAAAGGCTTTATGCAAACTGTTATTAGCCACTTTTTAAATAAATGCCAAATTAAACCAATTAAATTTAAGGTATATTTTGTTATTATTTAATGAAAATAAATAAGGTACCAAACACAATACCTGACCCAAAGTAAGTCACCAGTGAATATTTGCTGAATAAGTAAACAAAATTAAGTAGATCTTTCTAAAGTTATGAAATAGGAATTTGAAACGTCAAATGGTATAGTTGAAATAGACCAAATACCTCCCTTAGTTCAGGATGATGATACTATGGTCTTGATTCTTTTATTTGCATAGAGTACCACAATGCTACACGGATGATGTTTTGTAAGACTATTCTAAACAGTATGGAATTCAAGATTAGGCTGTGGTCTGGGCTGAAAGCTAGACAACCTTCAGACCTGGGCTGAGAGCTGCAGCTCAGGCTCCTCATCTATAAAATGAAGAAACTGAACTAATCGAGCTCTTAAGCCTCTTCCAGCATCTAAAGTTGATTCTTTAAAATGAGATCATTTAAATTCTTTTAATTGAAATCATGAGGTGATCCATTGCTGAGTTGCCAGGCACTCCTGACCGCTCTACTCTCAGATGAAACTCTAAGGACAGATCTTCACATCCTCCAAGGATGGCTTTTGTCATTCATATTTGTGGGAAAGCCTCTTATTAAATACTCTGCCATTGATAATAACTGTAGTTTCCTTAAAAATCCATCTATCACATTGAAAAAAAAACAGTTATGATTTTATGTGAATGCTATTTAGCTAATAAAAAGAACTGGGTTTAAACCAGAACAACATAATTTAATTGCTGGTGTTATACAACCACACTTCTGACCACCAAATCTCTCCCTACTGGGGCCCTTTGTTGTTTCTATGATATGACAGGCTTTTTTTTCTATTCTTTTAAGCACTTCATTAGGATACTTTCACGTGGCAAATACTTTAATTGCCTATTACTACTCACAATCTATTAAGAGTGGAGAGTAGATTTTCACTAATAAAACAACATAGTTTAGGAATGCAAAAGTAAATTTATCTGACATAGCCAAAGGAATAAAATCCCTTAACTTAAATTTTGATAGTTTGTCATCCAACAGGCAGGAGGAACTAGATAATTCAATCTGCAGACACTGAATAAAAAGAAAATCTTTAGGAAAAATTAAAATATTTGAGAGCATTGACAGAAAATAAATTACATGTGGCCCTATAATGAAATGCAGTGGCTGAAAGTTTAAGACTCTGCAAACACAAAGGTTCAATACATAGTAGAAGGATATGATTATCTGCCTCACATACATCAAGATAATTCGAAGTAGAATATGGAGCTTTCAATGTCAAAGGTGGTAAAAAGAAAACTTGGAGTGAATTCAAAGAATGTCAGTAGCAAGTGATTAACAAAAGGCAACTAAATTAAGAGACAAAGTGAAGGGAATTTATCGTGTGTATGCTGGCCACATGTAACCTGATGCCATGAAAAAGAAAGGCAGGGAGAGGATTTTATTTAAGACTTGAAAGCAGTAGTTCCATTGCCACTCATGTTTACATGATAGAAAAACTGAGGCACAGGGGGACTATTATATGATTGACTTGAAAGCTAGAATCAATGGTGTGCTGATGATAAAGATTTAGTTCTAATTTCCAGTTCTGTGGGTGTCCAATCAGCTGAGATAATGAAAGTCCATAGAAGCAGTTCTCTCACTACACTGCCAGGGGGAGCTTGGACTCTTTAATTTTTCCTCATTGCTGTTTCTGAGCGGGAGATCATACTAATTGTTCTTGAATAATATCAACGAAGCGTTTATAAGTCTTGGCTTTGGACTGTTTAAACCTCCAAACAAGAATTAGCTTTCAAAACAAATCTGGTGGTGGTACTGTCACCTCTTCTTTACTGGCCCAGTCCGATTTAGGTGCCTGGAAGCATCTTGCTGTCACCACACAATGACATGATGAAGGTGTATCTCTGTCTCTTTGAAGGCACACTCCGTGACTTGCTCATCTTTGCATCCCTTGCCCCCAGCACATGGTCTGAAACATGGTAGGTGCCTATAAAAATTGTTGAAGAATAGAACCAATAGATTTTTTCAAAGAGGGTGTTCCAAGGAGGAGTTCATATAATTAACAAAAGGAAATAAGTCTAAATGTGTGGGAAGTTTCCAGATCATGAATTCCAAAGGTGAAATGCTCTCCCAAGGACCTTCGTGGAGTTCCCACTCTTGTCTTTAAGTTCCAGAGGTTTTTGAGTCAAGATGGCTGATAAAACATTTTAACTGACTTGAAGAGTTAAAATGACTTGACTACAGTGATGGCTATCCTTGGTCTTGACCAATGTGCAAACTATAAAATTAATAGGACTGGTCACTCTATATTTTTCAAATATTCTCACAAGGGAGAACTATTCAAATAGTCTCATTTGTTTCTGTGATGGAATCTGACCCATTAAGTAAAAAGTGTCTCTGAGATACTAGACACTGCTCCAAGTGAGTAGCCATCTGAAGACTGATGCCTGAATTTTAACTGAGTTCAAACACTTTCTTTAATTTCAAATACTTTTCTCTAATATCAGTTAAAATACAGTTAGCATTAGAATAAAAATGGTTTAAGCTCTTATTTTCACATTGCTGGGAATTAAGAATCACAGAACAAATTTAGATACAGGAGAGGGGAACTCAGGAGAAGCCAGGTAAAGGAGAAGGTGTCTGAATAAAGAGAGGAGAATGAGAAGGTTAGGTTATTTAACTCAACTGTTGACTCTTCATTAATGCAGACACACGCACCACTGACTACTGACCACTGACCACTGAGAGTAGGTCTTTGAAAACATGAACATAAAAATAAGTCTGATCTGCCCATCACCAGCTACAACTATTTTATCTTCTCTTGGAGCATTATCACTTTCAGAGAAAAAGGAGAGTGATTCTCTCTTTCCTTCTTAATCCCAGTACCTGCTCCCCACCTCTGCCTCAACCCCATAGCAGCTTCTATGCTACCACCATCTACTTGTATAGGTTTGAAAATAAGACAATTCCTCAGGCCCCTTTATTTGCTAATTGGGCCCAGCATCAATGTCCCTGCCTCCTAAGTGTCCAAAAATGCTCATGGAAGTATCTCCCATCAACCTCTTTACTTGTCCTCAGTCAGTTCCTTCTCCCTTTTCTCAGTTGGACTCTCAGACTCATCGTACAAGGGGACATTGGATATGTTCTCATGCAACTTCCTGTTTCAGACTCTCCTAAATTTTCCCTCAAATTTACCTACATTTAACCCATCTTTGTATGCATACTCAAGTTTCAGAGGATGAAGTGGGTCAAGTCCAATACTCTCTCTTTGCCCTTGGCCATACCTTCTCCAGTAAACTCTAGAATCACATTTTATCCACCATTCCCTATCCCTTCCCCATATCTTCAATCATTACCACTCTATGATACTTTTCCTTCTACTAGTTGTTTCCTTCTAGTCATGATTCATCTTTGTCTTCCTTTTTCATCAAAACTCTCAAATGTATCCTTACTTCTTCTTTCTGTCCATTCATATATATGTCCATTGCAATCTGGCATTCATCACTCCCATCTCTACCTACTAATAATCATCCTGCATTGGGTTGCAAAATCTAACGGACACCTTCAGTCCTTAAAATATTGAATCTCCTTGCTGAACTTTCATACTGATGTTAATGTTTTCCTTCTTGAAATTCTCTACTTACTTGGCCTTCACAATGCCATGGGCTCCTGGTTCTCACTCCTTTCTAACCATTATTTTTCCACATCTTTTTTTCTGGATCTTCTTTTTCTGCTTGCTCTTCAAAAGGGGATTTTCCCCAGAGTTTCATTCTCCTTTTACTCTTTTTATCACTCTATGAAATCTCCTTAGGTGATCTCATCCACTTGAATGGTTTTAACTAGTATTTAACTTTCCTATATTTCAAGCTGCGTACTCCATTTCCATATTTGAATATCTGATGGTCTCCTCAAAACCAAACTCACTGTCCCTCCTCTAATCCAGCTCTCCCTCCTTTATTGTCTGCCTTAGTTGGAGGTTTCATCATCCACCCAATCATTATGTTAGAACTGAGTCCTAATTTTACTCCTGCTTCTTTCTCATATAGCTCAAGGCCAATTATTCACAAAGTCTTGCTTATTTTGATTCTTATGTAGCTCTCAAATTTTTCTTCTACCTGGTTTAGTTGAAGTCTTTATCATTTTTTATAGGTTATAGGCACAGCCTCCTCACTTATCCCCCTACCTCCAGCTTTGCACATTTAAATTCATTCTTTATTCTTTAGTGAGAGTGATCTTTTTAGACTATAAATAAGGCATTACTCCCATGCTTTAAACTCTCCAGTGACTGCCTAGCCACTCACTTCCTCTTAACACTTTATGCTCTCAAATGAACTATTTGAAATTCTCTATACACTCTGTGCTGATTCTTTCATCCAGACTTTTGTTTATGCTGTTCTTTCTGCCTGAATATCTTTCTCTATTTAATCATTTTTATGCCTACTTATCCTTTAAGATTCAGGGTAGGAGTGACTTCTTACGGGAAACTCTCCCTGACATCCTCACTCCCACCTGCTTCTCTGCACATTCCCATAGCTTCCCCTAGAGCACATCGTCTTTAACTATCTATTTAATATGTCTCATCTGCATAATATATCCCTCTCCTGAGGACAAGAACTGAGTGTTTATATCCTTAGAATTGCAGTTATTGATTCATGTTTGATGTTTAGTAAATGTGTATTGAATGAATAAATCAATGAAATGCTGTATCATTTTCATGGAAAACAGGAAACTTGAGGCTATATGGATTCAGTTGATTTTGAAGTGCTTCATAAGGCTAAGAGTCATCAGAAGACAAATGATTAAACAGAGGTTTGAGCTAGAGTCTAAAATTCAAGGAAGGTAAGAAGAGAACCTTTGGGGACAGACCCACTGTGGGTAAGAACTCAGTGAGAGACTGTCAGAGAGACAAAGACATATAATAAGAATCCTCAGGAAGTGAAGGCAGATAAGACTGATGACTTTTGGAAATTTGGCACTAATAACTTTCTCGTTAAAGCCTTAGTCATGATGTTGTTATAGCCATAATTTGTTTGCTTCTCAAAGGATCTGAGGTCAAGGTATAAGATTGTTGACTGAAGGGCACTGGGAAATGAATGGTTCATGAAACAGTGTAAATAATGGCAAAAGGATAGCAACTCTCTCCCGTAACACAGAAGATCAGTATGTCTGCCCTGGGAGAAAGATTTATGTTCACGATGGTTGTGGGGTAGGTAAATTTATTCTTCGTTTAGACAGGACGGCAGTCTTAAAGGTTAAGAACCAATGCCAACGCCTAGCACTGGAAGGATGTTGGAGGTACTTGAGCCCACTTATAATCTCCATTAGTTCCCTTCCCCAAACTATTGAAAATGAACAGTCTAAATATAAATAGCATGTTTGCAATCTTGGCTACAAGATAAATTCCTTAACCACCTGTTCCAAAGAGATTGCCCCTCTAAACATGGAGTTTCTGGAGACACTGCTTTCAAGAACACCAGTCTAGGGTAGGGGAAGCAGGTTCCCTCCTCATTTCTGAAGAGTAAAGTGAGTGAGCCGACCATGGGGACTTTTTGGGCAGGTGCTAGCTCCAACTGGAGGCACTATCTGCTATCTTATCACCCACTTTTCACATGTTAAAAATAGACTTTTTTGTCAATAACATTAAAATGTACATAACACTTTCAGTGAAATTTACAATCAGAATTGTCTAGCTAGCCATACTCAATTTCTATTATTTTGTTTAAATAAACTTATCTTCAAATTTCTTTTCAAGGTTAGTTCTTTTCAACATAATTAGGAGCATGTCATAGTCTTCATGCAAACTCTTACAGAGAATTCTTAAAAGCCAAGGGGAAGGATAATGGTGCAGTGGAATAGTTTGAGAGGCAGGGGTCTTGATATCTAGTTTTGGTTCCATGGTTAATTGAGTCAGGCACAATTTCTCTTGGTTTCAGTTTTCTGATTTGCCAAACTGGGGAAATTGGATTCCCTCTAAGGCTACTTCCAACTCTCAAGTTTAAAGAATTAGTAATATGCAAAATATTCTTAGCCACTTCTTAAAAAGAAGTCTTTTGCTGTATGTGTTCCATTTTCATTCTCTCAGAAACAAATGTACAAGAAGTAATTTATTACTTCCATTGGACATTTATAATGATTAAAGAGTTAATATTTATTATCAAAAGCACTGACCGTTTTCTAGTAAAACCCTCACAGATTACATTGGGGTTAAAATGTACTGCGTGCCCTTTCTCATCCTTTTCCCAGGACCTGCAAGCATAGAGCATTCTATGGCTGCTTTTCTTTAACTCCAAAACTGCCTTCTCTTTCTCTAGAACAGTAACATGCAAAACTCTAAAATTATGCGAGACTGGGGGAAAAAATCTTAAACAAACATAAATAAAGTCTGAAAGTAAGCTTTCCAAAGTAAAACAAACAAACAAACAAACAAAAAAGATCCTTTATCATATATCACTTCAGAATAGGTAGATTTCTATTTGTCACAAAAATGTATAATATAGATGGATTTTTGACAATACCTGTGTTTACCACCCTCAAATTCTCACAGCATCTTTTTCATTTTATTTTCTAGAGGACATCTTGCTAGTTCTTCTCCCTTCCCCACTAAAAGACTCTAAAAAAATTAGGAACTCTGAAAGCTGCTATGTGCTTTGCGCAATTTTTCATAGGTTTAGAATTTGTCAAAGCACTACTTTAAAAATGTAAAGTCCTTTAAGGGATTTTTCTGAATAGAAAGAAGATAGTTATGTTTTCAGTATAATTGTATGTTAAGTGTACTTTATGCCATTCTAATTTTGTGAAAGTTAATAATCCATTAATGATATTGTAGGACTTTTGTGTTCCTTATCCAGCACAGCTTGCTCCTGTCCTTGTCTCGCTCCCTAATGAAACTTAGTGTATGAGAATGCATAATAATGGACCGATATGACATGTTTCTTTTCAGATGAAGCAATGGTGTTCTGAGTAGATAATTAAGCCATTTCTCTTAGTTGGACTTCCTTGGTTGACAATCTTTAGTGGTGAATATAATTGGAAAACTCAGTATGATTTTTAGATTATTGAGAACTTCTACAATTTCTTAATTTTGCTGGGGTTTTTCATAGTCATCTATTTTTTTTTGAGTCCTCTTGTATTGCCTTGGACACAAGATATCTGAATTAGCAGTAAATATTTTCAAGCTGCGATACATCAATCTTTTATTCCAAATTGCAATCATTCCATTCCCTGCCTCTTCAAATTTATGCTTCTTTGTGGATGGATGTCATTCATACTGACACAGAAATTAAGTTGGAATATTATTCCATTTTAACAATGACAAAAGAGAAAGCTTAGATGGGGGAACTTTAAAGAGAAGAACATGCAGCATGCAGTTGGGCAATGCAAAGTACTGTGACCAGAATAAATGATGGTATTGAAAGAGAAGAGGAATGTTACCCACTAATCACCTTTTTATCAGGAACGGCCACTGAAAGGAGCTTATTGAAAAATGACTAAAACAGTAATATGCTCCTTCCAGCCTATACCTACGATTCTTGCTGTTAGGAGGAAAGGGCCACTCAGTGACTGATATAAGTATAACTGTAGCTGAGAACAGGAGGTACAAAAAATTCCAAAGTGAGCAAAGACCTACATGGAAAATCATCTCATACTAGGTGGTATTTCCTTTACATCTCAGTTTCCTAAATTCATCCATATATCATTTAATAGCCAAACACCACCTGCACATTATTTCTTAATATTTTTCTTTAAATGAATTCACATTTCTTTCCTAAATCAATTGATTTAAAGAAAACTTCCTACACTACTTTTAAAAGAAAACAAATATCAATTGCTATAAGTAAGGTAATTGTTAATGAAAATACAATTTAAAAAAAAAACTATCTAATTCTAGCTAAATCTTATGGTCAGCCAAAAGCCGTGCCTGAAAAGACCTACTCTTTCTACTTAAAAGAAAACTGGTTAACGTTAGAGACCAACATGAGACTTAGTTCTTTTAATTAACAGAACTGAAAGATAACTGAAGAAGAAATACCTTTATCATTTATGATCTGTGTTATTCTGTGTGGTCCCTAACACCTAAAATCATCTGTTGTTAACACCAGTAGTGAAGTTTCAGACTTAGGAAAACACTGATCTACTTTAATCCCTATACAAGATTAACCCTAAAAAGCAGAGTGCTATTAGGAAATACGTGCTATTATGAGGTAGCTAATTAATAGAGTACTAAGAATCATTTCTGCTCTTTTGAAATCATTATCAAGCAGAAATAAAACACAGTAGATCACATTTTACAAGGAGAAAAAAATATGTAGTTCAATGACACTGGGGTATATAAAAATTGTTGGACAACATCATAAATATTCATAAATATTCCATGTTTGAAGAAAAGGATATCTCCTCAAACAGCTTGATTTTCACACCCCAATTACGTTAATAAAGCTATAGAATTCTTCTCTTTCTCCAGATGAATATTACTTCTTTTGAACTAAAACAGAGTTGATCATTCACTAAACCGACACATTTCTCCCTTGCTTCCAAAGCCATATGTCCAAAAGGTGAACCATAGATGGGCCTATAGTTGGTATGTTATTTTTTAAACTATTTTTTTTTGGTAACAAAATATAGGTTCAAATCTGTGAGGAAAATCTTTAAAAACACCACCATACTTTCTGATTTGGCAAATTTGTTTTTTTAAAACTCAAATGGTACATCTCTTGAAGGAAAAATAATTACTCAGTTAAAATTTGTACTTTAAGACAGACTGACAGCCAGAAAGATATCCAAAGAAAAAAAAAAGTCTTGGGGTTATGCGTTGGGAAGGGAGTGTTAAGATTTTAGAAGGTTTTTATATTCTGCTTTATATATTGCACATTGTTAGATTTCTTTAAATAAGAAAAAAGTATGATTTAAAAAATATTTTTACCAAAATATAGTGCAGCTAGAGACTCATCAGGGTGATGAATATACTAAATACCATTCTTCTGAGGGAGGAATGAGAGTGGGAGAATGTTTAGCCTGGAGGAGACTTGGTTGTCTGCAAATGCCTACAGGGTTGCCAGAGGGGAAGAAAGATGAAATACATGTGGCATTTCTTCTGAAGGCAGAATTCAGGTTAATTGGTGGAAATAACAGGGAAGCAGATTTTTGTCTCTATTCACGGAGCATTTTTCTTATTACTTGAGCCTCCCATCAGTGGATTTGGCTTTCTTCAAAGAAGTGAGCTCCTTTTCACTAAATGTGCTAAAGAAAATGCTTGAGAACCACTTATGAGAGGCTTCAGAGATGAGATGGCTGCACTGTAAGGAGGCAAAGGACGGAGAATGGAAGAACTTCAAGGCTTTGTCCAAATGGAAGATTCTCTGATTTGTGCTGAAACAGAACTTCATTCCACACTTCACCTTTTGCCATTGACCAAAGATTGAAAAACAGAGAAAGAGTCTAGTTTAATGGAGAATCATTTATGGTCTCTTGACTGGATAAAATGACAAATGCTGAACTTTTTCATAGCCTTTTTATTATACAGTCTAAAGCAGATACTTCAAGGCATCATGTAAAACTGAGAAGAATGAGTTACAACATCATAAACTTTAGGATGAAGTTGCTGAAAGAGTTTGTAAGAGGCTTTTTAATACTTAAGCAACATGAATTTAAGCAGAGTGTAAAATAAAATCAAATTAACATTTTAATTCAGATGCTACTCTTATTCAAATATGCTGGGTTCTCCAAAAGAGCTGTTTTTATCAGGTGAACACTAATGGCAGGAAGTGTGAGCAATGTGAAAATATCTGATTCTTTACAAGATAAGAACAGCTAGTATTCCTGAATAATTATTAAAAGGAAAAGTGGGATTATCTAGGTAGGGTATATATTTACATATATGAGTTCATAAGAAAGTAGCATAGAGCTTATTAGAAATACTTCTATTGGTGAAAACTGATGATTATAGAGACAATGCTACTGTTAAGCATCTATTCTAAGATAAACAAGGACAGGTACTAGAAATAAATTTGCTCCTTGCTATCAAAGAGACTGAAGTTCAAGAAAACTGCTCCATTTTTTTTTTGGCTTGTGACATAATAAGAAATGCAAATTATTTCACTAAGTCCAAGTTCTGATTTGAATCTTGGTCTACCTAACATTGGCTGAGTAGACAGTGGTGTCACTGAGAACATAGCCATTTGAGCTCTTGAAATTAGTTATCCTTTTGAGAGAAACATTCTTGCATTATGATTGGCTGATGCATTAGCTGTCTTTATCCAAAGTGTGTAAGCAATGCTGATGACCAATGCTGATGAGCACATGGTAGGACTGACAAGAACAGGCAAAATGTGGAAATAGGAAGGTTTCAATCGATTGATTGATCAATCAATCAAAATTGATTGCATTTACTCTGTAATAATAAATTTTACCCATCCCACAATTTTTCAATGGCTGTTGGAAAGTACAGCTTTTACAACATAGAAATATTCTAATTTAATTTCAGACAGCACTTTAAACATGTAAGAGAAAATAGATTTTTGAGAAATTAACATCATATAAGACTCTGGTGTTTCAAAACACAATGAAGCATGTCTCTGTTATAGCAAATATTTATGATTCTCATGTGTTTGTCTTAAGACTGTCCTTGAAGATAATTAGGAAAATTGAGTAGCAGCAGGGGTGGAAGGACAGTATAGCACAGTGGTTGAGAAGAAAGTCTCTAGCATCAAACAGAGTTGGGTTTGAATCTTATTTTCGTTGTTTATAGGCCATGTGACCTGAGGCAAGTTACTCAACTTTACTAAGCCTGTTTTGTATCATGGACATGGGGGAAACAATAGCATATACCTTATAGAGCTTGCTGTCAGAATTAAATGACATGATACCTGAAACTAAGCATGTGCCTAGCACATAATAAATTTGCAATAAATGTTAGTTATCTTTATGAATACCATATTTACAATTGTTGCTATTAAGAGGTCATTGAATGAGAAATTACAAATAGTCATGTGCAATTTTTTTTCTACCTTTGCCATAAACATAAGACTACTTAACTTTGCAGGCCGAATGTTATCCATTCACATAAATGTGTTTATTGAGTACTGGCTAGATGCTGGTGACACAAAGATGGATAAGACATTTCTCTGCCCTTATATTGCCTGAAGTCTAGTAGAAGAAACATTCATAAAAAACAAATACTTGTAGTACAATGTCATGGGTGTTACCCTAGAAATTAATATAAGAGATACTATGGCCCAAGGGAGGAAGGCAAGGACACAGGAAGACTTCATCCTCTGATTCTCTATACTTCAATTACTATATTATCTATAGGTGGTCATCTATCCAGAAACATAACACAAAAGACAAGTTGAAAAACATAACTTAATAAAAATATGTCAGTGGAAGCCTTGAATCCTCTAATGAAGACTAATCACCAAATCTATTAATTCTTAGAGGGATTATTTTTTGTTAAAATACATTTGTTAGCCTGTCACTTTCCCATATTCTCAATATATGCTTCAATATTCAGCCAATATAAAACTTCTTTACCCATTAATTCACAGAAATAAAAAAAAGCCCACTAGATTTTTAGTAATATCATGTTATTTTACATACCAAAGAACAGAGTCATGGGAAATTTAGCAGCAATCTAAGGAACTGATTGAAAAGTTTAGTCATTAATTTGTAATGCTTTAGAAGATGAATTCTGATTTCTCTGGCCTCTGGGAGGGTATCACTAGTGGATTTTTTTTTTTTGAGACAAGAATTTATACCATGTCATGTGTGATAAAAACACTAAGGAACAGAAAAGCTGCCAGATGAGTAGTATGATTTTTAGGATGTAACATAAGCTGCAATGATGCTTGGCTTTCTCAGCTTAAGAACTTCCTGTCTCTTCTACAAATACTGAGCATTTACCATAAGATAAGTAATAAGATTCAAAGAAGAATAGGACATGGTCCTTTCCAAGGAGCTCACACTTTGGTGAGGGAGATGAGCAAAACACAAGTACAATTAGCACAAAAGGAAGAGTGCCACATGGTATTAGATGCATAACTAGAACAGCACATCAGAATCACCTTGGAAGTTCCACCTTGCATTTATCAAGTTGTTCTCTATGGAGCCTAAATTTGAAAATTCTCCCCAGGTGAATCTCAGGTATACATCTATTAAGGATTCTATTAGAAGCTCTTTGTCTCCAGGGTTCTTAAGGGCCCATAGGAGGGGTGTGGGGATTGAAGAGAAGGGTAATTTATTATTTTTTTTATATAATTTTATTTATTTATTTATTTAATTTTTTTTAGGCAAGGCAACCCTTGGTTGACCTCACAGATTGCAAGGACCTTTTCAACTTACAATCCCTTATTTTTTTATTTTTTACACCTATAGCACCTGGTCTTCCTAGGTGGTCTCCCATCCAAGTACAAACCAGGCCCGACCCTGCTAAGCTTCTGAGATCAGATGGGATCGGGCTTATTCAGGGTGGCATGGCCATAGACAAGAAGTGTAATTTAAACAAGGATATTAGACTCAGGTCCCTTGCATATCTAACATCTTTGAACCCACAGAACCTGCAGTACCTACATCTTTGGTATCCAGAGACATGCATTTAGGTCCATGGCTCAGAGAGATGGGAAGAAAAGAATCTCAGGTCTGGGAGAGGTGGGAAGATCCACATACAATACAGCTGGCATGACCATTAGTTCAGCAGCAGGGCTCCTCTGTCTGTACTGCAGGCATGTCCTTTACAGAATGAGGCAGGGATCCACAGGAGCATGAGGAAGGCTGCACTGGGTCTTTGGAGACCTCTTCACGACACAAAGTAAAAAGAAGCCGCCTCCTGTCACTTTCTTCGTTATGGGCTGCATTCTGACAAAACAGGTTTCTTACACTGTTTAAAAGGATTCCAGAACCTCCCCAAAAGAGGAACAGACAAACATAGCTTTGTGACTGGAGGGATGATTTTGTCTTAGTTGTCTGTTGGTTTAACCCTGAAACTTGTCGAGGTCCTCATTTGATTCCACATATGGGCTGACACACCAGCTTTAGATACATCAATACATTCAAAAAGAAGAATATAAAATCCCACATCTGACATAATGTGGGTATAACCAAGGCAAATGAAAGCAGCACTGGCCCCTCCTGAAGAAGGCTCCTCAACTCAGTGGCATCTCCTGAGAGTGACTGATTTATTTTGAGGGTCTAAACTGCTGCTATGACTAAACATGGCTCTATTGCATGTGTGTTCCTTTGGATATAACTACTGAGAAGTTGTTCAACTCGTTGGTAAAGGAAATAGAGTCTTCTAAAATGTGCACGGTCTCTCAATCACTAGAAATCACTTTGGAAACTGCTTTCACGAAAGCTAAGTGAAAGACTATGCCACCTAAAAACTTAGTTTAACATAAAGTGGACTCTATTTTGTATTCAAAATATAGAAGATACACAGTATTCAACTTACGACAATCGATTTAATGATCTTTTGACTTTGCGATGGTATGAAAGTGATACACATTCAGTGTAAACCAGCTAGGCTAAGCTTTGATGGTTGGTAGGTTAGGTGTATTAAATGCATTTTCAAGTTATGATTTTTCAATTCATATTGGTTTATCATGATGTAACACCATCATAAGTTGAGGAGCATCTGTATATAGTGGTCTGGGAAGAAGCTATGAAAATAAAACCAAGTTTGTCAAGAATTACAACAGTTATTGGGGAAGATAGGCACAAAAGAGTGTTTGGGATGAACCACAAACACCTTACTTGAATAAGAGAAACCCTAACAAAAGGTCAAGCAGAATTTTTAGTTTTAGTTGAAAGGATATAGCATTTTTTCCTTGTGAAGTACCTCATGAAACATGGTTATTAAACAGAGAATTGCATTTAAGAGAAAAATAAAATTTTTCCTTGGTGCTTGGATAAACAAAGAAATAAATGGCACAGAGAGGACTTGGCTCAATCACATGTAGTATTTCCTCAAAATTTTTCATCTTAAAAAATAGTAATTAATTCTTATGAAATAGGGTGCACAACTGCCTCTGTGTCATTACTAGGGAAGAAAGATATATGTCCAGAGCTATCAACTGACTACTGGGAAAGAGATCAGAACAAGGCCTGAGGCCCATGTTGTGGCCCTATCCACACCTCTCAGATTTAATAATATGAGTAATCTTTGGATCTTACTTAAAAACCCATCATTTTTCCTTCTAAATATGAAAAAGGAATCCTGGAAGCCCTTGTATAAATATTTATTATTCACAACTCACTTTCTAAACATGATTTCATAGATTCACAAGATTCCATAAAATGACTTGTCATGAGAAGTCAGAGTGTTTGCACTTCCAGATATGAAAGCTGAGGGTCAGTAGTAAGTATAGAGAGAAGGTGGGTTCTGAGTCACAAAACTGATTAGAGCTAACCTTCCAATTCCTATCTCTGTTTGGCTCTTTAAGTGAAATGCTTATTTTGTCTAGTGAATAGATGGCTCTGGGCCTTAATAGTATAACATGCTTATTGGCTGCCACAAATGATCACAAATAGTCACACTCATATCAGTGGTTGCCCCAGAATGGGAGCCTAGGATATCTGTTGACTGATAATATAACGGCTACTAAAAGAGAAGATTAAAAAAGAAACAAACAAAGTCTCCCATATTTCTATGGACCCAGTTCTTATACAAAAGCCACTTATTATCATATTTTCTGATGAATTGAGATGCAAAATGAGACATATCCATGACTACACTTGCCCCAGAATTGATCCTTTGGAGTGACAGGTCATATGGCAAGATTGTTGGGAATTACATACAGTCAGGAAGATAAAGTGTGGTGTCACTTAGCAAGCATACAGAAATTTGAGAAACAAAAAGAGGATAACTGTTATGCAACAGACAAAGTACATGCATTTGCTGAATGGCCTTCATTAAAGATCCAAGCAATAAGTAATCTGTATTTTAAATTAGTGTTGTCCCATTTTAAATATTCAGGCAACTTTTATTTCTCTTCTATTTTCTTTCAGTTCCTTCTTTCTCCTCTCTTTACTTCCCCTCTCAAATCTACTGAACAAACCTGTTTTGGACAAGTTGGACCAATTTACCTAATAGGCCAATTTAGTCCTTATTCTTAAATACAGCTTTTTAAAGAGTGCCCAGGTAAAAAACAACATATCATTTTATGCATTGGTCTCTTAAATGTATTATTTAAAATAGGGCTTTCTGAACAGGAGGTAGGCTTAAAAATATGATTTTCTGGAGGGCTTTAGTTTCCTTCAAAATACCTATGAGCCACAGCACTTTTTTTTATTAAGTTTATTGGGGTAACATTGGTTAATACAATTATATAGTTTTCAGGTGTACATTATAATTTTACATCTATATATTCTATTGTGTGATTACCACCCAAAGTCCAGTTTCCTTCAGCTAACATATCTTTGACCCACTTTACCCACTTCATCCTCCCCCTACACCCCTATATTTGACACCCTTTACCCTGTCTACCTCTCTCCTCCTCCCCCAACCCCTACCCTCTGGTAACCACTAGTCCATTGTCCATGTCCCTGAGTCTCTGTTTGTTTGTCCTGTTCATTTGTTGCTTTTAGGTTTATATCTCACATATAAGCAATATCATGTGATTTTCAACTTTTTCTGTCTGGTTTATTTCGCTTAGCATGATTATCTTGAGGTCCATCCATGTTGTTGCAAAATGGCAGTATTTCATCTCTTCTTATGGCTGAGTAATATTCCATTGTATATATGTACCACAGCATCTTTATCCAATCATCTATCCTAGGATGCTTTGATTGCTTCCATGTCCTGGCCACTGTGAATAATGCTGCTATGAACATAGGTGTGCAAATATCTTTTCAGATATGGGTTTTCAAGTCTTCGGAGTAAACACCCAGTAGAGGGATTGTGGGAACATATGGTAGATCACTTCTTAGCGTTTTGAGGAACCTCCTTACTGTTTTCCATAGAGGCTGTACCAATTTGCAGTCCCACCAGCAGTGTATGAAGGTTTCTTTTTCTCTGCATCCTCTCCAACATTTGTTATTACTTGTCCTGTTGATTATAGCTATTCTAACAGGTGTAAGATGGTATCTCATTGTGGTTTTAATTTGCATTTCTCTAATAGCTAGTATGTTGAGCATCTTTTCATATATTTGTTGGCCATTTGTATGTCTTCTAGGGAGAAGTGTCTGTTCAGGTCCTCTGCCCATTTTTTGATTGGATCGTTTGTTTTTTTGTTGTTGTTAGAGCCACAGCATTGAATAAGGTTATCTCCACAGGACTTAATGTTTTCAATAAATCTGTCCCTTACATTTGAACACATAGGTGATTTCAAAGACTTAGTTTTATTTTACTAAAGTCTACTGGTCAACTATAATTTTAACTCATTAATAATATTTTCTATTGATAAATTAAGCCACTTTCAAAATGACTCTAGATCAATGCAGGCTTCACAATATTATTTAATTTTCCAGGTTCACAAGATTCCATCACTGACTTCCTTTAGTTTATACCTCATTATCACTAGCGGAGAGTCATTGCTAATGGGAGCAATGAGCATGAATAATTCACACAGCCAACACCCAAGCCTGTACTACATCACTGAAAGGAAGATGGCACTCTCCTCCCCAGTCTCAACCCCATGGAAATCTAGGCACACTTTCCTCTTACACAGAGGCAAAGTGAGCATTATGGCATGGGCCTCCTAGGCTTCAGAACCAGAGAGGTCATTAATATTCTGTTATTTTAAGAACAACCTTCCTATCCTCAGCTACCTTCTGAAGTGGACTGGGTACTCACATCTGACTGCTTTGGTCATAAGGCATTACCAAGAAGAGAACCTATGAAAAGACATTCAGGAGAACACATTTCTCTATGTGCAATTTTCTCATATAAAAACTTAACTTTTATATAGATGATGAGATTCTATGAGGTATCTAGATGAGATCATTATATTATTCAAATATCTTTGTATTCTTTGCAATAACCAGGTTTATATTTAACACAACATAGGCCCTCGATAAATATTTGTTGAATGAAATAGAATTGACTGTCATCAGTTCCTACTGCTTGCTTTTAACCTATTTTACTGGCATATTTTATAATGCAGGGAAAGATTTTCTAAAAGTGGTACCACTACATGAAGAATTACTGAGTCTTGGATATGATGAGAATCTATGACCCTAACTTAGGCCTCTGGACATCAATCAGTAAAAGCAGAGACAATAAATCCCATAACATAGGGGTTATGGTCACAGGTTTTAAGGGAGACAAACATAGGTGTAAATCCTGCAACTTTGGCCAGGTTACTTAATCTTTCTTGCCACACTGTAGGATTGTTGAGAGAATCAAATAAGGTATTGCATGTGAAATGTTTAGGATAATGCTTGACACATAATAATCACCCAATAAATGGTAGCTGCTGATGAACTATCATCAGCCAGAAATATTAATATCAAGAGGAATCCTGGGTATCATATAGAAAAACTCTGGGACAGAGACATCACAGGTAAATCCTGGGAGACAGAATAAAACAGAATAAATTCATGATCCACAATAATTCACATTCACACAGTCAACACTTGAGCCTCTAGTCTGACCAGAGACTAGTTATTGGGAAAAGAAGATTCTGCAAGCCTGGACTAATTAAGTTCAGTGTTTACTTCTCACCGTAAAATGTCAATAACAGCTGAGATATTAGTATGGCAACAAAGGAGACTTGCTTATTTGTACAGTGTGAAATGATCTTAATATTCTGTGGTTTTAATTTGTAAATTGCCTTAAAACTCATGAGGAATGTGATGAAGATCAGTTAGCACAGCAAAAGAAAAGTTGAACTAAAAGGAGAGATGGAAACAAGGTGACTTTAAACCACTGGCATTTTAGATTAATATTTCTAAATTCACTGGGCATAAAGGCAGTTTCTTTATCCAACCAGGAGAGTTAGGGTTAAAATTTTTCTGTAAGGTGCTCAGAGATTAAGGAAGTAGCAGATGGTCTCAAATCATTCCTTTCCCCCATTTTGGACAACAAAAAGACTGAAGTCTATCTAAGTTGAGAATGTTGAGTCCTTTATAATTTGTTATCAAAATAGATAGAAAGGCAGCAAAACAGCAGGGAAGAGCATATTTTTGTGTCTTACAGCACAGTTTGTGTGGGCTGCCTTCTGCCCTGAGTTATTAATCTGAAGGCCAAACCCTGGCTTCAATTCAGGACATGTAAACTCTAAGAATATGAAATATTGCTTCTCATGGCTAGAATGTTGCAAAAGCATCTATAAAACAAGACCTGAATTCTTACTTTAGATTAAGGATTAAAATAACATATTAGAAAGCTGCAAACTGAGCTGGAAATGTGGAGAAGTACTTTACAATAAAGAAATCTAATATGTAAATAACCAAAATCATAACACAGATCAACATTTAATGAGCCAGAAGTCCAAGTACTTTATGGAGATTAACCCATTCAATCTTCAAAATAATCATTAAAATATGCACCATGCATATCCTCATTTAAAGAGGGAACACTGAATACATGGAGAGTTAAATAGCATGCCCAAGTCACACAGCTAATAAAAGGCAGAACAAAGATATGAACCCACAGGCTTAATTCGTACTTTATATTTCCAGATCATAAAAATCTAGATAAAAGGAGGAAAACTAGAAGATAGTAATTTTCTTCATTGGAGTCATTAGATCACGATCAGCACAATTAAAACCTGTTACACTTAAAATATTTCAATTATAAAATCTACATATGTGTTTTCCATAACATAAATTAATTACAAGTAATACATGCACTTTCTTAGAAATAGCCAAGAACTGAATTTATTCCTTTTAAATTCCAACCCTGATTCAGAGACCTCTATTGCTTAACGCAAAAGCAATAGTGAGTCCCAAAGATAATTTTTCTGAGGGAAGAAAGATGCCTTCCCATTCCTGCTCTACTGCTAGGAAACCTAAATCCTCCTCACAGGTCCCTCAGCAATATCTCGGTCAGGTTAGATCTCAAACAGCCCAACCGTGGACAGGGTGACACTCTGGTGAGCCATAATTAATTAAGAGGCAGTTGCTACAGCACTAAGTCAGAAAGCTAACCATTCCTTATTGGAAAGGTCATGCTGCCCTGCTCACTTAGAGCTGTTCATGGTGCTGATATCTGCTTGACCCTCGCTACTATGCCCTATTCTTGCTAGTGTTTATTCTCCCTCATCTTGATTACTTGGTTCGTGTCTTGTTCCTTTGGTTGCTGACTGATACCTCTCTAATGTTGCTGTGGACTACTTTTAGCCCTATGGCCTATCTAGGCAGGGCTTTATAAATTAGAAAACTGAAGCACAAGGAGGTTAAGTAACATACCCAAGGCATATAGCTAGTAAGTGGTGAAGCTGGATTCAAACCCAGCCAGACTAGTGGCAGAGACCGCACTCTTAATCTCCACATACAACCACCTCCCTGAATAAGGGTGGCAAAGCTTAAGATAGGTAGTACTCAACAGAAGCAGGCAGGAGGCTCTAGGCTGTGAAACTAGTGTTCTGGAGAGCAGAAGGTGGCTGATGAGAGAGCACACCATGAAATAAGTGAATGGCCAGCTGGCCAAGCTGCTATAATCTCCATATGGAGATTGATGTGCTTCAAATGGAGTCTTTCTTCCTGTTCTCATACTCCTCCCTGGGAGAACTATCCAGTATATCCTCTGATTATTCAATTTTCCTTTATTTTTACTTCTGATAATCATGTTTATTTTAAATAGGATTGCAAATAGGATAGTTTAGATTAATTTTTGAGTAGTTGTGTTGCCAAGGGTCAGGAGGGCATGCGTGGTCTCCCACTTTGTCATCAACACTATAATTAGTATTAACACTACATTAATAAACAATATAATGAGGCATTTGTAAAGAAACTTGATTCTGCATTAAAAGTACTTTGACAACACGACAGAGGTCTCCCTGAGCAAAATCAATCCACAGGAGCTGGTACAGCAAAGTGGGTGAGGGCAAGTACAGAAAAGAGGGGAGGGTTCACCTTCTTAAGAACACTATACACTTGCATGCAAGTCAATCATATAGTTCCTGTTTGCAAACCAAACCATATTTGAGAAATAGAACCAAAGGGAGAGCTATTCAAGTTAAGACCTATAGCAACTAGAAATATGCTAACATTATACAAACAGAAAGACAATTTTCTTAAGAAAGAAAGCAAATGCAAATCTATGCTTCCCTAAGCTCAAAGAAATATGGCCCATTTAAAACCTATATTGTTAGCAAAATAACAAAACATTTGTCTTTTCCTGGACCAACTTAATAGCTATTTTACAATATATTCCAATACATGAAGGAGTGTGTGTGTGTGTGTGCCTGTGTGTGTATGCATGTGGACAAGGCAGAGGTTGGAATCACCCCCATTTAAGTCTAGTAAGGAATGTTCTGATTAGTGCATCATATTGTGCAGTCTATTGAAAAGGTCAAGGTCTATAGCTGAGCTAAATATAACCTGGTGAGAGAGAGCTAGAAGAGCTCTGGAAATTTTTGAGAGGCTTTCATACTGTTTGGAAGATAAAAATATTTTTTGAAGGGATTTTGTTCTCTTTTATGAAGTATGTAATTGAAAAAAAGATATAAAGAACTATAACTTCTTATACAAATTTCTTAAAAAATCTAGAATAATTTCTCACTGTTAAAAGATAAAATAATGTTATATGACCCTTTCTTTTATCTAAGAAACTCAAATCATTTTCATAGGTTTAAACAGAGTTGGTAATCTTGCTGCTTTTGTTAGAGCAAAGGTCATTGTGACCTTCCTAAAACACACATCTGACCAAGATACTTTACTGCTTAAAACCCTAATGACTCTTCATGGCCTAAGAGAGAAGTCCAAAACCCCTCTGCCATGCAATCAAGGCTTTTGGTTGTCTGGCAAATGATTATGTTTCCAACTTCCTCTTATATGGTTTTCCTCTCACTCATTCTGTGGTTCTTTACATCACCCATGATGTAACTCTGTGCCTTTGGACAGAATGTCCTTTCCTACATTGCCTTTCCCACTCTTCCTCACCCTTGAACTGTTATTTCCCCAATCACACCATCTGACAGCCTTATTCCACCCTTTATTCTTTTCTCCAGGGCAAAAATGATTGCTTCTTCCCATTGGTCTCCACTGTACCTTTTACAGGCCTATGATACAACACTCAGAGCATATTTATTGGTTAACATCTCTGTCTTCTCCTCTGCAGTAAATTCTAGGAGGGCAGTGCTCACTCAGTACACTCACTGCCTGGTACATAATAAATTGAATTATTAATAATCAAGGTCTCCAAATAGATACAGAAATACAGAAGTTAAGCAAAATATTTTCTTCATTCTGTAAAGACATTCTCAGATTATTTAAAGCTGTTAAAATTATTTTCTAAACTCACCTCTTCCTCCTTGTTATCTGTCAATTGTTAAGAACAAAACTCTAACGCCAATGTCCTTGAGGGTTCCCATGACTCCAACACATATTTGGGTAGGGGAAGTGCATACCAAATGCATATTGTATACATAAGTATGTACGTGTAGGGGAAGAAGGTGCTAGAAAGTGTGTATCCTGAAAAGGTACTAGGCTAGTGACTCCTCTAGTCTTACTTTAATTATTTTTGATTATTTGTGCCAAGCAGTATAATTTCTATGTGCATAGTGTTGAAGAATGTTAAAAACAGTTCTACCTTCATTTTATACCATTTTACATGGCAGGAAACAGATTTCACTTGCACAAGGTTACTTTTATCAAGACTCCTCTGGTTTCCTAGACAAATTTCCTGCTCATTTTCTTACACTAAACTGAGTTCAATGACAGAAAAATCATACTTAATGTTCTTTCCAGCACTTCCTTTCAGAGCACTGTACGGTTGTGGTTGAAAGTACTCTCTGAAACTGATTACCTGGGTTTGAATCCTAATTCCATCACAGGTTAGCTATGCAACCTAGGACAGTTTACTTAACCTCTCTATGTTTGAGTATCTTTATCAGTAAAATAGAGATTAGCAATATCTACTTTATAGGGCTGTAGCAAGGATTAAATTATATATAACGTGTGTGGGTGTGTGTGCACATAGAACAGGGTCTGCAATATAGTAAGGAAGAGAAAGTATCTTTCCTGATCCATGATCTTCAGCAGCCCACCTTGATTATTACATCAAGTATGGACTATCACATTACTTTTAAAATCATATTTGTTATTTACTAATTTTTCCACCAATGCACCATTATTCCCTATATATACCTTAACTTCCATCTCAACCTATAGAGGTCTTTTTTTCTCCACAAATCCAACTACTGGATTCTTCAAATTTGAAGTAAAATCCATTTCTCCCAAATATTTCTTGAGTCAAAAATTCTTCTTTAAGAATTCCTTAAGGACTGTATAACTCTATCAAACATTTGAAATAAATGTACTAAGCTACTGTCTAGTGGTTCTGTGCAAGCAGCCAGACTGCAGGGTTCTAGAAGACGATCCCAGTGGCAGCTGCCTCATTTCCTCCCAGAGCTGGTTCACAGTCTGCTGCGGGTAGACTTATGCTCCTGTTGGCAGAGAACTGCTGCTTCGTGTCTCTCTCACAGGAAGACACAGAAAAAGGGTGTGGGTTCCTCTTTCTTCCTACCACTTACCTGGTCTGGCTAACCACTACAAGCATGGCCAAACTATATCTCTCCTTGGCAGGAATTCCTAATGGAGCACTTAAAGAAGAAAATTTTCTCCAGCAAATAGTTACAAATACAATGCTTAATTCAAAAAATCATCAGGTTTAAAAAAAAGCAGTTTAGAATCTGGGCTTGGGAAAAGTAGAGTATACATATTTATGTTTACTTGAATTCTCCATTTGCTCCTTTTCTTATCTCTTACTTTCATTTTATTTAACACAATGCTATTTATATGTTCATACATGCAGAACAAGTGGAGAAAAAATGCTTAAAATGAAACAAGAAATGAAGACTGAGAGGAAAACTACATTAATTAATGATTAATGGAAAGAAAATTTTATGGTTAAAAGAATACTGGTTTCAGAATTTTGGGTTCCTATTTAGTTTAAACATAGGAAAAAATACTACTTAGGATAAAATAACACTCTAAAACATGTAGTAAGTTTTTAATCTTTAAGTATTAATTAATTGTATATGTTGTCATAGTTGCCTAGGTACATTTTATATTCTTGAAAAATCGTGTTATAGCATACTATTTTTTCCAGAATTGGAATAGCTAGGATTTAGCTTGTATTTACTGATCTTTGCTGTGTGAGCAAATAAAAAGATTTTTTTTTCTTAAATTTTGAAACTTTAACTGGTTGTCATATTACTTTTCATTAGATGCATTTGATAAAAGCGGAACCTGAAGAGCGATGGCCCAAATATTCCTTCCACAGCCATCTAGATCCTGGACCTTAGAAGGGTATAAATCTCTATTTCATTCTCTTACTTCTCATGTCCTATGCTAAGAGAAAGGCCAGTGAACTGGTTGGTCAATGTGCTGTCTGGAAGGTTTCTAAACCTAGGAATAGCATGCAGAAACATGGCCCACTACACAGCTGGAGAATACTGTCAACTCTCACTATCATTACTTATTTATACAGGATACGTATGCACATAAACTGCTTTTATATTCAAGAGGCAACTTTGAAGGGTCCCCCCAGAACCATGTCACTATCAATTATTCAAACCTGTTATAATTTGCATGTTCCCAAGCCCAGATTCCAAACCCTGGAATACACTGTTGAAAAAGAACTGCACTATATCCCTTGAGTATATTGAAATAACCAATGCAACCATCTTCACTGATAGGTAAATAAATTAGTCCACTGGAAAGCAGGCAAATTAACTGGCATATATCATACTTATTTCAAGCCACCATTTATTGAGATCTTGTTAACATATGTGCCAGAAACCTTACATTTTCTTATTTACTCCTTTCAACAACCCTGTAAGATATATAAAAGATATTATCTTCCTTTTACAGAAGAGAAAACTAAGGCTCAGAGTAATGACTAAGGTCACATAGCTTTTTGAGAGTAGGCCGTGGAGCTAGGATCTGAACCCAGGCCCCTAAAACCAAAGCAAGAACTTTCATAACTCAGTGTGTAGCCTCTCGAGGACCCAAGAATTTATTGTAGGTGATAAGCTTTCTTTATGATCTTCTGTAGCTACAGTGAATCTTAAATCAATGTGCCATTAAGCAACAGTAACAATTTGTACCACAGTGAAAGAAATCTACATTATCACTTACATTACAGTGAGGGGCCCATTTGTTAAGAGAGCAGTCTTCACATCAATTAAAAGTTTCATTATTTGACTTTCTTTAGAGTGTCTTTTTTCATTTCCCCCCACAAAGTTACATTTGTTATCTGGTGCCTCATAAACCTTTATTATACAATATGTGGCTGATAAGTAGCTGGCAATTAATCTTGGCAACATATCAAGGGAATTTAAAAGATAAATTAGTTTACTGATCTAAAAGTTCTAGATTAAATATTGTGTAGTGGATTCATGTATTTCCACTAGAAATATACAATTAAATACAAATAACCAATGAGCTCATAAATCAAATTCCATGGTTATTTCCCCGGGATATTTCTTTCAAAGTCAGGCTGCAAACAGGGTGCATCCACTAAAGACCCATAAGGTGCATTCTGGTCCAGAAAGTTAAAATATCAATGATATAATTACACATGTCTCAATAGCTCAGAATGAGCCTCTGAAACAAAAAGTTAGTTTGCTAATACCAGGCCAACATTTTCTTCCTTTGTAATTTTTATGTGTTTGTGTCAGTATCCTTTGTAAGATTTTTAGCTCACAGTGGGTTCAGAGATGACCAAAGATCCTTTATATTTTAGTGTCTGAATATTTTCACACAAACTGAAAAGAAAGGGGAATGCTTGCCTGATCCATGTAGAAGAGAGGTTCTTGGCTGTTGTGCACTTTTCAGTTTGCAGTCCCATGTGGAAGCAGGCCTGGTGGAGGCAGGAGGCCAGAAAGACAGAGCAATTTCCTTGCTCTTAGACTTTTCAAATAGATTTGCTTAAGCAGCGAGCTCAAATTATGGAACCCTTTAGATTGTAATAGAAAGGAGGTCTTGGTTGGAAGGGTTCAAATGGCTAAACTAAGTCCATTGAACACAGGAGCTGTCCATATAATTGGAAAGGAGGTGGTGGCTTACACAGTATTCTACCAGAGCTACCAGATCAAACTCGCCTTGAGGAAAGCCTTTGGAAGACTAGAACCCCTCTTTATACTCAGCGGGCAGGCAAAGATGCAGATGAGTTGATTGGAAATAAGGTTTGGATATTCCCTGGAGGCCAGTACTAGACAAGTACAAGAATCTAGGAAATGATTCTGTGAGATGGGAATCAGCAGAGGTGAACATTGGAGAGGAGTCTTGGAACAGGCCATTCATAGATAAAAAGCCTAGAGCTCAGCAGGCCGATACATTTGGTGAGACTTATTTGGTATTCAAGCTTTCTTTAGTAACAAATAACAATGCCAGAGAAAGATGAGGATAAGAAGGAAGCATGTGTTTTCACAGGAATGGTGTAAGTGGGAATGATGTTTGTATTATTCAGTAGGCCCTAATCAAACCAAAGAAAAAACTGGACAACTTCAAATGGTAAACATGATTTGAGAACTTATTAGGTCAGAGGATGGGGAGGACACCGAGACTTGAATTCAAGATGAGATAAGGCAGTCTCCATTTTGGTATAAATCTCAATGGGAAAACGGTCAGGTTACATTTAATGCACCTAATCCAGAAGTCCTTATTTGAGGCTTACATGAGGTTGTCCTAAATGAAGACAAATACCTTTTCAAAAGGCTAAAAAGATACTTCTTCATTTCTCCAGAGCCTGCCTTATAAGAACAGCTTTATTTCTAGTGAGGGACAGGAAGAGGACCTGTTATTTTAAAGAGTTCTGTAATTGCATACTCCTTTTCCCCAAATCATTTTCCATTTACCACATAAAACACACTTTTTTTCTTCAGAAATCATCTTTGCAGATAAATAGAGATGCAATGTGAAGAATGGAGTGGAAGAGAACTGATCTGTTGGGTGGACTATTTTTGTCTTTGTCAAGATCCCCCATTACTGACACTGAATGGCCCTTTCCTCTCATTTCTCAGCTAAAACTTCTGCTTGTCCTAGAAAGAACTGAGAGATAAATGACTTCAGGGCTTGGGGTTAATGGGAAAAGAAAATGTTATATTTCTTCGGGAGAAGACAACAGATGTCCCATCAAAATGCATCTGACCCTATAATGTTTCAAATTTCTGTCTTTGTGAAAGCAAATTATAACCTTTTGCTTGCCTGCCGAATCACCATTTGTTACACAAAGTAACTTGTGTACATGGTAAGCTTATATTCTGAGATGACCTTGGAGCCATACAAATGTTCCCCAGTTCTATAAATGTGAGTTTACTATTTGAATTACTTTCATTCTCTAAAAATGGGATCTTAAAATTCATTGGAAAACACTGCAATTCCAGTTATTAGTGATGTTTTATAGCCATCAGCATTTGAATTATAGCATACTGATTTATCTCCATTTGCCTGAATGACACCTAGGTTAGCTAGAAGAGTTTAAATCAGATAATTCTGTTTTTTCGCACTCATTTTTGAGTGTTGAATGAATGAAAAATTCCTAATAACAGGTATTCTTTAAAGAGCTTTTGCACTGAGTAAAGTAGATGTTAAAAAAAGCAACATCAATTGTCTCCTCATCCCCCCTACCCCCAATGCTCTGGGTGGTTCCACCAGCCTCCCACCTGTGATGGGTGTATCTGAGAAGGAGGCAAGAGTAATGACTTATTGAAGACCATGACTTATCTGGGCAGGGTCTCTTAGCCAAGATTCCATTTAGGGGAAGAGTAAGCAACAGCACTGGGTATGTATCAGAGTATGTTCTGTATAGGAATAATTTGGGAAGTCTCAAAGAGCAACCTGGGCCTGTGATCAGGTCCTGGGTTTTTTATGGCAGTCCCCATATCTACTTCTATTCATCAGAAGATGGGACCCCTTCCCACTGGCTCATCCATTGAAGTTACTGAATAAGCCATTCTTATTTCCTAAGACCACTCAGACACTGGAGGGCTTTAATCTTCCTTATTTGGATTGCTTTATCTTGTTAGAGAAACAAAGTCAAAATGATATAAGGAATGAAAACGGTTAAGGTCGGGTCTGCTTGACCAGGTGCCAGAACTGGGGCCTCAAAAAACCAAGCTGTCTTAGTGGTCATCTCCATCCTCAGTGTCTGCTAGCACTCCTGGTACTTCTTCTTACCAAGAAGGAAAGCTCTGTGAAACAGTCACTTCTTGCCCTATCTTACTCAAGCTCTCAGCAGCACACCACTGAGAGGACCACTTGTTTCTTTAAACATTCCCAGCATGGCTTTCACAGCATACTCTAGCTCTTCCAGTTTTCTCTTACCTTTTAGCATCTGTCTTTTCATCTCCTTCCTGGGCTCTTCCTTTAACGACCTAATTGTTGGTGTTCCTTGGGCTTGGTCTTAGGTTCCTTTCTCTTTCTTGTTAGGCATATTCCTGGGGGATCCCATTTATTTCTAGGGTTTTAAATACCATCTTTATGCTCTATTTAAATGGTTGTCAAATTTAAAGACAAATATTCAAGTTTATTCACTCAAGAATTACTGATAATTTGCAGTACAGAAGTATGCTTCTGTATTATCATTTATGACAATGTTAGCATCCTGGTCTTACACACTTGCTAACTTACAAAGCCTTTGCAATAATCTCTCTCCATCTTTCCACATTGCTATCAACAAGTCTTACAGACTTGCTTCTTTTGAGTATTTCACATCTTCCCTTTGCTTCCTCATAGTCAAAACCTTACTCCAGATCCTCATCACCATATGTCTAGAGCAGCAGTCCTCAACTTTTTTGGCACCAGGGACTGGTGCTCCTATGAGAATCTAATGCTTGATGATTTGAGGTAGAGCTGAGGTGGTGATGCTAGCACTGGGGAGCAGCTGCAAATACAGATGAAGCTTTGCTCGCTGGCCCACTGCTCACTTCCTGCTCTGCAGCCAGGTTTCTAACAGGCCATGGAAAGGTACTGCTCCACAGCCCAGGGGCTGGGAACCTCTGGTCTAAGGGGAGGAAACAGGCTTTAATCTGGCCCTCCTGTGTTTCAAGAATACTCAACCCAACTTAATGCACATTCAGAGTGTCGGGGGGTCATTCGCTCAACATGTATCATCTGACATCTATGTGTTCCTAGTGCTGAGCATACATATTACAATCATATGGTCCTTGCTCTCATGTTGTTCGCATTTTAGTGGAAGACATAGACAGATAAATGAACCACTAATACAAAGGCTAGTAAAAGCATTGATGAGATATGCACAGAAGCCATGGAAGCATAGAGGAAGGGCACTCACAACAGCCTTGGGGATCAGAGAAGCTCTCCCTCTGAAAATGAGTTCTGAAGGAACTGGAGCAAGAGTTATCCAGAGTGGCATGTGCATGCGTTTGTGTGTGTGTGTGTGTGTGTTAGATGGGGAGGATGTGGATGTGAAGAAAACAAGCACAATCAAAGTAAAGTAGAGAAACTGTGCACCACAGGGTTTTAAGCAGGAAAGTGATAAGGTCAGAAGAACTGTTTAGAAAGCTCCCTCTGACTATAGTCAGGAAAAGGGATGAGAGGAAAGCCAGTGGAAGATTGTTACATTCAGTAATGCAGGCAACAGATAACGATGGCTTTTAACTAAGACAGCAGCAGTAGGGATGAACAAAAGTAAGAGAATTGATAACTGACTGATAATTTTTGGTTGCGGGGGCTGTCCTGTGCATCATGGGATGGCCTCTACACACTAGATGCCACAGTGATGACTATCAAAAATGTTTCCAGGTATTGTGAGCCATCTCTGTAACCTGGGCTGTGGGGGGTGGAATTAGCTGTGGTTTAGAACATCCATTCTAGAATGTTTTTGTCCCTCCACCAATCACATTTTCAATACCACCTCCCATTCTTAAAAATATGGTTTTTTGATTGTTTTTCTCCATAGATTACCACTCTAGCCAGGTAAGGTGTATTACATTCTCATTCTTCTCACACCACATAGTTTACCTATACCTTACACAATGCCTAGAATACAAAATTGAATTTCACTGAATGATATATTCATCTATTCTCTATTATCAAGAGATTGAAGCCCAAACTTCTACTCTGGTAGTCAACATTGCATAAATCTATCCCCCTAACTTTCCCGCTGATTCTCATTATTGCCTATCATTTCTCCCAATTTATTCTTTGTCATAATACTCTGCCTTCCAGATTTCCACATTTTGTGAATCAGGGACCCCTCTCCACCCCAGCACACCTATACAAAGAAAACAAACATAGATTTGCTAACTTTTCATTTTTCCAGGTAAGAACATTTCAACAACAATAATAGCAACAACCGCTCCACCATCATTTTGTTAAATAGAATTTTAATATCAAAAATAGAAAGAAACATAATCTTAAGATGAAAGAAAGGAATTTAAATAGAATGCATTTAACTTTATAAAAGGACTCATTATATTGCCTTGTTGTCTTCATTTCTGAGAAAACACTGATGCATATATCATGGACCAGCACTGATCTCATTTCCAGGCCAACCAGACTTCACTACATTATTTTCTTCCTTGACTTGGACCTCTTAGCCCATGTGCTGTATGCCCCCACACCAATACATTCTTCCCACATATCACTGCCTAGAAAACTTCTACTCCTTCTTTAAAGTTAGCATGTAAATATTAAGTTGTCCCCAAGCCAGAGGCAATCTTTCTCCTTATTTAGTTTACTGCTTGGGATACTTTGTGTATTCTACCTGTTGGAGTTGTTTTTATATACGCCACAACCAGCAGCATCTCCTCGCCTTTGTAGAAAAGGGCCTTGCTGGTAAGTAGTGGGCATCCAATAAAAGCATGATGTTTTAAGTGGTCGAATTGACTCTGGCTTTGGATAAGCCGTTCCCTCCCCCAGGAATACCTATTCACAAACTCAGTGATCTTATAACACGAATTTATAACCTTACAATTCCATAGGTCAGAAGTCTGACACAGGTCTCACTGGGCTTAAATCAAGATGTTGGCAGGACTGTGTTCCTTTTTGGAGGCCCTCAGGGAGATTCTGGGTTTTTATTTTTTTATATTTTATTTTTTTTTCTAGTTTGATGAGGCCACCTGAACTTCTTTAATGAACTTGTAGCACATTTCTTCCACCTTTAAAGTCAGAAGTGTTACACTCTCTGACCACAGTCATATATCTCTCTGACTCTGACCTGAATCAGAAGAGGTTTTCTGATTTTAAGGACCCATGTAATTAGATTGAGTCCACTTGAATAATCTAAGATAATCTTTCTATCTAAGGTCCGTAATTTAATCACATCTGCAACGTTACTTTAAGTAACACACAGAAGTCCAACCTTATCCACAGTTTTGCTTTCTGCTCTTTCAGTTACTCATGGTCAATCAAGTTCTGAAAATATTAAATGAAAAATTCCAGAAATAAATGATTCATAAGTTTTAAATTTCATGCCATTCTGAGTAGTGTGATGAAATCTCACCCAACCAGCTCCATCCCACTCGGAACAAGAACCTTCCCTTTGTCCATGCTATATATCCATGTATATATCCATGCTATATACACTCCCCACCCATTAGTCACTTAGGATCTGTCTTGGTTATCAGATCGACTGTCATGGTATTTCAGTGCTTGTGTTTAAGTAATCCTTATTTTACTCATAATGGCCACAAAGTGCAAGTGTGGTGATGGTAGAAATTCAGATATGCCAAAAAGAAGCCATAAAATGCTTCCTTTAAGTGAAAAGGTATGTAAGTATGGGAAAACAACATAATATATATCTAGGATTCCATACTACCTACTGGGGGTCTTTGGAATATATCCACCATGGATAAGGGGGGTCGACTACTATATTCACAGGTTCTGAGAATTAAACTGTGGATATCTTTGGGGGCTATTATTCTTCCTATTACACCCATCCTTACAGTTCTCTAACAATCCACAGTCCTCCCTTTTTATTCATGATGTGAAACTTGCTTAAGATCACAAAAATAACAAATAACAATCAAGATTTGAACCCAGGTCTACGTGTACCCAAAGCTCCTCCTGATACCATAATGATAAATAAAGCAATAAAAAAAATCTGCCCTGTGAGGTAGACAGCCGCCATGTGGAGAAGGTGACAAGGCAGTGAAAACATTTAGACATCTTTTAAATGGCATTTGAAAATGCATTGATGCTTTCCCCCAACACTTGGTGTGTGTTTGATTATGCGTTCAAAGACAAACGTTCATGGTCATACAAGACATCTGGAAAAACAATCTTCTAAACTGGGCTCTAGCTTTCGTAATTCAGCTCTGTGCAGTCAGGGGACACTCATCCCTAGGTGTCAGTATATTTTTACCATCTAGGAACCTTACGCAGTTACGCTTCCTGAGCTTTGATCTAAGAACACATTTCTCACAAGCTCCCCTTTAGCTGTCACAGTGTTCAGATCCACAAAGCCTATGTGGAGTAAAAATGGCTATTTTTGTTTAATAATTTAGCATTGATTATGCAGTGGTGATTCATGGCTTGGATAATTCAAGGCTTAAATAATGTAATAGTGCATAGTAAGTAAGGTCTTTGTGGCAGAATTCATCATGTGAACCAATGCCCGGAGTCCAGAGTTTTGTTTTCCCTAGCAGGGCTCAGGAAAGACTGTTTCTTGCAGAAGAAATTTTGCCTTGACCTCCATTCACTATGACATACAGTCTGGTGAGGTGGTCAGACAATGCCTAAAACTGCTCCTGGCTTCAGAATAGATTTTACCTACCCAAGGAGGATCTTGGTGACAAAGAATCTAAAAGAATAATTTGTTTATAGGTAGGGCTGTAAATATGTTATTCTAGGCAAGTCTCTTCGACTTCCCTCATCCATTCACATCAGAGACCACTAAGGAAAGAGTGCTCTCTATTTTACCCCAAGTTTTATTGAAGTATAATTGACAAATGGAAATTATATATATTTAAAGTGTACAACTGGATGTTTTGATATATGTATGCACTGTGAAATAATCAGCATGATCAAACTAATTAACATATCCTTCACCTCACATGGTTACCATTTTCTTTCCTTGTCTAATTTCTTTTGTAGTAAGAACATTTAAGATTTACCTTGTTAGCAAATTTCAAGTATATAATACAGTATTGTTTACTATAATCACAATGTGTATATTAGGTCTCTGGAACTTACTTGTCTTGCATAAATGAAACTTTATACCCTTTGACCAACACTTCTCCATGTTCCCCATCCCTTGGCCACTGACAACCACCACTCTACTCTGCTTCCATGAGTCTATTTCAGATTCTACATTATCTTTCTGAGTCTGACTTATTTCACTTAGTATAACGTTCTCCAGGTTCATCCATGTTTTTGCAAATGGTAGGATATTCTTCTTGTTTAAGGTCTAATATTATAAAGCTATACCACATTTTGAGAGTACTGTCTTGATTTAGGTTAGTGAAAGAAGTGTCATTAATGATAACCCTTCACTTATATATAATTATTTGAGCTTCAAATGTTCACATCCATTAAATAGGAAATCCAACAATTTTATCCATGTTAATTAAAGCTGACGGATGCATCATAGATTTACATGTGCAACCTGTTTTTCAATCATTAAGATAGATAAAACAGCTAGAGAGGCTGGGTGATGGTTCAGATGCAGGCTTAGAGGGAGCACCCCGTTTCATCACACTCGCTTCAGATATGTGCAATGTATCTAAGAAAATCGAACAACTTGAGGCTGAAACTGAAAATCAAGAAGGAAGGGTAACAAACAGACAACCAACAAGTAAAACCAATCTTGCCTAACTGAGAAAATTTAGCACAAGAATATTTTTCTTATAGTCTAAAGAGTTCACTGATAACTTTGTTTTCTAAAAGTCCTCCCTGGGAAATGGAAGTGTCAGAAGGAGGGAGAAACATGAAAAGAAGCTGAGAGCTTTTAGAAACAATTATTGTTAACTGGAAATATCACTCTACCCCACACTTCCAAGTCTTTTTTTAGATTAGTGAGCAGCAGTGACCAGATGGGGGCTGTGTGTTGAAATGCCTTCTGTGGTGCAACCCAAACAACTGCAGGAGTCAAGCTCCTCTTGAATAGATGGACCACCGACTTCTTGAGTTAAAGATCAGCCAGGCTCATTAAAGAAGTTGCAAGGGTTCAGCAGTTAAAATTCATTTTTAGTCTCAAATATTGAGTGACAGAAACATCTTCTGCAACCTAAAAAAAAAGTTAACCAGAGTTCAAAAATTAAACAGTCTACAACATTGATATCAAGGACCACCGGAAGAATATAGAAGGATGAAATTAATGTTCATTTAAGCCTAACGCTATTGCCCATTATTGACATTCTTTGGTACTTTTTGGTCTATTCTATTATAAATGTATTGACTTAAAAGAAATTAGTGGAAGAGTTTTTGTGTAAATGCAAGCTTAATTTGTTATCATTCTGAAATAAACAGTACAGGTTGTAGAGAGGAAGTAAACGAAAGATGCAACTTCTCATCAGTGTAAAAGGATTAAATTAGGGAACCTGAGGCTGGCAATTTAGGGGAAAAATGTGAGAAGCCAGAGGTCAAAAGTTATATTTCATGTTTCCTGATCAAGATCAGATCACAAAGAATATAGATCAATAGCTCCCTCTGAAAGAACAACTTTAATTGATATTGAGAAAGATCCAATTATTTATTCCTATTTTAGGGGGAGATTTAATCAAATGGTCTGGGAAACTGCACTTGGGGAAAAATTTTTCAGTTGATTTGGAGATGAAATCACAAATATTCTCAGGCATGTGGGCTGGGTCAATCATTAAAAGATATGTGAAAATGTGACTTCACTGTCCTCTAACATACATTTGCTTTCCATATTCATTTATCGTAGCTTGGGGTTACAGGCGTCACCCAGTTTTATCAGAGACTTTGTGCATTTATGTTTTGTTTTCCTTGTTTAAGGATTTATAGCAAATATTTTTAAAATTAGAAATCTTTCAAAATATACTATGTACACCTGTGCTTTCCTAAACAAAGAAAATTAAATGTCACTTTATCTTGACTTGAATTGGGATTCTCTTTATGATTATGAAATATTTACTATGCCCACCATGTAGCTATGGTTGCACATAAACATATACTTGGTGTGGGCCACAGGGAGATGATGTAGCCTGGTAAGGAAGTCCTTGTAGGCATAGTGATGGCCCTTCCAGATGTCAGAGCTACAGTAACTGTGCTAATAAGCACACACAACTGGCTCCTGGGGTCACCAGGGTGTGTGTTGATGTCATTTGCTTCCCACTTTCTGACAACAGAACTGTTCTCTTTTCTGTCTTTCCATGACTTCCATTGCAACAACTATAACAAGCTCATGAAGTCCACGACTTGTTATCTCTGCTGCTTTAGTTATGCACTATCTCTTTCTCTGCATTCCTTCTTTCTTGTCTCTTTGGATACCCATGCTTCTCCCATGGTTCCTTAGCTCTCAAAGGCTAACCTGGTTTTGATGTATTTCTCCACTGGCACAGGGCTTTTTTCTTTCCAATATTCCTAATAACAAATCAGCGTTCTCTGTCTGAAATTTAGGTGTTCTGTGGTTTTCACTGTTGTAGGGCCCAAGAGTTATTCTTCTGCTGGTAAAAACAAAACAAAACAAAACAAAACAAACCCAACTTTTCTTCTTGAAGCTGTGATTAGAACAGAAATGGATGCTTGAGAGGGCACTCAGTGCAGAGGGGGTCTATAAATTATCAAGGATTTACTGAAGTGGGTCCTGAATTATTTCACTCAGTAATAGAAACTTCATGAATATTTTCCAGCTAGTACATGGGCATGCACAGAATCAAATGAGAGGTATAGTTCTGAATGCCTTGAAAATTGTATTTTGGTACATTTCATTGGATTGTAGCCAAATACAACTTCTTATAAAACAGATCCAAAATGATAATTTATGCAGCTTAATAGAAGCATCATTTGGATATCTGGCAAATTCTCAAGTTATATGACGTGATCAATCCTTTTCCAGAGATGTAAAACAATGCAAAGTATTCCATTTTCTCCTAGATTTTCTTTCTTACCAAAGAATAAACTTATTCCTGAATAAGCTTATTCACAGTTCAATCAGAAATACTGATATCTAAAATACCCGGTGGTAGGAGTAAGAGTATCTTAAACAGAGGTTAACAGGACAAAAAAAAAAAAATGACAGAAGCAGGATTCTTGAAAAATTCACTCTTCCCTTTCCTCCCCTCCTTGTATTTTATGCCCAGGTCTGTGTCAAGCACGAAAGAGGTAACAATGACGCTGAGGTCATAATTGTAATTCATAATTGTTCTCTTCAATGGGTTTACAATCTAGCTATTCAAAGCAGAAAAACCACAATTTAAGAACTATATAAAAGAATAGAATAATTCAGGAATAGTTATCACCTTATGGAGGAATGGATTTCTAAATTAATAGTGTGGAAGCAAAATATATATTGCTTAGTTAAGTGATGACTAAGTGAGGACATAAAAGCAGTCTATTAATACGTTAAAGGCGTAAATACCAAGTAGGGTGAGGAATTATTTTGTCTAATACTCTACAGAAATAGCATCGAACATGGAATTAAGAAAAAGAATACACTGAATTACAGTGTGAACAATTACAAAGGAATTCTTTAAGCTGTAGCTCCAGGCTACTTAGTGACCTCAAAAACAGCTCTGGTTCTTTGAAAATACTTGCTGTCATCCTGCAGTTGTCCAGTTAATGGCAATGAACACCAAGGATAGAGAAAGGTAAGAGATACCTTCCAGCTCTCCTGGAGCAGGAAGTGAGATGGAAATGTGGGTGGAGGCAGGCCACAGTGGACTCGGTTGGAGGGCATGCTAAAGAAGCCTCACATCAGAGTACCCCGAGGACTTCTTTCAGCACACTGAGGCAAGAGCCTTATCTCAGATCCACTGAGTTGAAGCCAAAATCAATATATTTAAATGTTTCATGGATATTTTTTTTCAATGACATATCAGGATTGCAAATATTTGCTGATGAGTTTTAAGCAAAGGAATGATCAGCACTGCATTTTAGAACAATCATTCTGGCTGCAGTGTGTGAAACAAAATAGGAGACTGGAGACCATGTGGAAGCTGTTTGAATAATCCAGGAAAGTGTGAATGAGGGCTTAAATTAATGCATTGTCAGCAAGGGTATAAAGGAGAGCCCAGAACAGGTTCAATGACAACTTAGTGCTTAATTCCATGTGAGAAGATGAGTGAAGCAAAGTGTGGAAGTCAGGAGAAGGTTGGCTCATCCTTCACCAGTGGAGGACAGCCTAGGAAGTTAGCTTGACTGGCTGAGAAAGTTTTCTCCCAGGATTGCGGGAGACAATGCAGTCAAAGAGAGAAACAAGTCTTAAAAGGGAAGTTGAAGTTCAAGAAGCAAAAAGGGAGACCAAAGATTACCAAACTGTCAAGGTCAGAGGCCAAGTCTGCAGTCATACCTGGAGTCTCAGAGCCAGCTGAGTAAGAGTAATAACACGGAGACAAGGAGTAAATCTGGGGCAGCTATAACAACTACTTAGCACAGATTTTGATTTTTTTTTTTTTAGGCGAGGTAACCCTTGGTTGACCTCACAGATTGCAAGGACCTTGTCAGTTTACAATCCCTTATTTTTTAAAATTTTTTATGTCTACAGCACCTGGTCTTCCTAGGTGGTCTCCCATCCAAGTTCTAACCAAGCTCGGCCCTGCTTAGCTTCCAAGATCAGACGGGATCAGGCTTGTTCAGGGTGGCATGGCATAGACAGGTATTGATTTTATGTGCCTAGGTGGGCTGGTCAAGATTAAGGAGCAAGGATGGGGATTACAACTGTTTCAATTCTAAAAAGAGCAATAAAGAGGGTGTAGGTCAGTAGGATGAGGTTGAGGCATTCTGCTTTGGAAATGTGTTTGAGTGTGGGGTGCTACAGAACATTCAAATGGAGGTGTTCAGCATATATTTGGATGTGAGGGTACAAAGTTCACTGGGCTGGAAGGGTGAGTCATTAGCTAGTAGATGGATGCTGACTAAAACAGAGGGCAAGTGAGATCATCTTGTGAGAGAAAGAGGACCAAGAATTGTACACTGATAAGTATTCAGATATGGACAAAAGAAAAAGCCTCATAAAAGATTTCAATGAGGAAAGATGAAAAATGCAGGAGGAGACCCATGAACTAGTGCTTCTGTGGAATCCAAGGGAGAAGACAGTTTCAAAAAAGAGTGGTCACACAAGTCCAGTGTAGACAGAGGCCTTGAGAAGGTCCACAGACCTCTATAAAAAACCATTTTAATGTCGAAGATTTGGCTAATGCTAATAGATAAAAGATGAATATAAAAATCATTGAATTATATATAATCAATCATATGGGTAAAATAGTATAATTTAGAAGTAGAAGCTTGAATATTATAGGTTCTTTGGAGAATTTTGGGAAAGCTGATGCTCCCTCCACCCTCTCTTCATTGACACATTAAACTCAGCTTCTCTTTTACCTTGAACACTGTGACAAATTCACAAATTACTCAGTGTATAAGAATTTCCCATATGGACTCCTTTGTTATACATCTAAATGGGATCCTTGGGAAAATCCTAAAAGACATGTTTGCAGATAAAATGTGTACCAGGCTATCTCTGTAGGCATTTCAGTTTCCAGAAAAAAGTAAAACAATTGCTTCTGAAACATCTCTGAAAGTAAGATTCTCATTTCAAAGCCAATGATATAATTATATAAACGCTATGCCACCAGGTTAATCCGGATCATGGGTATGTTAATCAGCAGAAGTTTAACCCTTCCATTGGGAAAATACTCAGTTCAGACCCAGTGGCCCTTGCCCACTATTATTTTATCTAGTGGTTAACAGATATTGTAGTTGTTGGCTAGTGATAGCTGCTTATGTCTTCATTGGAGTCCTACTGTTCCCTGAAGTTCTCAGCTGACAAAGTGAGCTGATCTGTCTGTGTACATCTGGGGAAAGGGTTGTAGAGGGAAAAAAAGAAATACTCAATACAGACAAAAGTAAAATCAAATGAAAAAAGATGCAATAATTGTCATAAAAACATGTATCAGTGGTATTTAGCACAAGAAGTAAAAGTTAAGTGGGCACCCTTCAGCACTGACTTAGGCTCTGTAACCACACCTATTCCTGGCCCTTCCAGAACTTTTACTTTTTAAATACAAGTAATATTTTTGTTTCAGACATCAGATAATTGTAAAGCACTTTCCACTAGAACAACCAAAGAGCATTATGCCACTGCCATGGAGAAAAGGTATAAATGTAAATCAATATCATGTACCATAAATTACTTTTTATTACAAGACAAGTAAATGACTGCCTGTGAAAATGGACTTGCTTACATGACGAAGGATTAAAAGAATGACTATTATTGCAATCTAAACCTTTAAAACAAACCCATTGGAGGTAAAAGGGCAGATTTTAGTGCTTCTATTACTATTCCACAATGCACGGTTAAATCATCCCTGTTTCTTAAAGCAGCTACTAATTTATTGCCCAAAATATGCTGCAGTTGTCATCTGTGGATTTGGAATCATACAACTGTTAAATTTAACGAACTATGGTTAAGAAATGAATGAATACTTATGAGTTTCACAAATCAAATTCTCAAATCTACACTTTGCTTTTCTTGAATTCTAAATATATTTACAACAGGCACAGCTCCACTCCTCATTGGCTTGTCACGCTTAATTTTACAAGGACAAGCAAATAATCAGCCAGCCATATTAGCTGTCTGCCAATTACAGCTGTGGCTGCACTGGGCCCTGGGTGTACTAGAAATATAACTGCTAGGGAGGAAAGCACACTCTAGGCCATATGCTCACTGTTTGCAGTCATCAAGACCCACGTGGCCTCCAGTGCAAAATAATTTTGGCTATATTGGAGCCAAATAATGTAGAACCAATAAATCATCTTCTTCAAGTCTATGGGAATTAACTTGTTTTCATTTCTGTGGATTGAATATGACCTAGATCTAGAATTAAGGACCCAAGTCTCAAACTCTGAGGTGCAATCATAATGATGATTATTCAATTATATCATCTTTTCTTTCCAAATATCTCAGAGCTCCCTTTCAGATATTATACTATTTTTAACATTCCGACAGAAGCTGTACAAACTATTTAGACTAGGTGGATAAAAACACAGTACAGGCACATTCTTGGATGAAAAGTAGTTGAAGCATCACTCTCTCATGGTCCAATTTTGTCTGGGTTTTGGTACCTGCACATCTTCACTCTTCTTGTCATGTATGTCTACACTGCCTTCAAAGCCTGACTCATTCTACCTGAATCTCAGTCTCAAATTTGCTCTTGTTAGTTCAGCCCAGCCTAACTTGTTTGATGCTAGGCTACCATCCAGAATCTCCATCCTCAGTGCTGATTCTGCCTTTTCTCGAATGGCCCTACACAGATACTGCCCACTCTTATTCTGATTCACATGCCACTCTCTAGGCCAGCTGAACCAGCCTGGTTCTCTCCTGCCACCTTTCCAATTAGTCTGGCCCTCAAACTGTAGGCCAAATTTTTCAACATGATTTCCTGCCTTTTGTAGAGAAAGAGGGATAGTCACCCACAGTCAGGAGATGAAAACCACCTGATGATTACTTTCACTGAAGAGGGCGTTATACCCAATATTTGATGTATGTTCTTAATTACACTTCTTGGAGGACTGTTCGTTAGCTCAGCTCAGGCAGGATCTAGGTCTTGAACTGTCAGACTGAATTTTTCTGAAGAGGGGAAAAGACATCACAGGCAGTGGGAACTGCATAGACATGAACTCTTAATCTTGAAAAGTGCCTAAGGTCCTTAGGGAACAGCAATTAATCTCTTGGGATTAGAACATTGGGGGCTGAACGAGGAATAGTAAGAGATAAAGCTGGGGATACAAGGCCTAAGCGAGGAAACTTATATTTAAGGTATGTTGTTTTAGTGTCCTAAAGACAGCAAAAGGATATCCAAGAGAAGCCATGTTAATAAGTTCTGGCCAATCAGAGTGTCACATCCTTCTGACTTTGGTCATTGGTTCAGAGATGGACATTCAATCCAATCAGAAACAAGAGATGCAATGAACCTTCTGTTGAGCCTCTTAGGAATAAAGCACATGCTCTTTGTCCACTGGGACTGTGAGCCTGGCGCTGTCAGGATGTAACATATGGAGTTTGAGACTGAAAGCAACACAGGAGAAGGCTTCCCAGAGAGCTTGGGAGAAACTGAGCTCCTAGATCAAATCATGCATGAAAATATACTCACCCCTAGACTGGTTATATGAGCTAATGAATTTCCTTTTCTGTCAAAGCCAGTTTGAGTTAGGTTTCCTATTCCTCATACCTCCAAATAGTCTTCAGCCATATATCTTGAATGACATGCTAAGGTGTTTAAACTTAATTCTTCGGAAAATAAAATGATGAGGTATGAAGGCATGCAAGCTCCATAATTATGACTCTCTTAATTAATATGGAAGTTGCAACCGACCTGTAATTCTCAGAGAACAACAAATAATCACATGTGATTGAAACATCCTTTAACATATCTGCTGCACATGGCTTAGCCCTTCATTATATATTCCCTTAGATGATTTATCATTGACTCTTATGTGCTTGCCTTGTTCACTCAATTAGCTTTTTCACTATTCATACCTGAGACCGTTATTCTGTATGCATCACATAGTCTTGAGCTTACAGTATGTGTTTTAATTGTTTATCTGCCTAGGGTAAAAAAAAAAAAAGGTTAAAAAAAGGAAAACAAAATCCTTTTACTGGGGTCTGTGAATCCTTCTCACCAAATTTAACTTCAATTCCCTTATTAGAACATTGCTTATCCTCCAAGAAGAAGCTAAATGACTCTATTTACATAACTGTATGGTCCTTCCTGTTCCTGTATATATTTCTACCAATCACAGCAACTCACCCAGTTGCTTTGAAATATGTTGACAAATCCCCTGGTGGCTGCTGAACCCAAAAGGAAGATACCAATCCCTTTAAAATGATCAAACCAGTGAAATCCCTGATGTAAAAGCAACTAATTTCAGTTTCCTTTGTGAAAAAAAATGTATCACAAAGTCTAAGAAGCTATTAATTTAATTATCTGCCTTCTAGCTGAGTCCTCTTTTCTCATAAGAGTTTAATTAATTTGGAACAGCCATTTCCAAGAGATGGAGAAGGATAGAGATCAATATTCCCAAAGATAACCATGCATAAACTTTAATTTGTGATTTACATTTACATATGGTCACCTTCTTTAAATATTAGAGGTAAAGTTCCTGCTCTTGTTACGGTTTGAGTCTCAAGCTATCCTGTTTCAGATGTGGAGGCAGAAGTAAGTAGATATTTCTTAAAGAGTTTAGGAGGTAAGTGAATTTCTCTCTGTATTCTGATCTATAATTAAGGATAAGGAGGGCTACATGGCCTTAGTAAGGCCAAGACTTTCAAAGGGGCCATCTTGAGTCCGTTGCCTGATCTTCCTCATCACTGTCCTCCTTTACCCCTGTCCCTCCCCAACACTCTATATGTACCTCTCTCAAAGATCACTACTAATATTCTTCTTTTATTTAAAAATAGTAACTGATCCCTTGTTCAATTCAAGACCTTTTCTGTCTTCACTCTCCCTATTTGGGGGGATTCTTCACATTAGTTCCTACCCTCTTCTTATTGACACTCTCTTCCACTTTGTCTGCAATCCAGTGCATTACACTTCAAAATAGATCCCAAATCTGCTCCTGTCTCACATCACCTCCATTGCTACCACCCCATGACAAGCTTTTATGAACTCCAACCCAATCATTTAGCTTCTACTCTGGCCATTCATTCTATGTCAGACAGAAAAATTCAACCTTACAAAACTTAAAACTTGATCTCACCACTGCTACCCCTGGAATACTCCAATGGCTCTCTACCACATTTAGAATATAACCCCAACTCCTTGCAGTGGACTACAAGGCACTACAGTATCTTCTCCCTGCCCACCTCTTCAATATCATCATCTACCACACCACTTTCTGCTGTAGACACACTGTGTGAACACACCAAGCTTGTTCTCAACTCAAGGTCTTTGCCTTTGGGCCCTTCTGCCAGATCCACACAGGGCTTGTGCTCTTACTTCATTCCCGTGTCATCTCCTTGGAAGGGCCTTCCCTGACTTTCAGCTAAGGTCACATCCCTGTTACTCTTTTTACCCAGCTTTATTTTTCCTCATTGCACTTATCACTATTTGGTACTTTATTATAAGAGAGTGTGCTTAGTTACCGTCTGTCTCCCAACTTGAATGTAAGCTCAGGAGGGTAGGGATTTTGAGTCTTCCTTATCACTGGAATAGTGTCTCTTATTTAATGGGTACTTATAACCATTGAATAAGTGGGTTCTCTGTCTTCACTGATGAGAATTGCATGTTACTAATACTGGGTTCACAGAATCAAACTAATTTTGAGGATCTTAAAATTGCTTCCTAGCCTCTGCTGTTAGTGCACTGAAAAGTCTTAATTGCAATGCCAACAAAAGTGTGGATAACATTTCTCAAGTGCATCAACAGCATTGTTCATCAGTGTTCTAGACTGGGTAGCCTATAAGGAACAGAAATTTAGTTCTCAATTCAGGAGGCTAAGAAATCCAGATCAAGGCACTAGCATGGTTGAGTAGAAGGCCCTCTTCCTGGTTAATAGCCAGTGCCTTTTTGTGGTGTCCTCACATGGTGGAAGTGGAGCTCTGTGGGGCCTGTTTTATAAGGTGCAAATGCTATTCATGAGGGCTCCACCATCATGAGCTAAGCACCTCCCAAAGGTACCACCTCCTAATATCATCATGTCAAACATCAGGATTTCAACATATGAATTTTGGGGGGATACAAACATTCAGAAGATAGCAATTAGCATTTTAAAGACATGTTTAACTAACATCATCAAGGAGTGCGTCACATTTTCAAGATGACACTGGTTTTTATTTACTTGTATAGACAAGACATTAGACACTTAAGTAGCTAATAAACTTGTCATTTGTAACTAGGTAAATGAACTGCTGTGATATTTTCACACAAAAGTTTCTTTTTTCCCCACCTCTATGCTTTTATGGCATTAATGCTATGCCACACAGGTGCTTGTGGACATCACAAACCCTAAATGAAGCTCTCTTACAGATGTATTTTTTTGTTTGTTTGGCTAGTGTCCCTTTGTTTTGGAAAACCACCTCTTCTCCATTTCATGTGGTTTTCCTAACTACTGAATTGGAATTTCTGCTGGTGGTAATTGGGAACCTGAATTTTCAAAAGCGCCTGAAATAATTCTTATGTATAGTAAAAACTAAGAAACTATATTCAAAGGGGTAGGAACAGGGCTCATGTGAGACAAATTTAAATCTTTTCTTGGATTGATACATGGACTCTGAAAGAAAAATGTTGTCTTTCTACTGAAGTTGTCAAGCTGAGAGGTATGAATCTGGGTTTCCAGCAGCCCTCTTTACACATGGGAGAACCTCCCTCCTTGTAGGATAAAGCAAAAGAAAGACAAGCAGAGTCAAGAGAAAATAAAGACAGAGATCTGAAGGCAATTCTTCTGGACCAGTCCCTGAGATTTGATTCCTTGAGTGCTTCTTTTAATCTTGTGAATTATCTAATTAGCCTTCTCTGTTACAGGAGCCAATACTTTCTCCTTTTGCTTAAATTCACTGACTTGAGTTTCTGTTACTTCCAAAAGTGCCCACACTACCCTAGAGTAAAATAATGCCTGGGAAATTCATAAATTCAGGAGGCTCTAGAAGGCTCTTTGAATATTTATCATATATATTTCTACTAATGATGTTAGTCTTCAGACTTCCAATGCCTGATTTCCATATGTTCCACTATGAGTGGAATAAGGACATGTAAAAGTAGTGGTACTAGCAGTCTGAAAAAGGGAGCAACTGTTTCTCTTGGGATGATTTGAATTTAGTGATTTTTGGAGCTAAAACAGTGAGCAGCATATTGAGATTTAAGATGTGTGATACACATTAAAGAGCTCAACTCTTGAGTGGGAAACAAACACACCCACCACTACTTTAAGGGAAACTGTTACTCCAACATAAACTGAAGGAGCTGTTAAATCAGCACCATCTTCTCATATTTCCACAACGATGCATATGGCCACAACATTCTGCTTCTCTAGGAAGCCAACATTATAGCAGAAAAACTAGGTGTATATAAATTGTCAGAGGTTTGAAGCACTGCAGAAGACAAACCATGAAAAATGAATAAAAACCCTGTTTTTTTTTGTTTGTTTGTTTATTTGAGCAAACTGCTGAAAGTAAAAAAGAATGAATAGGTTGAAATAAACAGGGCTGCAAGAACACTTAAGGGAAGCACAGAACCTACATAGTTTGGAAGAAATCTGAAGGGCTGTAGGTCATTACAACTTAGCATTAAAGCGTTCTCATTATTCTTGGTCTTTATTCAATTAGCATTGTATTTGTTGTTTCAAAATTAAAACATACTTTTTTGTAGATAAAACTTTATGACCCTTGAGCAATACCATAGGTTCTGTCATGAGTGGTCGATTCAGTTTAATTCATTCAACAAGCACTGACAAGTACTGGGTTAGGCATGAGGATAAACACCTGATCATGGACTGCCTCTGCATCAGAATCATGTGCAGGAAAATATTTAAGTCACTCATTCCGGGGACAGAGCTGGGAGACTCTTCCTTAATAAGTTTGGGAAGAGTATCATGAATCTGAATGTTTTCAACTCTCTCTAGCAGTGTAGCCAGGTTGGAAGATTACCACTCAGAGGCTCTGTTACTCTATTACTGAACCAGGATGAAGACAGCAAGGTCCTGGATTTCCTTGGATTTTTGTAGTCATTGCAATTATTCAATGAAGAGTGATAATCTATTTCTGTGTTGCAGGGCATACCAACATGGCTGATGAAGCAGATTTATGCATCATATATCTAAGTTGTTATGTGTATATCACACATTCATTATAATGGATTTTTATGGGGAAGAGAGAAAAGATGCCTGTAGACTAGAGGATAGGAAGGGGAAAATGAAAGGCAATATCAGCTTTGATTAATGGGTCATGAGGTAAATTTTACTTCACTTCATACATTGGATGCTATTAACACATAAAACATACATGTAAAGGAAAAACTAATTTTTATGATAATTTTTTCTCTCTAGTCTTAGAAAATGTTTTATTTTTTTATCAAAACAGTAGGAAAACACTTTTTATTTATTTATTTCTCAGTTTAATTAAGAAATATTTGCTACACATTACTGAATAAGTTTAAGGTATACAGCATGGTGCTTTGATTTATATTTATATATTGTGAAATGATTACCACAATAGGCAATATAGAGACAATAAAAAAAGAAAATTTCTCCTTGTGATGAGAACTCAGGATCTACTCTCTTAACAGCTTTCCTATATGTCATATAGCAGTGTTAGCTATAGTCATCATTTTGTACATTACCTCCCCAGTACTTACTTATAACTAGAAGCTTGTACCTTTGACTACCCTCCTCCCACCTCCTACCTCTGGTAACCTCAAGCATGATCTCTTCTTCTATGTGTTTGATGTGTGTGTATTTTTCTTAAATTAGATTCCACACATAAGTGAGATCGTACAGTATTTATCTTTCTCTGTCTAACTGATCTCACTTTGCACAATGTCTTCACAATCCATCCGTGTTGTCACATGGTAGGATTTCCTTGCTTTTCTATGGCTGAATAATATTCCATTGTGTGTGTGTGTGTGTGTGTGTGTGTGTGTGTGTGTGTAATAAGCTCTTTATCCATTCATCTATAGATGGACACGTAGGTTGGAAAAATGCTATTTTTTTAGATTCTCCAGTGTATGTCAGTTTTATATAGTCCAGAGACAAATTTGCTATATGAGATCATTAAACATACAAATAATGTATTTACTTAGAGGGTCTACTGCAGTGCCAGGCACATGGTAAGGGCTCAGAAATAGTAGATTATTATTACCCAGGAAGGTGCTATTAGCCAGGATCAATTTGGGCAGCATATTTTATAAAAAGTTGTGAGTGAACAATTAGAAAGTAAGCTCACATATGTGTGTGTGTGTTGGAGATGACCCTGTCTTGACCCCTCCCTTCAAACTCATTGTTCTAAGGAGCACTGTCTACAACTTACTCTGTGAATACAATATGTGAGCATTTCCCTGTGGCTTGAAAGAACCTGTTGACTCTCCTCACCATTCAAAGTCTTACCTTGGTTTCAAGACCCTAGTCAAGTCTTGTACCTTGCCATGTACCTTCCTTCCCCTGTGGGCTTAGCTCCAAATGAAATCCTTTTCACGTGAACTGTAGCACAGGACAAATGACAATAAAGACTGTTTATATTTGTCTGTCATTTCTTTAAGAACAAATCTTGTCCATTCAGTTGGATTTTAGGTTTCTTAAGACTAGGAACCATATCTTATGTCATACCTGGCGCTCACTAATTTTTTTTTCAGTAAGCTGATACCTATACATCCAGCAAGACCTTGACAATTGCAGAAATCCAGAAAAACAGGCAGGATGAATTTCAGTAGTGCCAAGGACAACCACATTTATAATTTATAATTTTTCATTTGTAAAAATGATGCTCTTGAGCACCTTCAGTATGATGTCCACAGTCACTTTCCCAAAAACACATGGAGGCCTCTGTGAACAAGCTGGCTTGTCTCTCCTGTATCAATTATTGTATTTGTCTTCCAGGCAATATAAACTTAATAGTCAACACAGTCATCAAAGCAATGACTTTGGCCTGCTAAGTGGATTTTTTGTAATGGAAAAAAAAAGGTGTTTTCTTAACACAGAGCTCTGTGTGCGGAGGGGGCGGGCGGGGGTTGGGGGGACTGAGTCAGTGCAATGTAAAAAAAACAAAGAAACCCAAGAATGCAAATAATTGGCTTCTTTTGAAAGATGTTAGTTTCCTTCCTCTTCTTTTAAACGAGTTTCAATCTTATTTTGGGTGTACATACACATCTATCAAAATCTATAGCAGGCAATGTCAGAAATATTTTTGTTAAATTATAAAAGCAACATGTTTCTAGTGAGTTTAAAATCCTCAGTCATGAGTTCAATGAAAATTCTATTTGACCCACAGTTTCCAAAGTTGCTCTCACTGACTGGGCTCTCCTGACAGCCCTGTATTATCTGCAATCAGAGAGGGCCCAGCAAATCTCAAAATACCTGTATGAATTCTGGGAACTTTCCCTCTTGCCTCAAACACCTTTGACCATCACTGAAAATTCACATTCAAGCATCATTCTTTTAGATTACATTATTATTTCCAGGAAACCCTGGTATAATACAAATGTCTTTCGAAAAGAGTAAGTGATTAACAGTCACCCACACTAAAGTGAGCATCAGAATGTCAGTTTGGGAAGAAGCAGTGAGGGTCTTGAGGGAACAGGAGGAGGAGATGTTCATTGGAAGAGAAGGGGAAACTCTAAGACAAGGGTCTCCAAAATATTTTTGCTCATGTATGCCAGTCCCCAAAATTTTGAAAAATTATGTACCCTTTTGTACATTTTTCAAGTTAACACTCAAAATTCTTAGTTATAAAGGAAGTCTATCAATATTCAAAAACTAAACTCCTACCACTCTTTTAAACATATCCAATGGAATTTAAATACCACAGAGATTAGATATACATTATCATTAATTAAAAAACAGGCCCAGTCTCTTGTTAGTCAAAATAATTATACCACCCATTTGCTCCTTTAACTTGTACTTGCCTTCTATTTCCCCCATTAATTATTATACAAACATAATATATTTTCATCCTTGAAATCCTTTATTGATTACCCTATCATAGTTCTCTGAAACAAACAAAAAAGTATATAGATTAGAATTTTTAAAAAAATGTTCTCTTACCACAAGGCTACAAAAAGTTTAAAATTTTTCTTCTGAATGAAAAAATTATAATTGTTAGTGGTAATATATAAATATTATTAGTATATAAAAGCGATCAAAACAACATATGTAGATTATAAGATTGATAAATTATCCAAATAAAATGTTACTGGAAATTCAACTCTTAATGGTTTGTTGTTATTCTTATTGTTAATCTAGTTTATATATTCCTAGATTAATATTTATTATTAGGATGGAACAGGGCTCATACTCAATTTGATTGCTATTTTTCATTTTTATAGACATATACTGGAAATGTTGTTCACTTAAATAAGTAGATGAAATTGTGTTATAATAATACCACCCAATTATTTGAAAATTTTGAGTTACATGTCAGAAATCACAAGGTAATTGCTTAATAATTACTTAATAATCAAATTAATATAATGTAATTTTATTTAAAATTATTTTGTCAAATACATTTAATTAGTTAATTAAATCTAATATTAATAGGGAGACTTCCAGGCAAGATAACAGAACAGGTAAATGCTGTGCTCGCCTCCTCCCATGACCACATCAAAATTACAACTAAATTATAGAACAACCACTCTTGAGATCCACCCGAAGACTAGCTGAGCTGAACTCCTATAACTAAGCACATAAAGAAGAAGCCACATCGATACTGGAAGGAGGGGCAGAGATGCCCAAACCCATATGTGCTGGTTAAAAATCAGGATATCTCAGCTGAGGTCCCTCCTTGAGAAGCAAGGCTCCCCAGCATGTAGCACCAGTGTTGGGAAGAGAAGTCCCCACAACAGCTGGCTGTGAAAAGCAGTGGGGATTCTATCTGGGTGAGACAAAAGGCTAGTACAGGCCCAGGCATCTTCTTAAAGGGTCTGCAGAGATTCACTCACAAACACATGCCCTAAGTTTCAGCAAAGGAACAGCAGCTTGAGAAGCATGAGGGACATAAGAGGAGGAACTGAATTGTCTGGCTTCAGAGTGAGGCCTGAAGGGGCAGCTCTCTCCAGTGCTGGCATGCCCTATTGTTCCTTTGTTTAGCAATCCCTCCCCAGAGACAGCAGGCACAGGCAGGTGCCAAATCTGAGTCTCCATTAACCTCTCTAATACCACTCTTGCCTCACCTTGGCAATTCTTGAGACCTGCCCCACCTAACCCACACACAAACCTGAATCTCTTTCAGCGGCTTTCCTCACAAGCTGCCAACCTGTGATAGCTGAGAAAGCTGTGACTATCTGAAAGATAGCCCTGTACCTCCTGCTAAGTGGCTCCTGACACTAGCGGCAGCTGGCCTCAGTCACAGCATAGCTTCTCCCAGGCACCTCCAAGCCCAGCACAGGCAACTCCCAAGTGGTCCCAGGCCAGGTACAGGCAGCAGTTGAACTGAGCCTACACTGGAGGCCCTCCCAAGAGGCCCCAGAACCAACACACCCAATGGCTAGCTTCAGACCACACCAGAGCACCACTAAAAGGGTGGACTCGGCAGGCACCAGGGTGCCACTAAAGCGAATCCTGCTCTGTAGGGTCAGCCCCTGCAAAACAGCTTATCTGCTGTAGTCACAGCCAGGCAGCCTGAGAGTCAAAACCACTCACTTAAGTGCCAATAGCAATCAAGGTTCAATTACAGGAGGAGGACACACACAAACCATACAAGGAACACCCCTAGAGAACCCGGCTCAGGTGAACAGAGAGACTATACCACTGGGCCCTACAGGACCCCTACTACATAGGCCACCCTGTTAAGACTGGGAGATGTAGCAGATCTACCTAATACATAGAAACAAACACAGGAAGGCAGTCAAAATGAGAGATAAAGAAACATGACTCAAATGAAAGAATAGGAAAAAATTCCAGAAAAAGAACTAAATAAAATGAAGGCAAGTAATCTACGAGATACAGAGTTCAAAACACTGGTTATAAGGATGATCAATAAACTTAGGGGAAGAAAAGATGAATTCAGTTAGAACTTAAACAAAGAAATAGAAATCATAAAAAAAGAACCAGTCAGAAATGAAGAATACATAACTGAAATGAAGAACACATTAGATGGAATCAACAGCAGATTAGATGAAGCAGAGAACTAAATCAGCAATTTGGAAGACAAGATAGCAGGAAACACCCAATTAGAACAGCAAAAAGAAAAAAAAAGCCAATTTAAAAAATGAGAATTGTTTAAGGGGCTTCTGAGACAACATCAAATGTACCAACATTCGCATTGTAGGGGTACCCGAAGGAGGAGAGGTAGGGCAAGGAATTGAAAACCTACTTGAACAAATAATGACTGAAAACTTCCTTAACCTAATGAAAGAAATAGACATACAAGCCAGGAAGTGCAGAGAGTCCCAAACAAGATGAACCCAAAGAGGCCCACGCCAAGACATATCATAATTAAAACACCAAAGGTTAAAGACAAAGAGAGAATCGTGAAAGCAGCAAAAGTTACCTACAAGAGAGCACCCATGAGACTGTCAGCTGATTTCTTAAAAGAAACTTTACTGGCCAGAATAGATTGACATGAAATAATCAAAGTAATAAAAAGCAAGGATCTACAACCAAGATTACTCACTCAACCCAGCAAAGCCATCATTTAAAATAGAAGGACAGATAAAGAGCTTTCCAGACAAGAAAAAGCTAAAGGAGTCCACCAACACCAAACCAGTATTACAAGAAATGTTAAAGGAACTTCTGGGAGGAGGAGCAGGGAGAGGAGGAAAGGAAGGAGAAGAAATCAAAAATATGAAAAATACCATGATAATAACTACATTTTTTATCAATAATTACTTGAAATGTAAATAGATTAAATGATATAGGGTGGCTGAATGTATAAGAAAACAAGACCCTTACATATGTTGCCTACCAGTGCTCACTTCAGATCAAAGACATTCAGACTGAAAACAAAGAGATAGAAAAAGATATTTCTTGAAAATGGAAACAAAAAAGCTGGGGAAGCAATATTTATACCGGAAAAAAAATTGACTTTAAAACAAAAATTATAACAAGAGACAAAGAAAGACATTTCATATACAATAGCCAAGATATTAAAACAACTTAAGGTCCATCAACAGATAATTCAATAAAGATGTGGTACATATATACAATGGAATATTAGTCATAAAAAAAAATGAAATCTTACCATTTACAATGACATGAATGGACCAAGAGGGTATTATGCTAAGTGAAATAAGTCAGACAGAGACAGACAAATACCACATGATTTCACTTATATGTGGAATGTAAAAAACAAAATAAATGGAGACCAAAACAGAAACAAACTCATAGTTATAGAGAATGAACTGATGGTTGCCAGATGGGAGAGGTTTGGGGGAGCTGGCTGAAAAAGTGGAAGGAATTAAGAAGTACAAATTGGTAGCTACAAAATAGTCACGAGGAGTTAAAGTACAGCATAGGAAATATAGTCAATAATTTTGTAATAACTACATATGGTGGCAGGTGGGTACTAGACTTATCAATAGGGGATCATATTGTAAATTATGTAAATATCTAAGCACTATGCTGTATACCTGAAACTAATATAACATTGAATGTTTAATATAATTAAAAAATAAAAAATTAATTAAAAACAAATCTAATAATTGTTTTAAAATTAATTTTAATGCTTATATCTTTTAATTCATTTTTAAATGGAAGTATAATTGACATATAACCTTATATTAGTTTCATGTGTATATGATTTGTATATTGTATATATTGCAAAATGATCACCACAAAAATAAGTCTAGTTAACATCTATCACCGTACATAATGACAATTTTTTTCTTGTGATGAGAACTTTTAATAGGTATTCTCTTAGCAACTTTCAAATATGCTATACAGTATAATTATCTATAGTCACATCCCCAGGACTCATAACTGAAGTTTGTAACTTTCAACTCCCTTCATCCATTTGTCCACTCCTAACCCCACACCTCTGGCAACTTTTAATTCATTTTGGAAAACAGAAACCTGTCTTATAAAGGCATTTGATATTCATTAGCAGCATTAGCATTATCACGTTCTGGGAAGTGTATCAAAAATATTTTACCAAGATTTTTCAAATGACTATTCATTATACCTGTCATCTTTCACTTAAAGACATCTTATTTAATTCACTACACTCAAAAATGGTTGGAGAAATAAAAACATTGTTATTTCAATACTAATTTTCCAATACAAGTTTTTTTTATAACATGACTTAAATTTTTATCAAAACTTTAGAGATGCAGATCTAGCTTACTGAATTTATAGAAAATGTCTTTGATAGCTTTGATAATTGGCAAAGCAGTCCTTATTGTCAGACAATTTGCTTGACAATCTCACTTTTTGTTAGAGAGAGTTTGGCCTCATGTTTCCGTTCTAATAAATGTGTTAATATACATCTTTGTTACAGATACCTCATTTCGAATTTTTACACTCAGATAGATAGACAGGGTATGGAGTTCTCTAAGACTTTGTTGCAAGAATGGAATAAAGCACTACCATCTTCAGTATTCTATCTATGCTTTGTTTTGCTTTGCTTTCAAAGAACTCTCCTTCCATAGAAACATATTCTTTGAAAATAGTTTTGGGGGCGGTGGTAGAAAAAATGAGTCATTAAGGGAAAACTGCCATCACTATGGGAATTCAGAACATTTCAACAAGGACTAGGGTACTTGCTTTCTAACATCGTGGTCGACCTCTAAGAGAAATGTATCTAAAACAGGAAAGACACATGTCTTGCCTAAGTGCTTTAATTAAGGGAGGCTTACCTACTTCAATAGTTTCAGTTGTCCCTTTGTTTGACATTCTGGAGGTTACCATAGTGAGTTTTGGAAGGGTGAAAAGGGTTTTCTTTTGTAAAGCAGAAAAAGAGTGACTATGAAAGGGAAAGTGGGAAAGAAGAACCTGCATAACATCTTGACATATTGATTGCAAGTTCCCTCTCCAGTAGATCAGTTAGGATCTGGAAGTTGATTTCCTTATGCTCTCTGTGTGTGCCTACTGCATGAACACTCTGTGGGTACTGGAAGCACATGAATCCTAGTATGGAGTTCTCTGGCTTTAGGGAACCAAGGAGAGGATGAAAGGCAATGCTTTAATCAGTGTTTGAGTCTCCAGATAGATTGTGAGGGCAGTTGGCTACACTTTGGCCAACATGTTCCTAAGGAAGTCACACTTCCTAATTTTTAGATTAAGAAAACAAAATCTCTTATTTTCCTATAGCAATGTACATGCCCAATGTGGCAAGAAGTAAATTTTTTGCTGCCACATAGTTCAATGGCTAAATATAGGCAAATATACAAAGTAGACATTAAAATGGCCTCTACTCTGCCATGTCTATAACACCCCTTACTCCTGGACTTCCCTCCTTACCCAGGCATCAGGAATTCTCATTTGAAATCCCCCACCTGGGACCTCATGCAAATCTTCTTTCCTTGTGCTCTGAAATTAACCTCACTCTTTACTCCCTGAGGAAGAAAGTGAGCTGACTTTCTAATTTACATAATTCATACTAAAGTGTGAATGGTCAAAGTTGCCTTCATTCTCAAAGAGGGATTGGTGGATTATGGCCAGAGCTATTTTTCAACGGATATAGTTAAAAAAAGGGAAAATTTTCTTTTACTCTCTCTTCCTCAATACATAAGAATAGAAAGCCAGCCATTTGCTTACCTCTATCCTCCTCATCACTCACCAAATAAAAGGTTTCTCTAAGCCTAACATACTGTGAATACATTCAGGCCTCTAACTTTCAGTAGTTAAGTTAAACACTCAAGGAGGTGCCATCTAAGTAACTGAGCTACTAAAGAATGGGCTCAAAGAGTACCCCTCTGGGCTGTAAGAAGTGAACAGGCTTCAGGCGCCCTCACCTGAGTATCAGATTGACTCAGGCAGAGGAGTAGATGTGTTGTCTACACTGCTCAACAATAAAGAGGATAGCTCTTCCTGATTGCTACCCAATAACTTAAATTGTGCTGGTGTTTTCCAAACCCTGTGAACAGACCACCACAGAGGTTCACTTAATCTCCAGGGCTACAAAGAAATGTAAAAAATCCTTCTTCTCATATTGCTTTTGTTTCTTGTACCAATGAACTTTTCTAATTAGAATAAAATCATATCACTTCAAAGCACGATTTGTTTAAAATCCTAGTCATTCTACTAATCAGCTGAGGTTTATGTCACAACCCCAGTAAACAACAGCAAAAAATAATACAACATGAAAGAAGCTGGAGGACGCAGTCCTGGCTTTACTTCTGAGGCAGTCTCTCATATTCCTGGCTAACACGCTCTCTCCTTGTTTGCATTCTGTAATCCTAGTTCTTTGAACAGGGATATTGCTCTGTTATGGTCAACAGTCACAGAACCTGACGAGTTCTTTTATATCTTAGAGTCAATTACAGCTAAAAAGTGGCACCAAAGGAAATCTAGCATCAGACTTCATTTTGGGGGCCAAATATTAAAAACCAAACCAGGAGACTGTTAAAGAGTGAAATATCTCAGGGTATTAATCTGCAGTGCTGATTAATCCCTCTGAGTGTTTGCATGGAAAGATGTATTTTTAAACTGTTATTTTGAAAATCAGAAAGTTAACAATCAAAATAGCAAATTTTTATTTGCTCTGTTTTTATGTCAATAATTAATTTCCAATTTATTTGTACCTCACATAGTACCATCTCACAATCTTACTTCAAAGGGTGCCAACAGGCCAGGTCTGTGGAGAAATGGCAGTGTGAAGACCACCATTAAAAGTAAAAGAAGCATGAAAAAATTAATGTGGTAGGTTACAAATAGCTTTCATTTTGTCTCTGTCCCTGAGTTATCATGGGCTCAGTTTCCTTTGAGTGATTACCCTAACAGAAAAGGAGGGTCATTTCAAAAGGAGATGGATTACTTTATATTACCCCAAACTTCTGTAATTGTGCCAGATTTTAGACTTCATTAAGCCCAGTCCAGTGGTTCTCAATTTTGACTGCATATTCAATCACCTTGGAACATTTAAAAATATCTAATACCTGGGTTTCTCCTCAAACCAGTTAAATAAGTACATCTGTGTTGGGTCCCAGACATTGGTGTTTTAGAAGGTTCTCCAGTGGTTCTAATGTGCAGCTAAGTGTGAGGATCATTCTTATTTAGCAGACATACACAGGGAAACTTAGTGATCTGCGCAAAATGACATTAACTAGTTTTCAGCTGAACCATTCCTAGGCAACTGCTTTTATGACATCCTCTATCTCTGGTGAACACTCCACAAGTTTCTAAATAGAGAGTGACTGGTTCATTCAGGTATCATATACAGAGAGCACCTATCATACATCAGGCACTGGCGGCTGGAGATAAAGTGGAGAGCACAAATAGTGAGATTTCTGCCCTCACAGAGTTTACACTCTAGTGGAGAGACGTTGATGAAATAATGATAAAATAATTATAAAATTATAACCATGATAAATACTGGGAAGGAGGTTTATGGTAGCATAAAAAGCTGACTTCTCTGAGGAGGTGAAGACTGAATGAGAACTGAAAGTGATTTATTTGACAAAGAAGTAAAAGAAGAATGGTGTTGTATGTGAGAGTGAGAAATGAGAGTGAGAATGAGAAACTTCTGGATTTGTGCAGGAGAATGGCATACATTAAAAAGCTCTGTGGCAAAAGAAAACATGGAATGTTCTAGGAGCTGGAAGAAGGCCGGTGAGATAGGCAGGGAAGTTTGGGGACTTCCCAGTTTGGGGGAGCTAACAGCCATGTTAATTTATTTCATTTATAAATATAATCTCTGCCTTAAAATATGTACTTAACCTCATCACTACAGGCACAGTGAAATGGTTTACACATGCCACAATCTTGTCTCTTAATTTTTAGTTTGAAACAAATACATTATGTGTACCCACAAATACGATTCAAACAGGCTGTGGAATTCCATTTGGCCACTGGTTCTCAGCCTTGGCTACTACACTTTGCAAACAACACTCCTAGACCTTTAAGAATGTTAATGCCCCAGAGATACCTTAGAGCCATTTAATCTGTTTTTGGGCAGAGTGGATCCAGGCAATGGTATTTTTTTAAAGCTCCCTTGACGATAGTAATGTTCAGCCAAGATTGAGAACTGCTGTTCTAGGCTGAGTATTTGACCAGAGAGAATAGAAGGAGGGAAGAGAAAAATCGTGTATTTGCCACTCTTCATCTTTAATTATTGCCTCTACTTGGTCCATTAGGACTCACCATGTAATGGAAATCTCCTCTGTGTTATAACTTCTTAATAAACAGCTGGATTGGAATTGAAACTATGGGAACACCAGGGAGAGCTCCTAAATGAAAACTCCCTGTTCCTGTTTCTCTCTCACATTATCTTCTCATCTTCAATCTTTCCCTTTCTACTGGTTCTGTGCATTTTGTTCTAAATGAGCACTGTAGATTCACATGCTATTGTAAGAAATAATATAGAAACCCCCAGTACCCATCAAAGGTAACATCTTACAAAACTATAGTACAACATTACAACCAAGATATTGACGTTGATACATTCAAAACCACACTTCTATCACAAGGATCTCCCTTTATAACAGCCACAGCCCTGCCCTTCCACCTTCACCTACTCCTTTACCCTGGCACCCACTACCCTGTTCTCTGTTTCTACAATTTTGCCATTTAAAGAACGTTATGTAAATAAAATCATACAGTATATAACCTTTTGGAATTGGCATTTTTCACTCAGCATAATTCTGTGAAGATACTTCCTGGCAGTTGTGGTAGCTTCATGTACCAAGTTTGTTCCTTTTAACTGCTGAGCAGTATTCCCTGGGTTGAATATTCCACTGCTCGTTTTAACTGTTCACCTAATAAAAGATATCTGAGTTGTTTCTGATTATTGGCTATTACGAATGAAGCTGCCATGAATCTTGTGTACAGGCTTTTGTGTGAACATGTCTTCATTTCTCTGGGATTACTGTCCTGAAGTGTTAGTGCTGAATCTTACGGTAGTTAAATGTTTCATTTTTTTAAGAAATTGCCAAACTGTTTTCCAGAGTGGTTGTACCGGTTTACTCTGGCTGCTTAAAAGATTTTTTTTTTTTTTGGCGGGGGCAGGGGTCTGTTTTCAGAAGTTTAATTATAAAGTGTCTTGGTGTGGATATCTTTGGGTTTGTCCTTTTTAGCTTCCTGGGTCAGTAGGTTTATGTCTCTTGCCAAATCTGAGAAGTTTTCAGCCAACATTTCTTCAAGTACTTTTTCACCCTCATCCTCTTTCTCTTCTTCTGTGACTTGACATGAATTTTAGATCGTTTGTTATAATCCTACACCCCCTGAGGCTCTATTCATTTTTCTTTTTCTTTTTTCTCTGTTTCTTAGATTCAGCAATTTCTATTGTTCTAGCTCTCAGTTCACTGACTCCCCTGACCCTTACATTCGGCTGTTGATTCCATCCACTGAGCTTTTAATTTCATTTGTTGTGTTTTTCAGTTCTAAAATTTCCATTTGTTTTTTCCTTATATTCTCTATTTCCTGGAACTTTCTACACATTTCATGAGGTTTTCTATTTTTTTTCATTTGTTTCAAGCTTATTCATGTTTACTCATTGAAATATTTTATCATAGTTGCTTTAAAATCTGTCACATCTCTGTCATCTTGGTATTTGCATCTATTGATTGCCTTTTTTCCCTTTGGTTTGAGATATCCCAGTTCTCGGTATAAATGATTTTTGATTGAAATCTGGACATTCTCATGTTATGTTATGAGACTCTGGATCTTATTTAAACCATCTGTTTTAGCTGTTTTTCTCTGATATTACTCTGACAGAGGAAGGGGGATGTGTACCGTGCCATACTTTTAGGTGCAGGTAGAACTCCATGTTCCTTATTTGGGATCTGTTGACACCCAAGGGTGTGGACTTTTTGTTGTTCATGGAAAGGGAATGAGAGTTCTGGTCACTGTGTGTCCTCCACTGACACTGTAATGGGCCTAGTCTTATTACTACTGGGTGAGAGTAGAAGTCCCGATTCTACACTAGACCTCCTCTGACATTACCCCAGTAGGGAGGGGGAGAAGCACCTGGTTACTGCTGGGTAGGGGTAGAAGTCCAGGCTTCCCATGTGGACTCCACTAACACCAAAGCAGATTGGGCTGGGAGGGAGGGACTCATTACAGCACAGAGAGGGTGGAAGAGAGTGTAAGTCTAAGTTCTGCATTTGGCTGTTGCTGGCATGGGTGGAGGTGGGGTCACAGTTTCATGAGTAATGTTTGGCTGGAGTAGACTGGTTATAATCTAAAAGTTTTCTATTTTGTTGCCCCTTTCTTGGTGCTTCGGCTAGAGAGAGCAGGCTTTTGTTGGGGCAGTAGTTTTCCTCTCTGCCTGTTGGCACTACTGTGTTTCTGGTTTCTTCAACTCTAACTCTGAGAAAACTCAGGGAACTCATTTCTCTGTTGTTATTTGAGGCCTGAAAGTCCAGACTACCTGCCTTATCTCTACTGTTCAGAGTCCCCTTAGGCTTGTATATAATGTTCAAATTTTTTAGTTGTACTTAGCAGAAGGAATAAAGGAAAATACATCTATCCATCTTCCTGGAGGTGGAACCTGGCTCTGTGCTTTAAGTATACAGGAGATCTTTCCTTCTGGAAAACAATTTTCTTAAGATGCCTTCTTAGTGACCTCCACATTTTTTTGTGGCCTCTAATGGAAAACTCTGTAAATTAGTCAGCTATTTCTGTTACTTCCCTTTTAATGCAATTTTTCTTCTCTAAATTTTCTGGATTTGTACTTCCAATCCTTGGTCTTATGCTGAGGCTGTTCTCAAAAATTACCAGTTATCTCTGTATCCTTTTCTTTGAATTAAATCTAGATGTCTGCTGCATTTAGAATTGTTTGGTTACTCCTCTTAAAATTCCATCTTCCTTTGTTTCTGTGACCAGATGGTTGAATCACAGCTCTTTCACTAACTGTCTGTATGACTTTGTACAAATCACAGAAGCTCTTGGAGCTTCATTTTCTTCATTATAAAATAGAGATTATAATCTCAACCTTTACCTTTTAGGGTCAGATTGGGATCCAAGTGATATTATACATATTTAATCAACACAAAGTAGTACTATGGTAGGCACTGGATATATAACAGTGAGTATGATACACCCTCAAGGACTTGACACAGAACAGTGGCAGAGACAGATTTGTGAACAGGTCATGGGATAAATGGGAGAGAACATGATGTGCACAGCTGTTGTCATGGGAACCCTTAGGAGCTTTGAGGGTTTTTGCAAGGCTTCCCAGAGAAGGTACATCTGAGTCCTGAGGTATGCTCTGCATGCTTTGAGGTAATGAAAGAAAAAAAATATTTTCCTTATAAGGTTAGTTTTCATGCTATTCCTGTGAATTAAAAATGAAGTTCACTTTCAAGAAATGCATACAAATTATGCGTACTCAATTTAATTTTCAGTTTTGAAGGAAAAGAGATATATATAAGCTATCTTTACTATATAACTTCTGGTCTATAACTATGATCTTTGAAAATGGAGAAGAGTAACTTTTTGAAGACTGTTCATTAACCTACATGAGAGAGATTAGCTTTCACATTACAATGAGATGCTCTGTGAATTACAACAGTGACTAATTCCATTAATTGCATTTATTCATCTTTGAATACGTAATTGAGTTCTTCTACTATGGTAGGTAATTCATCCATCATCTTGTGCTTATCTTTTTTGGATATATAAATATGTTTTATATATAAGATAATTTAACCAATAGCAATATTCTGAAAGAATTTTAATTTTTATCTCTCAAACAAAACAACTCAGTTATCCATTATCAGACAATTTTCCCCATAATGCCCAACATCATTGATGTTATGCCTTTTTCACCTCTAACTCACTGACAGCTCACCATTCTCCATGCTCTCCATTTATCAGCTCCAACTTTTTACCCTCTACTTTCTCATTACCTTTAGGCATATACAGGAGCACACAAGGTTGTGCTTTATAATTATCATCATTTGCCTCTAATTTGCTCTTCACATCAGCGATATGAAAGCTTTTCATTTCCATATTTCATTTCAATGTGATGGCTTTTTAAAAAATATAGCCTAGGTTTAATGTTCTCTCCTGTTTATGACAGAATGTAATCATGGAGTTAAAAGACAAAAATTCCACTGGTTGTATGATTTATGTCCCATAGGACAGAAAAGTACTATGTATTTTCTTTAATGCTCATCTTTATGAATATTGATTTGGGGGATCAATGCCACTCTGACACAATTGTAAATGTTGAAGAGTTTTGCCTCACTGCACTACTTCTACACAGGAGCAGTGTGACTTTGCAGTCCTTGAAGATTAGGAAAATTTCATCAGGGCGTCTGTTTCATTGCTGATGATCAGTGAACAAAAATCTTCTACAGTAACTCTATGAGAAGCAAAGCATGCTGAACCAATTATATTTCTTTTTATGATATTTCCACACGGCAAAAACAAAGGGATAGTGACTAAAGTAATTTATCCTGAAATATGGCAAAGGTTTTAATGCCATTATACACAATGTCTCATCAACAAGGTAGGAAGTAGGGTGTTTTTTGTCCTAGTGTAATGTGAACAGATAGTTGAATCAAGGCTAAAACCTGGAGGAAGAGGTGGTGGGGTGTGTGTCAGAATCAGCCTTAAGGCCAATGTATTTGTATTCAACATTAATGACCCACCATCAAGAATGCACTGTCCAGACCTGTGGAGAATTTTCAATCAGAAAGGGTGTTATTTCTCTTAACATCACATGATCTTGACATTTCTGAGATATTTTAGTATCAAGAGAATCTAATTTAATGTCATACAGGTAAGCGTACAAAAAAGAAAACGCTGAAGACAAAAATTTCACAGCAGATATTAAAAATTGCAATAAAGTGTAATAAGATAAATGTGTAGCAAAAAAAAAATAGAAAATCCTGGGAAATATTAACTATTTATAAATGTAAAGCAAATACATAATTAACTATGACTGTTAAAAATAATTTATCATGCTCTTGAATAGCTATAGGTTAAGGGCAACTTCTATTATAGTCTGTCTTAGCTACATTTTTCTATGAATGTCTCCAGTTTGATCACTGCATTTAAAATTCTACATGAAGAAAGTAGAGAAGGTTCAGAGATAAACACATATAAAAATTAAAAGAGTACAAAATTGGTTCACAAAGAAAGATGAAAAGAATGGGGTATTTTGAGGCCTGATGAGAAGCATAAGTAACAGGTGACTCAGTTATTGTCTTCAAATACAGCATGTTTCGTGTAAGTGTGCTGAACAGTTATTTTCCATCATTGACCAAATAAAAACAAAACAAGACATATAAAACAAGAGCCTAAAGGAAAAAAAAAGGGGCTTTCATGAAAGCAAAAAAATGTTGGTTGAATTTGAAAAAATTTCTTAAATATGGAATGATCAAACCACAAACCAGAATACTTAATAATATTTTAGTAATCATTGCCTTGAGCACACAAAATGTTTTTTTGTTTGTTCTACAAAATAAACAAACATGATTATAGAAAATCTAGGAAAAAATATGATAAAAAAAGAGGAATATAAAAAGCACCTATAATTTCAGAAGCCAGAGAGCTAAATCACTTCCAGTCTTTTCTTCATGTGTGTGTGTACATACATGTGTTGTTTTTACTAAAACACAATACATTAGTTCATTTTATTTTTAAAATCATCTTACCATATAAATTATATGTAAATATTTTTTCATAGCTTCATAGTATTCCACTGTCCTATAAAGCTTATTCAACCAATCCCTTACATGGGATATTTAAATTTTTTCTAGTTTTTCTTTTTACAAACATATGATGAATATTTATGTAATTAAATATTTGCAAACATATGCAATTACATTTTTAGTATAAATTTCTAGAAGAAAATTGCTGGGATCAAGGATTTGCAGAATTCTAAGGCTGTTAGTATCTATTTCTTAATTCTCATCCAGAAAATTTGAAATGATTTATATTATCACTGACAATGTGAAGAATGCCATTTTCTAAGGATTCGGATATAACTGAATATTACCATTTTAAGCCAAAATATTCTGAAAATTAGACCTACTAGAACCATCCTATTACACAGTTAGTACATTATAGAGTTGAATAAACATTAAGAAATATTATTTATGCCCTATGGGAGCAGATGGAGCACAGCATCTTAGATTCACCTTGGACAACAGGTACAAACTTTTGTAATCTCAATGTAGAACAGTAATAATTCTTGCAGTCAGTCAAGATCTCCATAAGACTTCATTGGCCAGATGGCCTAAACAGCATGATTTCTGTCACCTTTTTGTTCATATAAGAATAGTATAAAACCATTTTTTTCTTAATTTGGTGCATTATGTCTTTTAAGAACTGAAGCATTTAACACTGACTTCTTCCTTATTCTTTAGGTAAAAGTGAATTTCCAAATTACAAATCATGAAACAAAGAACAAATTTTAACTAGTTCAGGTGTTAGCAAATAAATTGTGTTTTGCATTATTATATTTCATATATAACATAGAAAGTAACGTGCTTATACAGTTAGGATACCATTTTTGTGGACATGAATATTCTGAATTGTTTTAATATTGTTTTGATAATTCATATCTATTTCACTAAATCATTTTCCTTATAGGTATCCTTAGGAATCTAATTTCCACCCTTTTGACCAAATGCATTTACAATAAGCAGATCACAATCTGATTATCTTGAAATTCCTTTCAGTTAATTTGATTCCTGGTAGAGTACAATTGATCTAATTTATTGTTCAGAAATCCAGTTACTACAGCCAGAAAAAGAAAAGGAAAGAAAAAGGACAACCATCAAATCAACTATGCTACAATTAATTCAATAGCAGGGTCTAGACATAGCTGCAGAATATATTTGGTTTTCTTTGAGATTTTCCTTGAGTTATGACCTTTCTTTTTCCCCTTATTTCAAATGGGAATCTATCATTTCTAGAGCTCTCTTTCATTCCTCACAACATACCTCAGCCCCAGGCTGTTATCAGGTCAACTGGCCCAGAATCTCTGAACTTAGGATATTTTATGGTGGATGTCAAAGAAGAGCAGGGCCTGGAAAATACAACTCCCAAACCCCTGGAAGGGAAGGAGTGAGTGACTTGTCAGTATGACTTGCCATTACAATCAGGAGGTAAACTGTTTATCTTCAGTTCTACTTTCACGATAATAAAACCACATGCAAAAAAATTCCATTTAGATGGAGGTCCAAATTTTATTAACATCTTATTTGCTCTTAACTTGAAATCTAAAACATTTGCCTTTGTTTTAAATTATATTAGTGATTGTACAGAGCACTAACTGCTCCCAAGTGACTGGAGCAGTTTACTTGACTGGTTTTAAAGGCTTAAGTAAGATGTTACTTAATAGCTTTTAAATTAGTGGAACAAATGATGTTGAAAGAAAAGCAACATTAAAGTGGTATTGGTATCAGCTTATTATACTGTAAAGAGTCTGTGAAAGGATATTTATGATTAACCGAAGAATAATATTTGAAATTAAAAACAGTACATCAAACCAAGTAGTTCATTCTTTTATTCTTCCTTCTTTCACTTAATAAACACTTACTGTGCATTTTTGTCAGATATTGTGATAAAATTTGGGGCTATATTAATGACAAAGATGAGGAGGCAGGGGCTAAATACAAAGTTGTAATATAAAATGACAACTTTGCGTACCAAGATAACTATATACCAGGTAAGCTAGCCTAGAAGTATAGAGGAGATGGGGCAGGTTTGTGAGGGTATCTCAGGGACACATGATACTTGAAGGATGACAAGGTATTTTAAAGAACGATAAAGATATTTCTAGGAGAGCAGGCTTAGAGACATGAAGGAGCATGTAACATTGAGAGACGTGCACACAGTCACGTCTGAACAGAAGAGAGGCTTTATTTTATGGGCAGGGATTTGCTCAAGAATTTCAGGCTGGTGAGTGATCTGATTTATGTTTAGGAAATGCACCGAGTCTTCTGTATGAAGGAAAAGGTATGAAAGAGGAAAAGATGTGAGGCAGGGAAACCAAAGGAGGCTAATTACAATGGTTCAGGTGAGAGAGGATGGAAGCCTGAAGTAGCCCACAAGCAACAAGGAAAGAGAAAGTGTATGGATTCGAAAGATAACACAAAAACCACAGGGATTTCATTTCTCATCAACACAAAATGCTAATGAAATGAAATGGTGAAGATTATATTTATATATTTCCACTAGTTATCTTTTCATTATCTTCATAAAGGTTAAATGTTAATTTCAGCTTTATAATGCAAAATTTAGTATGCAGTACATTGTAAAATAGCAAGCTAGGCTATATATAGCAGATTCTTTCCATTTCGTTTTTCGAAATATCTAATTTTGATTTCCAGTTGATTAGAAGGAATCACAAAGATATTGATAAAATCAACAGGCTGCTGAAATAGTTTTCCAGAAGCGATCTAGCCCCTTCAAATGTCACTGAGAACAAACCTCAGAAGAACTATGTTACTATTAAACAAAAGGCTTGTGGTTACCGGTGGAACCTGTGAGGCATCGATATTTACTCACATTCCCATTTCTCCTTGGACTGAATCAGTCCTGGAAACAGCATCCAAACAGAGATGATGCATAGCCAAGGCAAACATTTACCCATCCACATGTGCTGTGTTCATCTTTATAATTCAACCTTGTGTTAAAGGGATTGTTTTAACAATGCCTTAAAACTCTTTAACAGAATAATGCACTTAACTTGCAGTTGGAAAAATAAAAGTTGTAAAACATCTTTCTAAACTTTTGGTTCATTTTGTTATTTTCTTTATTTCTGAGAGCATTTTCTATATTTCTTCTACCATTAAGTATACTAAAACATAACAATCTTTTAAAGCAATTTACCAAGTTCTGTGTAGTTTTTCAGTAAATGTGATTATAACTGCATGCGTTTTATTATCTTGCTTCAAAATATGGATGAGATCATTAGTTTAATTATTTAAATCTCCCAATAAGAAGAAATTAATGTAATAGATTGAGCTAATTTACCTTATTACTAGTCACTAGGCCTCTTTAGGGAGGGAAGACACTCTGTAATTAAAGATGCAGTAGTGGTGCTGAAAGCTAACACGAACGCAAAGATTCCCTCACTCTCTTGACAGGCTTCTCTGAAGACCTGGAAACCACTGGGACTGGTAGGTGGTAGAGCTTTCCAACAGGGCCTGCACAGGGCAAAATTAGGTAGTAACTTAAAAGATAAGAGCTGGGTTTTGCTTCATTGTAACTTTAAGGGGTTTCTTCCCTGAAGAGGAAATACTAACAAAAATGTAAACGATTTTTTGCAGGTTTGGGATAGCATGAAAAATTTTTTTTTCAAAGCATATTGACATCAATTCATTTTATAGCAAGAACTTTGCTAAGATGAATGGGGAAAGTATGATTCATTTTGCAAACAAGATAACTGGTAAACCAAGCTAAAGTGATTTTCCTAAGATCACCCACCAAATTGATGGCAGAGAGAGGACTAGACTCCTGTCTTTTGACTCTTAGCTCTGTATTCTTCTTTTCCTCATAGAATAGTTAAGATGAAACTACTTCTCTCATGAATAAGATTAGGACAATAAAAAGCCTTACTAGCCATGTCTGTGCCATCACTTTTGGAGTAAGAAATGACTTCCAATTATGCTTCACTTCATTTGAGCTTCCATGAGTTATTATACCTTAGACCCATGGCCATCATGAAAGAAAATTCACTGAACATTTTTAGAACTGGACCTCAAAAGAGAAATAGATGAAGACCTCTTTCCATTTAAAAATTTACTTAAATGTTCTATTTTTAGCTTATTGAATGTGGACACATTTTTGCCCAAACAGCTGATATTTCCAAGCATTTTTATTGCCAAAAAAGGAAAAACTTGTATTAAAAATTATTTCCACACGCATGAGTGAATCATAAGTGAATGCAATAAAATCCATTTCAGATAAAAAGTTCTTGGCCCAATTATCTTCTAGTGCAAAAATCAAATGTCTAGAACAAGACGCGGAAATGGATGACAAGGGAAGCTTCAGGGCCTGATGTTTTGATAGAATGCATGAAACTAGTCATGGTATTCATGGCTGATTTTGTTGTCATAGTAATAACCATAATCATATTGATTAAAAACTGCCTTTTATAATACTGTGAGCTCACAAAATACATCCATAGTGATAATCTTATTTAATCTTCACAATAACTCTGTGATGTGGGTATTATTTTTTCCTTTACATGTTAAAGATTAGGAAACTGAGGATCAAATATAAATCTGCTTCAAAGAAAAGAACTTGGAAAAAATCATTCAGGCCTTGAGCACCTATGCCTCCCCACTGACATGCCTAGATTTTCTGACTTCCCTAAAATCCAGACTTTTGGATCCTGGCTTCTCACATGTCATCTGTGTCAGGCTATGACAGGTTACAACTCTGTGACTCAGATGTCCATTCTCTGTTATTAAAATGAGCCAGCAGGGCTCTAGTTTTGCCTCTTCCTCCCTTCAGGTGTCTGCTGCCTTTCACGGAGGCATTAGAGATGAGCTTAATGGGCAATACTGGGACACCAGTGTCAGAGATTTCTGACCAGGCTCAAGGCATGTTCCCAGCAGCGGGACCCTCTGGAGGGAAGAAAGGCTGGCACTTTCCACACTCCAGCAGAGCTTGTATCAGTTTTACATACTTAAGAAAGGATGTTAAGATTGAAATTTATGTTTGTGCTCTCCTTTCCTTCTTTTTTTAACTGGTGCAGGGATTCTGTAGGATTGTAACCATAGTAACAACAGAATAAGAGAAATGAGATTTTACCCCAAAAATGCATATCATAGGCTGTTTACTAAAAGTGGTAAATCTGCCAGCTCTCACAGATGAAGATGAAGATGAAGACTTTAAGTGGTTTCCAACTGGCTTTATTGCTGTCCTGCCGTTAATGTATATCTTCACATTATGTATGTACACTAATTTTTTTAAATTAATAATGTTTAAAAGGAAATTTTACTTTTGAGAATGAAATCTAAGAATTTTCTTTATCAGATAAATTAGTAATGCTTTCAAGATACACATACCCTCACATTATGTGTGTATATATTTTTAAATTAATAACATTCAAAATGAAATTTTACTTTTTGGGATTGAAATCAAAGAAACTCTTTATCAAGTAAATTAGCAAGCTTGTTCTAACACAGGTAAACCTGTAAAATGCATAAAACATGTTCAGAGAAAAATGCTTTTATTTTCAGTCAATCATATTTGATGATCATCATAATAATAATCAGATAATCTACTCATTCATTCTTACACCACAGCAGCTCAGCTACCTAGCAAATCACCTATAAAACCACAAAATAGGCTGTGGGGTGATTTCTACTGTTTTTAGGGAGATTGGGAGCCGTTTGGGTCAGGAACGATGAAGTGAGCAAAAGGGACCTTGTTTTTCATTTACACTTTTCATTTTATATCATAAAGATGCAGAAGTGACACTTGAAACATAATTTGAAAAAGTTCATAAGAATTGGAAAGTTAAAAAAAAGCTCAGACTAAAAACGTTCTAGGGTTCCCCTCCCTCCCTTTCCTGGAGTGCTTTGTATTTACATCCCATGTGCACTGCTCCGTGCTGGGCACAGAGAGTGAGCACTGCTCCTGTCTTCAGTTTAACGTCTGGTAGCAATGATGAGATACATATTCAAAGCCAGGCATATCTAATTACACTTAAGCTGAAGTTACATAGGTTAATGGCTAAACACAGACTTTGGAACAATCAAGACTTTGTCTAAAATCCTGGTGTCTCTATTTATTAGCTGTGCGATTTCATACAATTAGCTTATCTTCTCAAGGCGAAGTAATGAGTGAGGATTAAGTGAGATAACGTCAGAGTGTCTGGCATGTACTGAGAATGAAATAAAGTGAAACACTGCTCAAATAAAGGTGCCATGAAATCCAAAGAAAGTATTGACTCTCTGGCTGGTTGGTAGTGGGATGGGTTGGTGGGAAGTGGAAGGCATTCAGCCTTCCCTGAAGAGGAGATGTCTGAACCACAGAAATACCTTGGGAGAGACAGATGTACAGAGGAAACAGGGTGACATATTGGGACACTTGTAATCTTGGCTTCTGCCTCTTGCTATTGGTTTTGAGAGAGAAAGGGGAATCTATCAAGCATGATCTTTTGGAGGATCATAGAGCAAAATTGTACACACTGCACAGAGCATGAAAGAGTTGGGAGGATATTTTTCTGTCATAGAAGAAGCAGGGAAGATTTTATTAAAGATAGTGAAGAATGGAAGGACATAGACATGTGAAAATGAGAACAAAGTTCTAACAGAGAGAACGTTATAAACAAAGAGGAGTGAAAATGCAAGGGTATGAATGGGGACTATGTGGTAGACAAGGTTTTAAGTCATGTAAGTTATAAACAAGAAACAGAGGGAGATAATGCATAGCTGTTACATGAGTGAATACATAAATGTAAAATATAGGGTGGACCAGATAGTTCAGGGCACAAAATATTGAACTAAAAGATTTGGATATGACACTAAACAAAGCATTAATGTAAAAGCATTTTGTAGAGTAATATATGCTAGTTATTCCTTCTATTGACAATATCACTTCATGCTAATAAGAAGCTGTGAAAGTTGTTGAGAAGAGAAATAACATAAGCCTCACTATGCACTATAGCAGTGCCACCTAACAGCAATGAATTAAAACTCACAGATGTAATTTAAAATTTTCTAGTCACCACGGAAAAGATGAAATTAATTTTAATACATATCACAATATATTATCATTTCAACATGTACCAAATATAAAAATTATTAAAGTATCTTATATCTTATATTATACTTTTAGTATTAAGTACTCAATATCAGGTGTGTATTTTCCACTTACTGCATATCTCAGTGGGAATGCATATCTCAATTGGGACCACATTTCAAGTGCTCAGTAGTCACTTCTAGTTAGATAGTATAGGTCTAGGATGATATAGGCTAGGTAGTAAGAAATCAGGAGAGGAGATTAGTTAGGAGGTGACTATAATAGCTCAGGAGAGAAGTAATAAGAAACTGAATTTGGATAGTGGTTGTGGGACCAAAGCAGAAAAAGACAATTGCAAGAATCATTGCAGAACTTCAGGAGACACTTTCAGTAGTGGGCAACAACCCCAGCCAGAGTTGTTTTGCAGCCTGAGGTGGGCAGTGGCTGTCCTTTGTGATCTGAGACTTTTGTGAGAGGCCACAGGTTCAGCACTAGCACCAAATCTGAACCTGCACTGGTCTGGTGAAATATGCTCACTTTTCTGTTCACTTTTCATCCGTGACTCCCTGGGACCCCACCCCCTACAACTTCCAAATTGCTGGAGCCAGGTTGTGGCTGAGTAATCAAACTCACTCACGTCTCTGAGCAGGAGGCTTTTTTTAGCAGCAATCAACAGGCCTTGGTCTGCACATCTCTAGAGGCAATTCTGATGGCAAGCAACCAGCTCTGCCCAAGCTGTAGTACTTCTTGAACAAATCTTGGAGGTCTGACGGCCCAAGGCAGGCAGTAGCTAGTTTCAGTGTGATCTGAAACTTTTGCGAGTGGCCACAGGCTCAACACTGGCACCAAATCTTAATCTGCATTGGCCAAGTAAAATCCACTTTCTATACCCTGGTGAATCCCTGGACCCCGCCCTACCCAACTCATGTAGCACCAAAAGGCTCTATCAGCCTTACAGGTAGCCAGTAGGCAAACTCAAGCTTTGGGATAGCCTGGACCATTTGCTAAGTTAACTCACGCCTAGTACTGGTGGCAGCCAACCTTGATTCCCAACATGGCCTCTCGCACCTGCCTCCCAGTCTAGTAAAGGCTGCAACCAACTACAGATCACTTTTTAGCTCCTACCAGGTATCCGCGAGAAGTCACAGCCGGCATCTGACCCTGACCTGTGTGGGAGCCCCATCCTAAGGTCTCCAGAACCAATACTCCCAGAAGCTGGCATCAGAACACAGCAGAGCACCACCTAATTAGCCTCACAAATGGAACACCCAAAGGAGGCATATATGCCCACTGGGGTGAATTCCACTCTGTGAGGTCAGCCCCCACACAGCAGCTCATATCCTGTGGGCATGGCCAATCTTCATAGCTAGTCAGCCTTAGAATCAATCCCACCCACTGATATGCCAACAGCAATCAAGGTTCAATTACCATGGGAGGGCACACACAAACCACAAAAGGGTCACTCCTGGAGCACCCAGCACAGGTGATAAGGAGTCTGTGACACAGAGCAACAGAGGGCACCTACTACCCAAGGCCATCTGACCAAGACTGAAAGATGTAGCAAATCAGCATAATACATACAGATGAACAAAGAGGCAGCCAAAATGAGAAAACAGAACAAAACAAAAGTCCCAATTGAAAGAACAGGAGAAAATTCAAGAAAAATAACTAAATGAACCTTCTAGAAACAGAGTTCAAAACACTAGATATGAGGAAGTTCGATAAACTTAGAGGAAGAATAGATGATCTCAGTGAGAACTTCAACAAAGAGATAGTAAGCATAAAAAAATGCATTGAAACCATAAAAAAATCAGTCAAAAACAGAGAATACAATATCTAAAATGAAAAATACACTAGAGGGAATCAACAGTAGATTAGATGAAGCAGAGGATCAAAAAAAGCGATTTGAAAGATAAGGAATCAGAAAACACCCAGTTGAAGCAGCAAAAAGAAAATATTCATAAAAATTAAGGTAGTTTAAGGAACCTCTGGCACAACACCAAGTGTACCAACATTTGCATCATTTGAGTATCAGAAGAAGAGAAAAAACAGGAAATTGAGAACCCATTTGAAGAAATAAGGGAAATAAAGGGAAACTTCCTAAACTGAAGAAAAAAATAGACATACAAGTCAAGGAAGTGCAGAGAATTCAAACAAGATAAACCCAAAGAGGTCCACACCAAGATGCATCATAATTAAAATGTCAAAGACTAATGACAGAGAATCCTTAAAGCAGCAAGTGAAAGGCAGCTAGGAACTTACAAGGGAGCTCCCATAAGACTGTCAGCTGATTTCTCAACAGAAATTTTGCAGGCAAGAATGGCTTGGCATGAAATATTCAAGGTGATGAAAAGCTAGGACCTAAAACCAAAACTACTTTACCCAGTAGGTCTATCAATTAAAATTGAAGGTGAGATAAAAAACTTCTCAGACAAGGAAAAGCTAAAGGAATTCATCACCACCAAGCTTCTATTACAAGAAATTTTAAGGGGATTATTTAAGAAGAAGAAGAGCAGAAAAAAGAACACATATATGAATAATAAAATGAAAATAACTATGTACCTATCAATAATCACTTTAAACATAAATGGATTAAATGCTCCAATCAAATGAAATAGGGTAGCTGAATGGATAAGGAAATAAGATCCATTCATATGCTGACTACAATAGACCCAATTCAGATCAAACAACACACACAAACTGAAAGGGATGGAAAAAGATATTTAACATAAATAAAAATTTGAAAAAGCTAGGGTGGCAATACTTATATCAGACAAAATAGACTTTAAAACAAGAGTGATAATAAAAGACAATGAAGGGCATTACATGGTAATAAAGGGATCAATCCAACAAGTAGGTATAAACTTAGTAAACAATTATGCACCCAACATAGGAGTGCCTGAATATATAAAGCAAATATTGACCAATAAAAAAGAAGAGATCAACAGTAATATAGTCATAGCAGGGGACATTAATACCACAATGATACCAATGATCTTCCAGATAGAAAAATCAACACCAAAACAGTGGCCTTAAATGACACACAGGACCATATAGATTTAATTGATATTTTTAGGGCATTTCACCCCACAGAAGGAAAATATACATTCTTCTCAAGCGCATATGGATCATTTTCCAAGACAGACCACATGTTAGGTCACAAAACAAGTCTCAATAGATTCAAGAGGAATGAAATTATATCAAGTGTCTTCTCTTGTCACTTATAAGGAAATCCCTGAAAAATACACAAACACATGGATGTTAAGTAACATGCTACTAAACAACGAATGGGTTAGCAATGAGATCAAGGAAGAAATTAAAAGAAGTCTTGAGACAAATGACAATGAAAACATGACCCAAAATCTAGGGAACACAGTGAAAACTGTCCTAAAAGAGAAATTCATAGCAATACAGATCTACCTCAAGAAACAGAAAAAAGCTCAAACAAAGAATTTAACCTTACACTTAAAAGAACTAGAAAAAGAAAAGCAAACAAAGTCCAAAGTGAGAAGGAAGGAAATAATAAAGATCAGAGCAGAAATGATCAAAATAGAGTATAAAAAACAATACCAAAGATCAATAAAACCAAGGTCTGGTTCTTTGAAAAGATAAAAAAAGTTGACAAAGTTTTAACCAAACTCATCAAGAAAAAAAGAGAGTACCCAAAGAAATAAAATCAGAAATGAAAGAAGTGACAATGAGCACCACAGAAATACAAAGGATTACAAGAAAATATTACAAACAATTATATGCCAACAAATTGGACAATCTAGAATAAATAGATACATTCCTAGAAACATAAAATCTTCCAAAGCTAAGTCAAAAAGAAACAAAATCTGAACTAATTACTACTAATGACATCAAATCAGCAATCAAAAACTCTCCACAAACAAAAGTCCTAGACTGAAGGGCTTCACAAGCCAATTTTACTAAACACTCAAAGAATTAACATCTATTCTTCTCAAACTCTCCCAAAAAATTCAAGAGGAAGGAAGGATCCCAAGCTCATTTTACAATGCCACCATTACCTTAATTCCAAAACCAAATAATGACACTACAAAAAAAAAAATTATAGGCCAATATCCCTGATGAACATAGATGCAAAAATCCTCAACAAAATACTAGCAAACTGAAATGAGCAATACATTACAAAGACCATATACCATGATCAGGTGGGATTTATTCCTGGGATGCAAGGTTGGTTGAAAATCCACAAATCATTCCATCAGAAACATGGTGGAGTGAGAGACGTCCCCAGATCTTTCCCCTTGAAACAACAATAAGCTGAACATCTAAAACTCAACAAAAAAACACCTAAACTAAACACCAGCTTGTCTGATCGTGGGACTTGCGCTTAAGAGCTACCACAGGTCAGAACCCCAGGAGTTGAGTGGTAGACTGCGAGAAATAAAGAAGCTGCCTCTCGCAGCTAGAGCTCCCTGTAGGAGGAGTGGGGAGGGGAGAAGGTGTGGCGAGTTCCCTGAACAGCCCTGCCTGAGAGAGCTGTGAGCTCCATGCATCCAGCGGCAGGGCTCAGGCATCAGGGCAGAAAGCAGATAAGTGGGGATGGCAGAGAAACAACAACTGATTATTACCAGCTGCAGCTGCAAAACGTGAGGCTGAGCCACAGCCCCCATTCCCCAACCCAGAGGGCCCTTCCCCCCACATCCTCTGAGACCAAACACTGCAGAGACCTGGGGGAATCTGAGCAAATGCTACAGAAACTGTCACTAATACTGACAAGGACTGAGACTGAGGGTAGTGAGCATGATTTAATATCTATAAGAAAAAAAGACATCATTAAGACTTTATATAAAGCAGAGATCTAAGAGGATTAGGTGCCACCTATTGAAAATCAAAAGAAAAATGCCTTCATTGCAACAGGCTAAAGAGAGACCTTTCTATAATAAACTTTGTTGGGCGGGGAGCAGGCGGCGGGGGGGAGAAGAATACACTTCCATTAATGTCCAGGTGGATAAATAGTCCATTAAACACCATGAACAACCAAAGTGACAAGGCATCTAAGGAAGAAAGAGAAAAATTTCCAGAAAATAAGCTTACAGACATAGAAATATGCAGCCTAAATGACAGAGAATTCAGGATGATACTTTTGAAAAAACTCAGTGAGTTCCACAATGAGTCATATCAACAATTTCAGAAATTGAAAAAACAAGTAGATGAGCAGAATGAGTTCTTTAGCAAGGAAATCGAAACCTTCAAAAAGAATAGAATAGATCTTCTGGAGATAAAGAACACACTGCAAGAGTTGAAAAATGAAATAGCAAGTTTTGGAAATAGAGTTGACCAAATGAGGAAAAAATCGGTGATATTGAAGACAGAAATCTAGAAATAAATGAGAAGGAAGAAGAAAAAAACCAAAGAATGAAAAATAATGAAAGAGAAATAAAAAAACTAGCTGATACCATCAGGAGAGGAAACAAGAATAATAGGTATTCTTGAAGGGGAAGGAAAGAAGCAGGGATTGGAAAGCATTTTCAGATAAATAGTTGATGAGAATTTCCCAATTATGCTATAAAATAATATTAGGTAAATAAATAGAATCATTGCAGAAGTAAAATCAACAGCATCTGAAAATTAACTACTATGGAGTTAAGGAAGAGGGAAAAGTTAATGCTGAACCTAGTGTCTAAGACTGGAAAGGTAGGAGCACCAGCAGGACTAGGTACTAAAAGTTAGACTAGGAAGTCAATACACAGAGGAGACACTAAAATTCTGATAGTCAATACACAGAGGAGACACTAAAATTCTGATACTGGGTACCATTTCATAGGCAGGGAGCTTTAGGGGATGGAGAAAGGAGTAAAGGTCAAAAATCTCACCTACACTAGGAGATGTGTTGGAGGAGGAAGAGGAAATGGAGAAGGAGCAATCAAAGGCATTGGAGGAGAACTGGGAAAGCCCTTGTCCAAGGCAGAGAACATCTCAAGAAAGGAGGGGATCAGATTCTGCAGAGAGAATGGGGATGGTGAGCACCAAAACTGGGAGGGGTTTTAAAGAGGTCATTGGTAACCTTCAAGATTCCAGGGCATAGTGGGAACAGTAGCTAGGTTAAAGGAGCATGTGGAAAATGAAGTGGAACAGTGCATATATATTACTCTCTTAATAAATTTGAAGAAAATATAAATGAGGAATAAGGAGAATTGCTTGAAGGAGAAAGTGAAGTTTTTGATGTTTTGTCTTTTAGAATCAACAAGATTCATCCCTATTTACAGGGTCTGGAGAAGGAGCTGGTGGAAAAGGAGAAATAAAAGTAGGGAGTGATGATTGATGGCTGAAAGCCCTCAAAGAGGCAGGAGGGAATGAGATCAAAGATACAAATGGAGGGAAGAAGGTGAACATCTACACCTTCCTCTAAGAGAACAGAGAGGAGAGATAGTGGGTTAAAATAGACATTTTAAATTGGAAAGCAAAAATTTTAAGACTCTCATATGTCAAATATTCTTTAAATTAGAGGGCATGGTAGTTATAAATAAATGGAAAAGCAAAATAGATTTTCATAGAATTTACATAAGAACTGGAACCATATGTCTTGAATATTTATTATTATACAATATGTATTAAGTTTTTCTGTGCTAACTGTACAAGGTTCCAATTGGAAAACCCAGCCAACAAAACAGCATGTGCCAGGCAAAGCCTGAAAACAGAGCTATTGTCCAATATACCTTGCAAGGTACTATTTCTTTGATGAATTCAGTATGGTCTAGGGTTTGACCTTAGATTCAAGCATGCTCCGAATGGATCATTTCAGAGATAACCAGTTTGAAACTCAAACATTCTCCCTAAAATGAATCAGTACTAAGCAATTTGAAGCAAGTCAGCCTCCTCTTTGCCCTGAAGGTCTCATTGCTTCAAGAGTGTTACTATCCTGTTTCTATTATAGAAATGTTGATGTTGTTTTTTGTAACTATTTGTAAATAAGAAAGGGGGAACAATCATTTAGTGAAAAAACAAATGCAAAACCAATACTTGAAAATAAAATCCAATTCATAATAGCATTGTTATTCAAACAATCCTGTAGGTCATATCTATTGGTTGATAATTTATGCTAGAACAGAAAAAAATCTTTAATAATTTTAAATTAACTCTTGGTGAATCAGCACATACTAAAGAAATACTCAAACCCAATTAACTTTTTTTAGATAAGCATTCCACACTGTTACACACAGACACTTCCTTAGAACACAGACCTAATTTTTGACTTTTGAACAAGAATATTTATTCTTAAATATTAAGAATGTGTTAAAAATGTGATGGGGATGAAATTGAGGATTGTAAATTAGTAAGTTTTGAATTTTTTTCTACTTTGTATTTGGTGTTCTGCATTGGTCATTTTAATTTGGATGGGACAATATTTTATTGATTACTTTGGATATATTAGAATGTTTAATTTGCATAATATAAATACAGAACACAAGATAAATCACTTTTAGATGTAAAAGGATTATAATTCTATACTTTGTTTATATTGTGTCTTTATGCTCCCATCGTCACATTGCCTAGTTTAAAGGGGGATGGTGGAGAAGGCTGCACGGCTGGCCAATCAGCTCTCCCTTACAGTGATCTGATTTACCCCAGCAGGTATCTGTTAGTGCCCTGATACGTCCTTGCCCACCCTGAGGCAATATGTGGGCTACTGTTTTTATGTTTAGCTCCCCTCTCCCATTTATAATTTCTTTTTTTACATGGGAAAATTCTTGCTATTTTGCCAAACTTAGTATCATCATCTCTTTACTTGTAATACTAAATGAAAGTAAAGTATCTAAAATAAATATGAATGTGGAACTTCAACTGGATTATGTTATGATCTGCAAGGGGATATATATACCTATGCACATGTTTAAAATCCACTAAAGCTCAGTCGAAGTGGTCATTTTCCACTCTATTTCCCCCAGCTGTGTATTCTATGGGAAAGTAGAGTACTGCCAGAATTCCTAGTTAAGTGACTGCTGATGCAAAGGTGTATCTGTGGAGTCAGGATAAAAATGAAACACCAACATTGCATATCTGGGTCTCTGGTTTAATCTAAACTCTAGGTTATCTCCCAGAGCCATGGCTGGAGTGAGGCCCACTGCTCCCACTCTCTGGGTTCTGCTTTCTGGATCTTTGAACCATTAAGAGTAAATCCTGGCCACCAGGATCTAGATACCAATCTTTCCAGGAACTTATATTGAGTTCCAAATAAATTCAGTATGTAAATGAACACCTGTGTAAATTCCACATGTAAATTCTGTGGAGGGGTTACCAGCAGTTAGTCCTAGGACAAGGCAAGAAGAGGACCAAGCAAGGATGGCTAATGCTATTTTAACTATAACTCAATAAGAAGGCTTTAAAAATAGAGGTGGCACCTCAAAAGGAAACATGTGAAAAGAAGGATGAGGAAATTTCAGAGAGTAGCATTTAGATAGAGGAAGCTCAGTTTTTATGTTACACATTGTTTTATCTGGAAAAAGAAATTAAGGCAAGATTTTTGGCAAAACAGTTAAATCAATGTTTTCCTGACTTTTTTTCTGGTCATTATTATCATGTTTTATTAAACATATGGAGATTTAATTTTTTATTTTAGCAGCCTTAGGTCTTTAGGCCCTTTTGTGGTTTTCTGTGTACCCAGTGGAGAGTGAAGATAGCCTTTTTTTTAAGGCTATCTAATGTGCCCGGGGGGAATTCTTGGATTTAAGTACTTAGGGGTTGATTTTCAGATATTCTGCCACAGGTCAAGAGGAATTAATATCTCCATGCATTTGCTGCAACTTCTGGTTTCTCTTAAAAGGGATCATTATTTGTTTGTAAATCTCTTATGAATTAGAAATTAGATCTCACCCTACTGGAGGTGATTTGGGTTGTTTCTATGGAAAGGTTACCTGGTAGTATAGGAGCAAAAGGGAAGTACTTTAAAGGATAAGAGAATGTTAGTCGCTTATTCGGTGATTCTTTTATTCTTATTTAGTAAAATAATTAGGAAAAGACAGTTAGGCAAGGCTGTCTAGCTGCAAAAGAAAAAGAAAGTAGACTGACTGGCTAGGAAAGTTAAGTAGGACTGATGATTTAAAAAATTACAGAAACTATATGAAAATTAGCTTAAAAACTGCCTAACAAGGGTTGATGATGCAGACTCATAGCTCTTGGTGCAAGTCCCTCTCTAGCCCCTATACCAGTATGTGGGATGGTTGGCATGTTTGAAAAAAAAAACCCTTCTGAGAAGCACACATTAAGCCTACAGTGGGCCACAGTGTGAGGGGTAATAGGAATTGAAAAGCTTAAGGTTTCAGCAGTAAGGAGGCTGTAAACCACACAGCTGTTTGTGCCCTGCCACATGGCAAATAAGAGTGAACTGATCGTCCACAAAAACCGCAAATTATCCCAGTGAACTAGACAGTCATATCTGTCTAGATTCAGAGGGGGTGTGATTGGTTATAGTACTATGGCATTACCTATATCACACACATGGTATTATATTACACCATCCACCTACAGTCTTCAATGGGCTAGCTCCCAGTCCTCACACTTCTCAAAGTCTAGAGCTGATTAACCTGTGGTTTCATTCCCACCTAAGACTGCCATCCTGCTCCTAACAAGGGGGAACTGAAAGAGCCCAAGGTCAATTATTTGGACCTCATGCTCCCCTTCTAGTGACCATTACACTAATTTATTAAATCAGTAGTTACTGAGGCACACTAGATGATGAGGACACAAAGGTAAGAGAGGACATATTTCAGTTTAAACCTGAAATCTGAAGGGCAAATAGGAATTCCCTGGTCTCTGAATTGCACAAAGAACCTGCTATAGAATTTGCATGGCTCAGTGCAAATGAAAATTCAAGGCTCCTTGTTCAGAGCGTATTAAGAATTTCAAGACAGTGCAGTGGAGCAGTAAATCACATGGAGGACCTTTCTGAGTATGGGATACTGTGACTCCATAGGTCGCATGCCCCTGAAGTCAGAACAGGTTACACAGCTCTGTTTACTTTGCCTAAAGCCCCAGTCTCCCAAGAACTGGAATCTGCCTTTTGCCAATCTCTACTCATTCTCAGTGCAGAGTCTATATCTTACTAAATGCTGATAGACTTTGCTGCCTGCCTGGAACTTTGTTGCATGCTCTGGACTCCCTACACGCTGTGTCACTGAGGTTGGAGCTTCCTGACACCTCATTTCTACCTGAACTACAGTTGCAGTCTGTTGCCATATGTCGAAATGTCCAGTGCTGGCTGGTCAGCTGGACCTCCTCTCATGGTCAGCTGGACTTTTTCTCAGCCCTTGACCATCTGACACCCACCCTCCCTAAGGGGGAATGGATAGGCATAATTCAGGTCTTGGACCTTCCAAATTCTTAGAATCTGGAGGTGAGAGAGAGAGAGAGAGAGGGAGATTGTGCAGTTATTCCCCTACAGTGAAAAATCTCAGGAACCCAAACTCAAGTAGACCAGGTGAAAAGCAGTATGACTGCCTTCTTGGCCCTTTTACACTGAAGATCTTACCATTCTCTAAGGAAAAGTGAACTAATTAAAAGAACATTGCTCCTTAAAGAATTCAAAATTCATCAAGGAATTTTGGTGTGGACATAGCATTTTCCCCTTCTCCTCTAGAAAATCATTCAAAAGCACACTCAATTTTTGGAGAAGTAACTAAAACATTTGTAGGGGTTGCCAAAAGTAATCAGGTTCACTCAGAAGCTGCATGGGGAAACTGGGGAAGAGCCAAGTAAAGATTTCTATGGCAAGAATTCAGCTGTGGGAGGTCTCAGAAAGGAATAACAAAAATACATTTTTCTGAGGTCAAGAGTCCCATTCCCAAGGGGATCTTGCATGCAACAGAAGGAAGCAGAAACGGAAGTGAGCTGACCCAGTTTAGTTCAGAGAGGCAAAGGAAAACAGACGTGATAAATCCTGGAGACAAGCCATGCTTGCAGGAAGTAGCCTGTCTTGGTCGCAGCCAAGAGGAAGAAAGTCTCAAGTTTGTGAATCACAGATTGCATGTAGTATGCCCCTCCCTGCCTCCAATTTTTTTAAAAAAGTGATAGAAAATCTAGTGGCTAATTTACATAGATTAAAGCTATCAAAGGGATCTTCCTCATCCCTAAAAAGCACCAGACCAAGATGCCTCCACAGGAAAATCCTACTAATCCTTTAAAAGGAACATTACTACAATGCTATTTAAATTGTTCCAGGGAAATACAATCAAAGGAATACTTATACATTTTTAATGTAAGCAGACTATTAATATCAAAAGATGATAAAGAACGTACAAAAATTTTCCCAAACCATAGGTCAATATTACTTATGAATGTCAATGTAAAAGTACTAATAAAATACTAGTAAATGGAATTCAACAGTACATTAAGGAATAATGACTAAAGGATGGTTCAAGATTTAGAGTTACATTAATATAATTTACCATACCAGTAGTTCCAAAATAAAAATAAAAACATATCACTAATATTTTAATTTTTTTTTTTAAAAAAGAACACTCTATACAATGAGAATTAAGGGATACTGCCTTTGCATGATAAAATATCTTTCTCTTAGTGCAAAAGTCAACATCATGCCCAGGAACTGAGAGGATAGGAATAAGATATGAAAGACAGTTTCCACTGTATAATTTTATATACTTCATAATGTTTAAATCACATGGATGAATTACCTATTAAAAACTGTATGAATAATATGTAAAGAAAAAAAAAGAGCTCATCAGGCCTTCCTTCCCCTGCTCATCACTCCATTTTCATCTTTGGAGAACCCCTAGCCGTATTCTGTATGAGGTCCCTTAAACTCTTTGCCTCACCTGCCCAGAGAGAGAAGAGAGACTTTGAGAGTGTAACTTCAAAAGGAATCGAGAAGCCAAAAAGATCAGCAGGAGCACACTCCCTGTGGAACCCAGAGCCTTCACTTTCCCCCTTGCCCCTTCCCATCACGCTCTGTCCCTAGCATTTTAGAGCAGAAATGTCCATACTCTGAGAGATAGAGTGAAGGAGGGAAAGGGATGGAAGGTGCCTCTGTGTGAGCATGAGGTAAGTAAGGTGGGGAGTGTGCCTTGAGACTCCCTATGGTTCGAGGTGTGTCACTGCCTGACTGCTAGTCCAGCTTCCCTTGATCTTTCAGAGCCAGCATCACTATTTGAAATCAGATGGAAGAAAAAGCGGGATGCAGTCACAGCACAATGAGAAAAGTTTGTTTGTTTTTTTTTTTTTTTTTTTAGTAAAGGACATAAGAACTTAAAGGACTGCAAATCATTGAAGGAGAGGAAAAAGAATGAAAAATTCTAATCTCTAGGCCTATTATGATAAATAAGATTTGAATACCTCAAGGATACTGTATAAAAGCCTTTCAATAAAGTTGACATATAAGCCAAATGTTCATTTACTTGAATCAGTATCTTATTTAAAATGACTATATGTCTAAAATACAAGTTTAAGAATTTTTACTAAGTAACTTGGAAGAGCTATATTTCAAAATGTGTTGTCAAGAGTTTCTCATCCACATATTTGCTTTTATATCTCCTTTACATGATATACCTTTTTTCCTGAGACAAACAGTAAAAATAACTGTTTTAAAATCTGTATATCATTAATTTTAAAACCTTGCTCTTTGGTTAAGAAAGAAAATTATGACTAACATAAAATTTATAAAATGGTGAATTAGAGTGATGGTCATATTGATTTATACCTTTCCTGTTTAATCTCAGAACTCAAAAACAGTTTATCAACAATTAATTAAGTATTACCACTTGCTGGCGATTGTTTTCAATCTTACTTTAGAACTAGAAGGGCATCTAAGGTAACAGAATCAGTCTCAAAAAACAAGTCAGGACTAAGAGTCAGAACCAATGGCTGTCCTCTTATCAGATGGTGAAGTGGTCCCCAAACATTTGTTTTTATTGCATTGAGCATATTTTCACAGAATTGAATGACTCCCATCTATTTTGGAGTCAATACCTCAATAATGTGATCACTTCAAACTCTGCAAAACCGAGGTTGAGAATATCTCCATGTGGTTCCACATGTGCCTACATCATCAGGGTATAAAGTATATCCAACAAACTTCCAGTAATCCTGTGTACATTTCCATATGGGTAGATAACAAACACTGTCCAACAAACTAAAACCCAGATGGAGACTTGGCTTTATGAAGAAATATGTTAAGCACATCTTCCCAGATCTCTTTTCCTCAGACTGGACCACAGCCAGCCTGTGAGCTGCCAGTCAAGAGGGAGAACACCTGGAGTGGGAAAAGGTGGCATATGGCACACTGGGCAACTTGCCAGCTGCCTTTTGGGTTCTAAGTCTGTTCAATGTTCATGAGATGCAAGCAATTGCTGTTTTAGGGTTCGAGGAGGTGGGAGGGAGAAGAAATAACAAGAAAAGCAAACCTCAGAAAGGCAGTCTCTTTTTTTAGCCCCGTTTGTGACAAATAACTGACTCACTCTGCCTACTACTCACATTGAAGCAGAGAGAGAGACATAGGTGTGTAAACACATGAGTCTAAAAGAAGAGACTCAGCTTAAAGAACTTTGCTAACTACCCCACTTACAAGCCATCTAATCAGGCTGAAAAGAGTGGCTTCAAAGAGGCTCTACGAGGGTAAAAACATGATTGACAGCAACCCTCTGGAACCCCTTAATTAGGAAGGTCTGGCTCCATGAGAGGGCTTCCAGACCACCAGATTGGGTTTGGATTGGGTCCCTAGAAGCAGAGCCTGAGCCAAATAATTTTGCAAGTGATTTATTGAGGGAGTGTTCTCAAGAGACAAACTTGTAAGGAAGTGAAGGAAGATGACAGAGTAAGAAGAGAAAGCAAGGATGTGGTTTAACTGAAATCTAAGCTCAGCGTTATCCCCTGGAGAATTCTTCAGCAATCACTACAGAATTCTTTCACCTTGAGGAAAAGGACCTGGGCTTTTGTACTCCTGTGTTAGTCAGTTGCAGACCACCCCTGAGAGGAGAGAGGCAATAACCACTCAAGCAGGGCAATTACCCTCCAATAGGGCAATTTTCCAGTGAAAGTTACAAGTGTGAGCCCATAGCAGCCAATACTCTAGGGATGGGAGAGACAGGTGGGTGCATGGTTACAGATGAGGCCAGGACACCAATATGTACTACCACACAGTGATGTATCCTAGGTCAACCACTTAGTCTTTGAGCCTATATCCTTTCTAAAAAAGGTATTTTTTATAAGGAATAGCTTTTATTAACACTCAAAAATGCTTGGGGTGAGGTGCCATAAATCTTGTATTTAGGAGACATTTAAAAATTTCAACTTCCCCTTATGCACAGTGATATTCTCAGAGTATTTTTACGAACACACTGGATTCCTCACCAGCTCTCAGGTCCTCATTTTTTTTTTCTGATTCTCAATCTCCAACCATATTTCCTTTTCCATCTCCTTCTGTACCCATGAGACTTCCCATGCCCTTTTCCCACTGTTCCTCAGTGATGGCATCTGTGCTTCATAGAAGAAAGCACAAGTGACTGGAGCTTAGAACTTTTTTCTCAAATAACAAGAACTCTGCCCAGGGAGTCTCCTTTCTGTACCACTGATGCCCACAGAATGAACTGAATTTGGTCTCTGGGTTCTGAATGACCACTTTTCCTTTTTGTATGAGTAGTCTATGTCTGTAATTTAAGGAGCACTGAAAATAAAATATTCTTTTGACTCTCTTATCTGAAATATGAACCATCAACATTCATTCACTCACTCATTCTTTCACTAAATACTGATTTTTGCTATGTATCAGGCACAGCACTGAGCACTGGATGAATCTGACAGGGAAATGTATATGAAAGGGAGAGGAAAGCCCCCCAGGCAGAGAAAGCAGCATAAGCAAAGGCATAGAGGCAAGAAGTATCCAGGTGTGTCAGAGATCTGCAAGTAGTTTTGTATGGGGGAATCCAGGGTGAGGGAACACTCTGTGTGTAGAACAACAGTAGGATATCTTACATATTTGATTTTTTTCAGAGATACTTAATGAAGTGGTTTAAAACAGCTTATAATAGTTGTATAAAGAGGCAACTCTTGACTTGGCAACTGAGAATAAATAATGTTCAAGCTTCACAATTACATATCCTTGAAATATTCTCAAGAATAATCCACTCCAATTGTTCAAGTAAAGTTGTTTATTAGTTTTTCTATTCGAAATACATTTTCCCTTTCATAAAAAGGCATTTTCTCTATAATTTGCATCTGCAGTTGGGCAGAGCTGCCTGCCACTAGCTGGTCACAACTAGGTATTAATTTAAGTATCATTCCACTTTATTCCTTTTGGAAAGTGTGTGTGTGTGGGGGGGGGGACTGTCATTTGTTGAGTACCAGCTATGCGTCAGGTACTGAACCTAATGACTTGCATATGTAATCTTATTTTATCTCAACAATTCTTGGAGGTAGAATCACTATTCCTATTTTACAGTTAAGAGAGACTCAGAGAGGTTGAATGATTAGGTCCCACAACACCAAGATTCATACTGGGGCCTATCTTCTTCCAAGACCTTGATTTACCTACTATGCAAGGCTTACTTCTTTCCATACTCGAATCCATGATGAAATATTCCAAAAAACTGTTTAGTATGAGAGTGATGGGTAAATACTATTTAAACATTATAACCTTCATCTTAGTTTCTGTTTTCTGTTCTGCATATGAAAATAATGAAACCTATTTTGCCAACCTTACAGATTAATTGTGAAGAACAAATGAGATGATCAACAAGAAATTTCGAGAAAATAATAAGCTGCTACACAAATAGGAAACATTACTCTATGTGTGCATATAGACACCAACTGTGGGGGTTGGGAGTAGAAAACAGATGCTGAGGCAGTGAGGGCTCAAAAATCTTGCAAAGTTGGCAGACATGGGAAATCTGGGAGCTGATCAAATTTCTCCCTTGGGGCTGTTTAATGTTAGCAGAAGTGGAAGAAGTACCCTGTATGTCCTCTCAACATCTTGCATTAGTTCAGGGGTGGTACAGAACTAGCATACTTAAGAGCCCCTATGGGGATCCCTCAGGATAGCCATTAGAGAATTAAGTGCCTGAGGAAAATAACTCCTTAATGAAAACTGTGACAGACACATGATGACTAGATTTAAGTAAACTAAGCTCATTGTTTTCTCTCTCTTTAGATAAGGGTCCTATGAACTCTCGAAGATTTCTTTCAGTGTGAAGTCCTTTCCCATCACGTGAGCAAGAGCCAACAGCCAACCCCAGCCTCAGCCAACCCCAGCATAGTGCAGACTCCAGTCAAGGCAGATTTCCTTGGGAGTGGGTTCTACTCAGCAGCAGAGGGAAATCTCCCACTACAGCACAAGTGTGTGGTCTCCTAATTTTGTTCTGGGGCAATGTTGTCCTGTTACCACCCCACCCTCAGTCAGTACTATCTCCACAGGACATTCTTTCTGCTCCCAGGGAGCACTTTATTTGTGCATTGGAGTTAAGACTAATGGTTAAGAGTTAATTGTGCAGCAACATACCAAGGAGTGCCTGAAACTTGCTAAGGCTCCTCTATTAATAGCCTTTAAATATTTATTACCTAATAAAGAGATTTAAGATTCAGGGACAGAATGCATGGAGCACACTTAAAAGTAGCACTCAGAGAACATGAAATCCCTGCTCCTCAGGATCATTATACCAGGGACATGGGTAATACGAGAAGAAGTAAAAGGGTGAACCACTGGCCAGCAATGGATCAGGATGAGCTAAAGTGCCTTGGTTGTTCTCCAGCTCCACCCTACTGCCGTTTTCCCTCTGGAGGACTCCATGCCTCATTAAGACTCTCTGTAGGTGAGCGGAACAGTGGAGAGAAAAGATGAAGGAAGCAAACACCAAAACCGGCTCAAGAGTCCCCAAAGTCCATGATATTTGCTCTTACTCATTCAGAGGCTATGACTACCAAGAATCCCTGGTGACTGGAGCCCAGAAACTAGCAGACCACACATCTTCCTATGCCAGTTAATTCTGTGAAAATTAGAATAATTTCTTAACTGATCAAGAGTTTTATTAAGATAACAGAGCTTTATAAAAGGGTTCCTATGAAACTATCAATCCAATAAAAGTCCTTTTTGATTCATGAGGGGTTTTTTTTATAACTTTTAACTTCAAATAAAAATATTATGCTTTCAGTCTACGGCCATGCTACCCCAAACATGCCCGATCTCATCTGATCTTGGAAGCTAAGCAGGGTTGGGCCTGGTTGGTACTTGGATGGGAGACCACCTAGGAAGACAGGTGCTGTAGGCATAAAAAAAAAATTATGTTTTCATTATAAAACAGAATAAAAATAGAAAGGTAAGAATATATACAAAGCACTTATATTTAACATTTTAATGCTTATTTTTCTAATCTTTCCTTCATTTAAGAAAAACAGAGACAGCTTTGAAGATTTTGGTAGTTGTTTGCTACCAGATTGGTTTCAACATGGACCAGCTCCTAGTCCTTTTCACAAGCTCTTCATGTCTGGAAAGCTTTCCTTTCTCCATTCTCATCTGGCTAATTTCTGGTCGTCCTTCAAATCTCAGTTAAGTGTCACTTCTTCAGTGAAACACTCTAAGGCATATAGTTTCCTTTGTTAATGCTTATGTTAGGACAGCATTTCTTTTTTAAAAAATACATCACTGTGTTCATAATTGTCCACTCATTTGTGTGATTATTTGATTAATGTTTATCTTCTCTTAATGACAAGATCCATGACAGCAGAGACCACACTGGATTTGCTCATTGCTTTATACCTATTGCCTAGCACAGTGCTTGGCAAATAGCTAACACCTGATAAATATATATCAAATGAATTAATAAATGAATGAAACCACCTATAAGGAATTATGTCTGTAGAGAACAGGATCACAGTGAAATGTTTGAGAGCAATTTATCGAATGGTCCCTTTCCTGCCTTAAAGTAGTTAATATTGCTCCAGATGTGCTCTCCTATGGATTATGTTTGTTTCTAACTTACTTCATACAAAGATTTTAGTAAAAATAATTCCTCCAAAACACTTCCTTTCTTTTTCTTTTTTTTAATTTAGTAATAAAAAGAAGAGGGTGCTATGGAGTCATTTCAGGCTTTCAGTAGATGTCATTTATATACTGATATAGTCCCATTTCCTCCAGTGTTTGGATCTTATAATACTTAAAGGGTGACAAAAATCAGGAACAATGTCAACAACTAACATCATCTGAAATCTAGTTTCCCAATCCTTTTACCAGGACCATTCTGTCACATTATTTTGCTATTTTATATCTCTTGTGTGGTATCTCCAAGTCAGAAAATCTCTGATTGGATTTTGTGTTTCTTTTATTTTTCTATAATAATCATTGACAGAGAGGCTCCTTCGGGTATGCCCATTTTAGATGGCAATAGCTAGATGTCTGTCAATGAAAAATACTTGGGAGAATATCTAGTGTTTTCAATAATAAACAAAGGTCACCAATCTGATTTCTCTAAGATTAGTAAGCACAGATGTAAGACAAACTACACTCATGCAAGAAGAAAAATGACTTCTGAATTAGACTAGTGTCAGTGATGATATCTATTAAGATTTTTTTTCAAAATTAAGAGATTAAAAATTGAAAGCAAAAAAACTCATTGTGTGAAGAATTTCATGATGTTCCATTTAAGATAGATTAGAAAACAAATCATTCACCATTTTCTAGTCATGGGGTCTAACAAAAGTCTCCTAAATTATTTTGAGAAAAAACTAGTGTGTACTACTATGTCTGGAAATTTAGCTCTAAACAAAGTTAAGTGGTTTCCCTTACTGCAGGGCTTCTTAGAGCCTTGTGAACTCTTAGGTTACCAAAACAGAATTATAAGTGTGCATGTTTTACAAACATACTTGACCACAGAGCTCTTTCTGTAAGACATGATTTTTTTTCTTTAAAAATTTTAATTGTGTGCCTTTTGAGCACACAATTGCTCATGCCTGCTTCTAATTCTGGAAATGTACTTTCCCTTTTAATAAAACTCAAAAAAATTTTTTTCATTGTGCTAAAAAATACATAATATAAAATTCACCATCTTAGTCATTTTAAAGTGTACAGTTCAAAGTGTACAGTAGCATTGTATATTCACATTGTTATGCAACAGATCTCCAAAACTTTCTCATTTTTGCAAAACTGAAACCCTATACCCACTGAATAATAACTCTCCATTATTCCCTCTCCTCAGCCCCGGCAACCACTATTGTAGTTTTGTAAGACATGATTTTTAATATATCAAAGAACAAGAGTTTTCAGGTAACGTGCTGAAGAATTCTAGTTTTGTTAAAAAATTAAAACCACCAGGACAGATGTAGGGGATGGTTAACAAAAATATTTAGCAGTTTTCTTTGACAATAATGGGTCACGTCTTTTTGAATTTCTATCTGCACCATTATTCCCATAAGTTTCTATTGATTACCACTTCTCCCATGACAGAGAATAAAAGCTAGGAAATAATATTTAGATATTATTAGAAATAATGGTTTCACCGTCCATACTAAGAACTTAATGAAAGCAAGTTTATAGCTTATGAGGGGTGTTTTATATAGAAGGTAGAATTCTCAGAGAAGAATATTGTTAAACTGACCATATTATGTCTCTTCTCATCTTAATAATGTTCAGTGGCTCTTCTGGCATAGAATATGAAGTTCAATCTTCCCTGAAAGGATTCTGTGCCCTTCGTGATTTGGTCCCAGTTTATATTCCTAGCCTTTTCCCTCAATACCCAGTGCTTCAGACATCCCACAATTCCCTAATATGCCACGTACTAATTTTAGACCCCTATGCCTTTATCTTTTTTATAGTTTTATCTTGTCATGTGATTCTTCCATGTTCTCTAGTAAGAAGAACTCTTTTTTCTCTGCAACAGAAAATAAAGCCTCTCCAAGACCCCTTGCTTATGTCTTCTCAGCATATATTTCATTCTGCTATTACATCTCCTATTCTGGAACTACAGCGTCTTTGAAGTCAAGAATAAGTTCTTAATCCTTTTATTTACCTTAGCCCTAGTATACTACCTTCTCATAATAAACACTCAAATATGTGTCCACCTGAATTGTACTGAATCTTAAAGTAGACCTTTAGAAGCAGATCAAATTCTAACTTTCCAGAGATGACTTATATTTGTGCCTTCCAGAAGGCAGGGGACAAACTACATTTGACTGGAATGATTTCTTTTCACTACAGTGAACTGGGGTAAAAGCAAGAAGTCTTAGTATTTACTTTACACAACTACTCTGCTGAACAGATCACATATACTTCCTGGCTGGAATGTTGTCCTGCCCCTGATAGGGTCAGATTTGAGAGCAGAGAGCAGTGGTGAGCTTGTGGACAAATAGTTTACACTGTGTGTGTGTGTGTGTGTGTGTGCGCGCGTGCATGTGTGTGTGTGCGCCTAGGTGGGAGAAGGAGGATATGTGTGTCATGCAGCTTACGAATACCTTTCCTCAAATAAATGTTTTACTTTTTACTTTTCTTGTTTCTCTTAGTGAAGGGTGAATATCAAGGAATATTTTTTTCAGAGAAGTGCCTTCAGATGCCATTTATCAAATATAGTTTTTAAAACAAATTTACTCTGAGATTTATTTGGTGCTTACTATGTGTCAGGTACTATTCTAAATAGGCATTTCATCTAATCTCCACAAGAACCCCGTGAGATAGAGACTGCTTTGTTCTAATTTTACAACCAGGGAAAATGAGGCAGAGGGTAGGTATATAATTTGCCTAAGGTCATACAGTAGAGAAGGGATTTAAATAAAATTAGACTCCAGAGTCCAAGTTTTTCACCACAATGTATGCATAGACAGGCGCAAAGTTAGCACTGAATACCTATTTTCTCGGCAAACTGTGGAAGCAGTTGATGAGGTAGGAAGATTATAAGAACTAGCCTATTTGTATTAAAGCTTTTATGATGACCTGCCTGCCATTTGCTATTCATTCTGTAGTAGATACAAGAAAAGCACTGTAGAACATATAAGTTTTCCACCGGGAAGTTCAACTTGGAAGAATCTGCATAAAGAAAATCTTTATTTTCATTAAGAGAAAATTTTAGAAAAATCCAACCATAAATTATACAAACAAAACAAAACAAAACAAAACCTTTGAACAGGTTGTAAAACTAAAACCGAAAGAAGCATTTATTCCCTACAGGGTTCTGGTAGTTGTTCTCACCACTGACAATGTGTTTGTAGCATTTATATTTCACAAAATGTGTCAGTACAATTCTGAGCCATTGGTTTGAATATAGCTCTCCATTTTACTGCATCTAGTTCCACAAATAATAAAATTTTAATTTCTCCTAAATTACAGCTCTTCGATATTAGGAATCTCTTTTATATCATTAATATTTGTTATCTGTCTCCTGGAGGGTCTAATGAAGGAGGATCCTATAATTCCTCATTAAATTTTATCCTGATCAGGTCTGAAATCTTCAATCAAGGATTGGATTGTGACATTTTACAATGAATTGCATTTTTTAAATAAGGCTGTGTCATATAAAAAAGGAACTGTGTTAAATTAAAAGAAACTTAAAGGATAATAACTAAATATAATGATGCTGGTTTGAACAAAACCAATATATAGAAAAATACTGGGTCTGCTGGGAAATATTAATATGGACTTGATTTAGATGAGGTGAAATTTTACCTAAATAAAAAGGAAATCGTTGATTAAAAAAATTACATAAGTGGTTATAATAGGATAACATTTTGATTAATTAAAAATACATATTTACGAATATTCATATACATATGTACATACAAAGACATCCAGAAAAATATGCAGGAGGATGCTACAGTGATGATCTCTGACTTGTACAAACATGATGTTTTTATTTTTGCTTGCCTGTATTTTCTAATATTATACAAAGCAAATGTATTTAAAGCCAATTAAAATAGAATGAAGTAGCTTTTGAGGACAGTACTTCATATTACTCATTTAATAGAAACTAAAACTGGATTCTTTAAAATGGAGTTTCTATCCATCTCTCATTTTTTCTTCTTAAAAGCATATAAAATTCATCAGTGGCATACATGAAGTGATGTATCTTGTTTGGCTCACAGTGACTACAATAGAATACATTACAAACTTTAAGTAATAAAAATTTTACATAAAATATTTGGTCAGAGCATTAATGACTTGTAAGATTTCAGTGTAAGATTAACTTCAGTGTAAGATTTCTCATAATATCTATGGACATTGTTACTATAATTCAATTTCAAGGTATAAATCAAATGGAAAGTACTAAATGTGAAACTGTATTATGCAGCTTTCTGATTCTACTCACTACAATAAAACGTTGCCAGGAAAAATAAGAGTGGTTATGTAACTTGCCCAAGGTCATGCAATAGAGAACCTTTTATCTGAGGTTCATAAAGTTTTCTATAAACCGAAAATAGTAATTGTCAAGACTACAGACTTTGAGGTCTTGTAGTATCTTGTAATATCTTGGATTTAAATCCTGGCATTGTCATACATGAACTCAGGCAAGCTACCTAAACATCTGTTTTCTCATATGTAACGTAAGAGGGATGATATCCACCTCATATTGGTGATGAGGATTAAACGAAATAATGTATATCAGAACTGTAGCTGGTGCACTATAAGCACATGGTCACAATTATGGGGGGAGGGGAGAGAACAGAACAACAAGAAGGAAGCCACTTCACTTTGTTTCAACAGCAACAGCAACAGCAAAACATCATATTCTCGCCCTGCAACTGAAAATTGTCACCATCACCATTATCATTGCCATCAAAGATATTTATTAAAAATACTCCACGGCTGGGGTGGCTCCATAGTGTAGTGGTTAGCATGTCTGCTTTACACGCAGAAGCTCCTGGGTTCGCGCCCCAGGTGAAGACACAGACCATACCCCAGGCAGAGCCACAGACCATACCCCGGATGTGTCAGGCCCCCTATGCACACAGCGAGCGTGTGGGAAGAGATGCCCCACCTTCAGAGATCCAGTTTTTAAGGGGAAATGGCAACATCCATAGGTCAGGGGTAGAAGTGGTGGGGAGGATGGGAATTAAAGAGGCGGGAAAAAAAGAATACTTCATGGGATACTTTGAATTGAATTACATGTACTGTTCCTGACATCTAGGGTCTAAGTGAACATTAACACAAACAAAGGAAATATACTAAAAGTAAATGAACATGCCATATGGGAAGAAATATTGAATTATCCTATTGCATATAGCATAATGATCATACATCAGGAACATGAAGAATGAGAAAATTATGGGAGTTTCATGATTACAAAGAGAAACTGTTTTCTTATTGGTGAAGGGTGTTTTCATAGAAAAGCTGAGATTTCTTGGACTCCCAGGAAACTGAGAAAGCTTCAACAAAGCAAAGGGTGGAAAGAGCTGGGCCAGGAACTGGTGGAAAGGCAGTGTCCTGAATGTGAAATGTAAGTTGTACAGAAAAGGTCCTACTAGAATCCAGATTATGGAAATGAGAGATGGAATGAAAGGGAAGAGATGGAAAAGCTGGAGGAATTGCTGTGAAGAGAAAGCATCGATGAAAAGACCATCACAAGCATTTGTGCCTTTGGTTGTGTTGCAGAGGCAAAGATTTTAAGGACATGGACTCCAGGGCCAGTATTCCTGGGTACAGATTTCAACCTTGGACTCATTAGGTATGTGACATTGGTCAAGTTCCCTGTGCTCTTTGTTCCTCAGTTTCCTCATCTGTATAACAGGGGCCAATAGAGTTGTCATCAGAGTTCAGTGAGTTAATATTTGTAGAGCTGTTGGTGGTTGCACAGAGGGAGCACTAAAAGTGTTGGCTAAATGTAACATACTGGTATTCTTCCCAGGCCAAACATGGAAATGGTTGTGAAAATGAGATGCTCCATCTTAATTGAGTTTAATAGGAATTGAGGTATCACAAATACTTTAAAATCCTGTCTTACATACAATGCGTTACATGAATGGGACTACATGGGAGACACAGGTTCACAAAGAATGAGTAGCTATTAAAAATAAGAGGATGAATATAGATTAACCCTGTCTGTGAAATAAAAGTAGAATGGAATCACCATAATAGCCAGTTGTGGCTAGAAACAGGCCACTCTAATAGATTATTTTTCCTTTCTTATTTTTAAAAATATGGGGCCAGATACTAAGAACAAAGTGGTAAAGCCCCCAACAATATCCATTTTCTTCTCTCAATATCTCCCAGTAGGTCTTTTTTTCAACCTCTGTTTAAAATCTCCCTATATTAAATTTTTTTGATTATTTTTGTTCCTTTATTTATTTTTTTCAGAATGAAGCACAAGGCAATACATACTCTAATCTAACACCTGAGCTCCATATAGCAAGCACCCTTAGCTGGGATTTGGGCATTCTGGAGTGTGGGATTTAAATGTAGCCTCCTACTTCCTTACACTTTTCTATAATTATGCTATAACTGTGCTTAGAGGACATGTTAGGTTAGGGATAGATATTAATACATAATTTGTTTCACATTTAGGACAGTAATTATACTTCATTCATGATCTGGGAGGTAAGAAATGTCACTGTTATGTAACCAACAAAAAAAAATATGCTACATCTATTCAAGCTGATTTAGGATTCTCTGATAACCATTTTTAAGGTGCTCCTATAAAAGCAGAAACAAAATTTAATGCTTACAATTAGGGAACAGAGTTCTACCACTGTTAAAGGTAATTTAGAAGGAAGAACCATCATGAATCCTGGAGACCTCCAAGAACAAAATTCAAGTGAGGATAAGCAGGAAAACTGATGGGAAATGCAAATTTAAAGTTAGTTATCTGTGGCACATGGATACCCTTTAAAGAAGATTTATACCAAGTTCTGTGAGTTAGCTAAATCTGGTAAATAATATTAAGAATAAGAATAGTTAAATAATTAATGAGTTATTTATTTGGGGGAAGAAATTTTTATTAAGAGAAAAAGACACAAACACAATCCAGTTTAGTGTCAGTCCCTATTTATGCTTACCAGGAAGTATTCACAAAATGAGTACCACTACACAGTGCTTTAAAGCTATATCATCAGATATACTGATTTCGTGGGTCATGCCACAAAAGGTGGCAGGGGTTAAAAAACCCCTGACTTTTTCTACGATACAAAACACATTTCTGATGGGCTAGAAATAGAACAAGGTCTACTTTTAGCCCTGAGTGACATCGCTTCCCTTTTTCCAGACTGCACTTGAATAATCTGCAGCAGCCATTTCAGAAATAAATCCATCAGCTCTGAAGCTGTCGGTGCTCACTTCATTTACTTCAGCGACCACAAGCTGGATCAAACCATCCGTATGCCCTAGATCCAAACAGGGCAAAGGTTTGCTGTGAGCTTGTTAAATTGGAGTCTCCTATTGCATGAATTACGGGAGAGCTAAATGGATCAAAGTTATATTACATGGGGAGCTCTTCAATGGTTAAAGGTAGGAAAATGTTTCCACAAGTACTTCCTACTTTGGAGAATTTGTCATTCTCCATAGAAATTATTCTATGCTGAAACATGCCTATACAACTCTCAGTCTGAGAGCAGATCTTCTCATCTTTGCTCTCACTTGCAAGGGTACAAATGATGCATCTATTTTATTGGTTCTTTATAACTCGAAGTCATATTTTTCTCCCTTTGTTTCTGAAAACTTCAAGATGATCTGGTAATATAAGCCAGCCAGCCTCCCAAGCTGAAGCTATTGGCACTTAGCTTTTATTCTCACCCGAGTCTTAGAGAGGATTGCATTTCTAGACTCCCTAGCATCCAGGATTCTGAATGCAATTGCTAGTGAGATGTTCCCATATGAGTTTAGGCTGGCAAGATAGGTAGTTATGGCCTCAATAACCAGACTCCATTTTCCAGTGTCTAGTTACCAACTTCAAGGGTACAAACCAATTGAGATAGGGAGGGAGGGAGGGAGGACAATAACATCTTTCTGACCTCTGAGTTGCAGCTATGTTAGTTTAACCTTGAAATCAACAGTCCAGATGATTTCCGTTCCTCCAGACTTTTCAACGATTTCATAAATACCTAATTCTTTATATTAAGTCTTTCTATTTAAAATATCTTGAGTTCACTGAGCACTGAGCAATAGTTGGAAAAAGACTTATCCGTTACTGCTAATGCTATGGGAAAGCAAAAACACTGCAGTAAGGAAATCCATGAGTTAGCCTATAGGGTCAAAGACACAAAGAAAAAAAGAGAAAGGATAGAGAGAGACAAAGAGGAAGAGGAAGAACAGGAAAAAGGGGAGGAGGAGAGGGAGAAATAAAGAAACCAAATGACTTGATGTCTAAGTTCATAATATGCTCAGTGCAAATTATCAATTATTGTCAATCCATGTTTTCAATTTGTCTATTCTCAAATATTGTGCTATCCAAATGTTTCTAATTTCTTGATTGGGTGAGGAGAAATGAACCCCAAAATGTCATTAAATTAAATATGCATCTATGAAATTTCCAAATAACAGAAGATAGTGTGTTTGTCATGCATTACAATCTAATACAGGGATAATGAAATGAATCAATACCTCATAATAAGTTTGCTATTTTTTTCCTGATCAGATATAAGCCTGTATAATCTACATTTTATAGCACTTTACAATGTACAAGGTATATTCACATACCATATCTCAATTGCTCCTAATGCACTTCTATGAAAGAGACAGACAGGAATAATTTTTGCTCCTGTTTTACAGTGGAAAAAATTGACACTCAAGGAGTGTTATTGGGTTGCAGACATGTGAGTTAAGCTGGAGTTTTCAACCCTCCCCCAATCTTAGGTTCTTTCCATTACCTCTTATTGCCTTCTGTCTTCTCTTGTTTGACTGTCACATCAACTCTATGAGACAGGTAGGGCAAGAAATGCTTCTTCCCATTTTTACAATGAAACTTATTGACACCATCAGAGAACAATAAACTGAAAGTCACTTTCCTTGCCCTGCACGACAACTATTAGATATGAGACATTTGGATTTTGCAGATGCAAGTAAAAAAAATAAAAAAAACATTATGTTCTGGAGAGATGTTGGGAAAGAGGGACACCAATGTGAAACTAAAGAGGAAATTTACGTTAATAATGGAGTTGACCACTGGAGAATCATTGAGACGAGTTAATTCCTAGCAATGATGAGCACTTTGGAGGGAGGTAGATAAGATTTAAAGGAAAGGGTACAAAATACGGTTCTTAATCAAGAAAAAAAATGGAAATAGAAACCAAAACTCAGATGGTGATTCTAGGCAAATACTATGCTGTTGAAACAGGTGGAGTCTTACAATGTGGTTTCATTTAATTCTCATCAGAAGATTTCAATTCTAGCTAAGATCCCTTTTAATCCACTGACAGGGATTATAGCTAGGTCAAACACCTAGTTCCACTTATCCAAAGCCTTGGCCCACCTAAAACTCACAAAATAAAAGACAGTTTGCATCACTTGGGTAGGACTGATGGAAATACTAGCAGAGCTGAGGCTGAACAAGGCTAAACATGGGGACTTAACTGATATTGTAAAATTTGAAAAAAAAAAGTCACTTTTTAGCAGTGGAAGAGCAGCTTATTTCCAAATTATCTTGATATTTTTTGTAGTAGCATTAGGTTAATGCTATAGAATGAATGTGTTCCCTCCAAATCCATATGCTGAAATTTTAACCCCAATGTAATGGTATTAGGAAGTAGGGTCTTTGGGAGGTAATTAGGTCATGAAGGCAGAGCCCTCATTAATAGGATTAGTGCTCTTAAAAAAAGAGACCCCAGAGAGCTTCTTCACCCCTTCTGCAATATGAGGACACAGGGAGGAAATGCCATCTATGAAGCTGGCCCTCACCAGCTGGTGCCTGGATCTTGGACTTCCCAGCCACCAGAATTGTGAGAAATAAATTTCCGTTATTTATAACTACCCAGTCTGTGGGATTTTGTTATAGTAGCCTGAATGGCCTAAGACATACACACAGTTGTCTGAGCCCAGTGACACAGTCTATTTACTTCTCTTGTTTCCAGTGTCAACATGTTCTGCTCTCTTGCGGAAGGGCTAAGATATGTCTATTTTCTAAAAACACATTTATGTGATGAATTTCTGCAGTTTATCTCTTCATTCAAATGTATCTCTAGACTCTGAGTAATCTCCAAAAAATACAGTTTTAGAAGACTGAAATCAGAAACATGCCATTAAGTTCCAATAATGTTGAGGGTTTTTCTGTTTGCTTTTTGCACATTCTCAATAGCAATAGCTTAAGAGACGTGAATTTTCAGATATGTAAATTGTTGAGGGTTTAAGGTGTTATTGAGGTAATTTTTTGTAAATCTGTTGAAGCAATAAAAATGAATTCTTTTTTAAAATTAAGGTTACTGTTTCCCTGGAAAATCATAATCAAAAAGGAGGATACCATGTTCTCATGTTAGATCCCATTATTTATCCTGGAACAATAAGGCAAGTATATAAACCTCTAGCTTCTTATTTCCTCTCTAGTACCAGTCACTAATGAGACACTGCCAGTTTTCATGGCTAGGAGATGTATGATGCAGCTAGGAACGGGATGGATAGAAACAGCCATAAAGGTACTTGGGTCCTTATAAACTCCTGCCTTCCACATCCTCCACATCAAAACATCAACAAAGTATGCTTTGGATGGTCATTGGTGGCAGTTCATAGCATGAATTTTGATCTCCTCAGACACTATTTCTGCCTATTCTATCTTGTGATATTGGCTTCTTTGAAGAAGACTCAGAATGAAACCCAATGCCTAAGGCTAAAATTTCATTTAGGGTTTAAAGCTGTAACTTCAGGTAAAATTCAGAGCACATTAAGATACACATTAACAGGAAATAAGTGGTATTAAGTGTGTTGAATAGCGTGCATGCATTAGGAACTGATCAGAAAACAGGAACCATTCTAGATATGTCAAAAAGAAGAAATTTAATAGAGGAATTGTTTTCAGAGGTGTTGGAAGCACATAAGAAGCCAAAATGGACAAGTAAAGTTACTCAAAAAGTAGTGACTGTAAGAAACCACTGCTGCCCAGGGCTGAAGGAGTGGAAGCACTCTCAGAAGCTATGGCTGCGAGTTTCTGGTTACCTGTTTCAGCCTGGCTATGTGCACAGGAGTCCAGGAGCCTGATGCTGAAGGCTCTGTTGCCCAGATGTCCTCCTGCCCCTCCCTACCTCCATTGCTATGGCTGACAATGCTGTTACCTCTGTTGCAATGCTGTAAATCCTCCAGAAACTGGACACCTCCCATCTACATACTGTCTAATAGCCAAACAGTGCCTTTCATTAGCAGAACCTAATGAAAAGACCATGGACAACGAGATGTGAGAAATAGAATCTAAGAGTGATGGGACCTACCCCAGCACAGGATGGCTGAGAGCAAATAGGCCAATAACGGGACACAATGTTTAAAAAAGCATAGAAGAAAGAGAGATCTATTAAAAATGAGTTGGGAATAAATCTGAGAAAAAAATCTTAAAGCATTTAAAGCTAAAATGTGAACCTACAGAATAATTATTGCTGTATCTGTGGCAAAATCTCCTAACACAATTAGTTTTTACATATTGAGATTTTTTTTTTTTAGAACTAGAGTCAGAACACGTTTTTTTTTCAATCAGAGCTGACATTCAATATTATTTTATATTAGTTTCAGGTATACAGAAGGGTGGTTAGATATTTATGTAACTTACAAAGTGATCCCCTTGATTAGTCTAGAACCCACCTGGCACTATACAGTTATTATAATATTATTTACTATATTCCCTATGCTGTACTTCACGACCATGTGAATATTTTGTAGCTACCAATTTGTATTTCTTAATCCCATTACCCTTTCCACCCAGCCCCCGCAACCCCCCATCCCATCTGGCAATCATCAGTTTGTCCTCTGTATCTATTAGTCTGTTTCTGTTTTGTTTGTTTATTTATTTTGTTGTTTAGATTCCACAAATGAGATCATATTGGATTTGTCTTTCTCTGTCTCACTTATTTCACTTAGCATAATATCCTAGGACCATCCATGTCATTGCAGAGGGTAAGATTTAATTTTTATGGCTGAGTAATATTCCACTGTATATATATACACCACTTCTTCTTTATCCAATCTTCTATTGATGAGTACTTAGGATGCTTCCACATCTTGGTTATTGTAAAGAGAGCTGCAGTGAACAAAGGGGTGCATATATCTTTTTGAATTAGTGTTTTGGCTAGTGCAATTGCTGGATCAAAAGGCAGAACAATTTTTAATTTTTTGAAGAAACTCCAAAATGTTTTCCACAGTGGTTGTACCATTTTGCAATCCTACCAACAGTGTACATTTCCCTTTGTTCCACATTTTCACCAACACTTGTTTTTTGATTTATTGATGATAGCCATTCTGACAGGTGTGAGGTGATATCTCATTGTGGTTTTAATCTGCATTTCATTGATGATTAGCAATCTTGAGCATCTTTTCATATTCTATTGGCCATCTGTATCTCTTGTTTAGAGAAATACCTATTCAGGTCTTCTGCTCATTTTTTAATTGGATTGTTTGTTTGCTGTTGAGTTGCATGAGTTCTTTATAAATTTTGGATATTAACCCCTTATCAGATGTATCATAGGTGATATCTTCTCCCATTCAGAAGGTTGTCTTTTCATTTTGTTGGTTTCCTCTGCTGTGCAAAAATGTTTTAGTTTAATGTAGTCCCATTTGTTTGTTTTTTTTCTTTTGTTTCCCTTGCCCAAGAAGATATATCTGAAAAAATATGACTAGGAGCAGTGTCAGAGAGTTTACTGCCTATGTTTTCTTCTAGGAGTTTCATGGTTTCAGGTCTTACATTTAAGTATTTACTCCATTTTGAGTCTACTCTTGTATATGGTGTAAAAAGTGTCTGGTTTAACTTCTTTGCATGTATCTGTCCAGTTTTCCCAACATCATTTATGGAAAAGACTGTCTTTATCTCATTTATAATTCTTTCCTACTTTGTCATAGATAAAAAGACCATATAGGCATAGATTTATTTCTGGGTTCCCCATTCTGATCCATTGATCTGTGTTTCTGTTTTTATGCCATTACCATGATCTCTTGATTATTATAGGCTGGTAGTATAGGTTGACATCAGGTAGAGTGATGCCTCCAACTTTTTTCTCCTTTCTCAAGATATCCGTGGCTATTCAAGGTCTTTTATGATTTCATATAAATTTTAGGATTATTTGATCTAGTTCCGTGAAAAAATGCCATTGGTACTGTGATAGGGATTGCATTCAATCTCTATAGATTGTTTTGGGTGTTATGGACATTTTAATGCTGTTAATTCTTACCGTTCATGAGCATGGTGTATGCTTCATTTATTTGTATCTCCTTCAGTTTTTCTTCAATAACCTATAATTTCCCGAGTACAGGTCTTTTACTACCTTGGTTAAATTTATTCCTAAGCATTTTTTGATGTAATTATAAATGGGATTGTTTTCTTAATTTCTCTTTATTTTTTTTTATTTCTCTTTCTATAATTCATTATTGGCATATAAAACCAACTGATTTCTGAATGTTAACTTTGTAACCTGCTACTTTACTGAATTCATTTATCAGTTCCAACAGTTTTTTGGTGGAATCTTTAAGGTTCTTTATACATATTAACACGTCATCTGCAAATATAGACAGTTTTACTACTTTCCTTTCTTATTTAGATGACTTTTAATTCTCTTGTCTGATTTCTGTGGCTAAAATTTCCAATACTATGCGGAATAAAAGGGGTGAAAGTGGACATCCTTGTCTTGTTCTTGATCCTAAAAGAATGCTTTTAGCTTTTCCCCAATGAGTATGTTAGCTGTGGGTTTTTCAGCTATGGCCTTAACTATGTTAAGGTATCTTCCCTCTATTTCCACTTTGTTGAGAGTTTTTATCAAAAATGGATGTTGCATTTTGTCAAATGCTTTTTCTGTATCTATTGATATGATCATATGATCTTTATCTTTCAATTTGTTAATGTAGTGTATCACATTAATTGATTTGTGGGTATTGAACCAACCTTGGATTTCAGGAATAAGTCTGACTTATTCATGGTGTATGATCTTTTTAATGTCCTCCTAAATTTAGTTTGCTAATATTTTGTTGAGGATTTTTGCATCTATGTTTATCAGGGATATCGGCCTATAATTTTCTTTCTTCATAAAGTCTTTGTCTGGTTTGGAATCAGAGTAATGGTGACCTCATAAGATGAGCCTGAGAGCCTTTCTTCCTCTTGAATTTTTTGGACTAGTTTGAGAAGAATAGGTATTAATTTTTTGAATGTTTGGTAAAATTCACCTATGAAGCCATCTGGTCCAGGACTTTTGTTTGTGGGGAGTTTTTTGATTGCTGTTTCAATTTTGTTAATAGTAATAAGTCAGTTCAGATTTTCTGTTTCTTCTTGATTTAGTCTTGGAAGATTGTATGTTTTTAGGAATGTATACATTTATTCCAGATTGTCCAATTTGTTGGCACACAATTGCTCATAGTATTTTCTTATAATTCTTTATATTTCTGTGGAGACAGTTGTCACTTCTCTTTCATTTCTGATTTTATTTATTTGGGTACTTTTCTTTTTTTCTTAAGGAGTCTGGTTAAAGGCTTTGTCAATTTTGTTTATCTTTTTGAAGAACCAACTCTGGGTATCACTGATCTTTTGTATTGCTTTATTAGACTTTATTTTGTTTTTTTTTTTTCTTCTATTCTCATCTTTATTATTCCTCTTTCCATTCACTTTGGGCTTTGTTTGCTATTATTTTTCTAATTCTTTTGGCTGTAATGTTTGATTGCTTACTTGAGCTTTTTCTTGTTTCTTAAGTTGGCCTGTATTGCTAACTGAAAGCACTCTTACAACAGCTTTCTTGGTGTTCATAGATTTTGGGTGAATGTGTATTGTTTTTTTTTTAATTTCTCATAAGATATCTTTTGATTTGTTCCTTTATCTCATTGTTGACTCATTTTTTGTTTAGTAGCATATTATTAAACCACCGTATGTTTGTGTGTTTTTCAGTTTTTTTTTTTTCTTATAATTAATTCCTAGTTTCATACTAGTGGTCAAAGAAGACTCTTGATATGATTTCAATTTTCTTAAATTTATTGAGACTTGTTTTGCGGCCTAACATGTGGTCTATCTGAGAAAATGGTCAAGTATGCGTAAGAATGTATATTCTGCTGCTTCAGGGTGAAATGTCCAAAAAATGTCAATTAAATCCACTTGGTATAGTGTGTCATTTAAGGCCACTGTTTGCTTGTTCATTTTCTGTCTGGAAGACCTGTCCATTGGTGTCAATGTGATGTTAAAGTCCCCTACCATAACTGTATTAATGTGATCACTCCTTTTATATTGGTCAATATATGCTTTATATATTTAGGTGTTCCTAGGTTGGGTAGATAAATGTTTACTAGGGTTATACTCTCTTGTTATATTGATCCCTTTATCATTATGTAATTTCCTTCTTTGACTCTTATTATCGCCTTTGTTTTAAAGTCTCTTTTATCTAAGTATTGCTACCCAAGCTTTTTTTCCCTTTTCATGAAATACCTTTTTCCATCCCTTAACTTTTAATGTGTGTGTCTTTGACTTGAAGTGAATCTCTTATACACAGCATATGTTAGGGTCTTTTTTTTTTTTTATGCATTCAGCTACCCTATGTCTTTTGTTTCAAGCATTTAATCTATGTAGTTAGTTGTTAATCAACCAGTGGCACATTATAGACCTGAGATAAGTATTATGTGATTCACTTAATTTGCCTCATCACCAATAACTCATTAAAATAAAAATGTTAATAACTGTGCTTTTTAAAACCCAAAGATCCATTTTTGATGAACAAAGCTGTCTATAAGTCAATGTTGATATTAATGATAAAGTAAAAAGTTGCAATCCACACCTAGTTTGTGCATCAAAATTAAATAAAACTATAAAGGAAAAACACTGAGGAGACTCTTAGGCAAAATGATGGAGGTACAATAAGAAGACTGGCTAATTGATCACACTGATGAGACAAGATGGAAGATGCAGGTTATATACCTCATTTCCTTTCCATTCAGAATTCATAGACTATAGACTGGAGAATAAAACCAAATGGTAGGATTTCAAAGTAATTTATACCTTTATAGATGGGCCACATAAGAATTAAAGAATGGAACAGTTTCATAATTATGCTCCTCATGTCTTTTAATTAAAGCAGAGGAAGAGTTTGTTTGGGGAAACATGGTGGAGTGAGAGACGTCCCCAGATCTCTCTCCTTGAAACAACAATAAGCTGAACATCTAAAACTCAACAAAAAACACCCAAACTGCACACCAGCACATCTGAGCATGGGATCTGTACATAAGAGCTACCACAGGTCAGGACCCCAGCTGTCAGGTGGTGGACGGGAAGATACAAAAAAGCAGGAGCTCTCTGTAAGAGGAGGGGGAGGGGAGAAGGTATAGTGAGATCCCTGAACAGCCCTGCGTGGAAGTGCTATGAGCTCCAAGCAGCCAGCAGTAGGGCCTAGTAATTAGGGCAGAAAGCAGAGAAGTGGATGGCAGAGAAACAACAGTTGATTTTTACCAGTCCCAGCTGCAAAACTGGGTATGAGATGCAGTCCTTAACCCCAGACCCAGAGGACCCCCCACATTCTCTCCAAGACCAATCACTGTGGAGCCCAGGGGAATCTGAGTAAACGCTACTGAAACTGTCACTAACACTGACAAGGACTGAGACTGAGGGTAGTGAGCATGATTAAACATCTATTGGGGGGGAGCATTATTAAGGCTTTATATAAAGCAAGGATCCAAGAGGCTTTGACTCCACATATCGGAAACCAAAAGAAAGGCACATTCTTTGCAGCAGTCTAAAGAGAGACCCTTATATAATAAATCTTATCTCTGGAAGAAAAGCAGAATACATTTCCATTAATGCCCAGACAGAGAATTAGTCCATTAAACACCAAGAACAACCAAGGCGACAAAGCATCTCAGAAAGAAAGAGATAAATCTCCAGAAAATAAGTTTACAGACATAGAAATATGCAACCTAAATGACAGAAAATTCAGGATGGTATTTCTGAAAAAATTCAGTGAGTTCTGGAACAAGTCATATCAACAATTTCAGGAATTGAAAAAACAACTAGATGAGCAGAATGAGTTCTTTAGCAAGGAGATTGAAACCCTAAAAAAGAACAGAATAGATCTTCTGGAGATAAAAAAAAATACTGCAAGAGCTGAAAATGAAATAGCAAGCTTGGAAAAGAGTTTACCAAAGGGAAGAAAGGATTCATGATATTGAAGAAAGAAATCTGGAAATAAATCAGAGGGAAGAAGAGAAAAACCAAAGAATGAAAAATAATGAAAAAAAAAATACAAGAACTAGCTGATACCATTAGGAGAAGAAACATTAGAATAATGGGCATTATCGAAGATGAGGAAAAAGAGCAAGGACTAGAAAACATTTTCAGATAAATAGTGAATGAGTATTTCCCAAATCTAAGGAATAAGCTTGAGCTTGGAATTCAATAAGTCAACAGAACCCCCAATTATCTCAACCCGAAAAGGCCTTCACCAAGACACACTGTATTAAAATTATCAAAAATCAACAACAAAGACAGAATTCTCAGGGAAGCCAGGGAAAAGAAAATGGTAACTCATAAAGGAAAACCCATTAGGTTATCGGTGGACTTCACAGCATAGACCCTATAGGCCAGAAAGGAATGGAATCAAATATTTAAACTATTAAGTGAAAGGAACTACCAGCCTAGAATAATGTATCCAGCTAAGTTCTCTTTTAGATATGAAGGAGAAATTAAGACCTTTCCAGACATACAAAAATTGAGGGAATTCTATACTACGAGGCCTGCACTACAGGAAATACTGAAAGGGGTCACCTCACCTAAAACAAAATGAGGGAAAAAATACATAATTAGGAGTAAGATGACTATCAAGCAAATAGAAACAGAAGAATGCAACCCTTAATAAGAACATGGCATTATAAGCTTAAATAATAATAAGAAATTGCTATGGCAAGATAATAATGGATATTCAGCATAGATAGGAACAAATTGAGATAACAATGACTGAAAAAGGAAGGATTCAAAGATCAAATTCACAAAGGGGAAAGAACATAAGGCATATGCAGAAGAAAATGGATGACTATATATATATATATATATATATATATATATATATATATATAACTATCCTTTACATATTTGTAATGGCAACTGCACACTAAAGATTCAGAACAGAATTATATAACATAAAACAAGAAGGATCGGTGGGAAAACCCACAAAAGCCAACGAAAATAAAGAAAACAGAAACATAAGGACAAGGAAGCAATGGAAACACTGAGCTACCAAAAAGCTAAAGATAAGACTACTATAAGAAGACCTCATATTTCAATAATCACCCTAAATGTAAATGGACTGAACTCACCAATAAAAAGGCACAGAGTTGCAGAATGGATCAAAAACAAAACCCAACCATATGCTGCCTCCAGGAGACACAACTCAGCTCCAAAGACAAATATAGACTCAGAGTGAAAGGGTGGAAAATGATATTTCAAGAAAATGACATTCAGAGAAAAGCAAGAGTAGCGGTACTAATATAAGATGAAATAGACTTCAAAATAAAAAAGGTAAAGAAAGACAGTGAGGGACATTTCATAATGATAAAGCGAATCATGCACAAAGAAGACATAACATATTAATATCATGAACTCAATCAGAGAGTCCTGAAATATGTAAAGCGATTACTAACAGAACTAAAGGGAGAAACAGACCAACACTATCATAGTAGAGGACCTAAATACTCCACTGTTGGATGTGGAAAGATCCTCTAAACAGAAAATCAATAAGGAAATAACATTCTTAAGTGACACATTAGACCAACTGGACATAAGTGACATTTACAGAGCTTTCCATCCCAAAACAGTTGCTTATACATTCTTCTCTAGCGCACATGGAGCATTCTCAAGAATCAACCACATACTGGGACACAGAAATAGCCCCCACAAATATGAGAGAGTTGAAATCATAGCAACTATATTCTCTGATCATAATGCTTTGAAACTAGAGATCAACTGCAAAAAGAAATCAGGAAGAACAACAAATACATGGAGATTAAACAACATGCTACTGAAGAATAATTGGGTCAGAAAAGAAATAAAAAGAGAGATCAAGAGATACATAGAAATGAATGATAGTGATAGTACAACATATCAAAACTTTTGAGATACGGCAAAAGTGGTCATAAGAGGAAAGTTCATATCATTACAGGCCTACCTCCAAAAACAAGAATGAGCCCAATTAAACAATCTAATGCTTCATCTTTAAAAACTAGAAAAGGAAGAACAAATGAGGCCTAAAGTCAGCAGAAGAAAAGAAATTATCAAAATTAGAGCAGAAATAAATGAAATTGAAAACAAACAAACAATAGAAAAAAATAAATGCAACAAAGAGCTGATTCTTTGAGAAAGTAAATAAAATTGACAAACCCCTGGCTAGATTCACTAAAGAAAAAGAGAAAGGACACAAATAAACAAAATCAAGGATGAAAGAGGAGAAATTACGACTGACATCACAGAAATACAAAGGATTGTACAAGAGTACTATGAAAAAGTACATAACACCAAATTTAATAACCTAGAAGAAATAGACCATTACTTAGAAAATACAATCTTCTTAGACTGAATCAAGAAGAACTGGGAAATTGAAATAGACTGATCAGCAGTATGGAAATTGAAACAATCATCAAAAACCTACCAAAAAGTAAAAGTCCAGGACCAGATGGCTTCATCAGTGAATGCTACCAAACATTCAAAGAAGATTTAATACCTATTCTCTTCAAACTCTTCCAGAAAGTCGAAGAGGAGGCAATACTTCCCAACACATTTTATGAGGCCAATATTACTCCGATACCAAAACCTGGTAAGATAGCACACAAAAAAGAAAACTACAGACCAATATCTCTCATGAACACAGAAGCAAAAATCCTAAATAAGATACTAGCGAACCGAATACAGCAACATATTCAAAAGATTATACACCACGATCAAATGGGCTTCATCTCAGAGGCACAGGATGGCTCAACATGTGCAAATCGATTAATGTGATACACCACATAAACAAATTAAAAAATAAGAATCATCTGTTCACATCAATAGATGCAGAAAAAACCTTCGAGAAGATACAGCATTCATTTATGATCAAAACGCTTAACAAAATTGGTATAGAAGGAAATTACCTTAACATTATAAAGGCCATATAAGACAAACCCTTAGCCAACATTATACTTAATGGTGAAAAACTAAAAACCTTCCCTCTAAGATCAGGAACAAGGCAAAGCTATCCACTATCACCACTGTTATTCAGTATAACATTGGAGGTCCTAGAGAGTACAATCAGGCAAGAGAAAGATATAAAAGACATCCAAATGGGAAACAAAGAAGTCAAACTGTCACTATTTGTGGATCACATGATTCTCTAAATAGAAAACCCTAAAGACCACGAGAACGCTACTAGAAACAATAAGCAAATATAGACACTTCACCCAAGAAGACATACAAAAGGCTAACAAACATATGAAAAGATGCTATTAGGGAAATGCAAATCAAAACCACAGTGAGATACCACCTTATACCTGTTAGAATAATTATAATCAACAGGACAAGTAATAACAAATGTTGGAGAGGATACAGACAAAAAGGAACCCTCATACACTGATAGTGGGACTGCAAATTGGTACAGTCACTATAGAGAACAGTATGGAGGTTTCTCAAAAAACTAAGAGGTGATCTACCATATGATCCAGCAATCCCTCTACTGGGTATTTACCCCAAAGACTTAAAAACCCATATCCAAAAAGATATTTGCACAGTGGTGTTCATAGCAGCATTATTCACAGTGGCCAGGACATGGAAGAAACCAAAGCGCCTTATGATAGATGGTTGGCTAAAGAGGCTGTGGTACATATATACAATGGACTATTACTCAGCCATAAGAAGAGATGAAATACTGCCATTTGTGACAACATGGATGGACCTCAAGATAATCATGCTAAGCGATATAAGCCAGACAGAAAAAGTTGAAAATTACATGGTATCACTTATATGTGGAATATAAACCTAAAATCAACAAAGGAATAGGACAAACCAACAGAGACTCATGTACATGGACAAAATAGACCAGTGGTTATCAGAGGGTAAGGGTGCAGGGGAGGAGGGATGTAGAAGGGGTAAAAGGGGTCAAATATGTGTTGACAGAAAAAAATTTAACCATGAGAAGGGAACACACAATCTAATATATATATGCCTTACTGTTAAATTGTACACCTGAAACTTACTTTATTTAATTAACAAATGTCACCCAAAAAATAATAATAATTTAAAAAATAAATAAAATCTATAATTTTACAGGTTTTACAAAATTTTAGAATTGTAATCTTATGAGTCATGTCCCCTTTTCTGTCAACACTCTTCCTGACACTCTACATGAAAAAATTAGTCACTACATGTATATGATATCCAGAAAAGTAAAATCCAAATTTATAGTTCCGATTCCACTGTTGGTTCTCTCTGGTCTCAGCTCCATTGGATTTTTAGGAGGAGCTATAGGCTCCTTGCTCAGGGCTCTGGTCCACCTATTAGCCACCCATGCTGGAAGATATAGCTCGCCAGCATAGAAAGGTAAAGGGAAGAGGCAGAGGTGGGTTTAAAGGAGTCTTATCTATTCATTTCCGCTTTGTTTCTGCAGTGAAGGCTTTTCAGAAAGAGAATGATAAAGAGCTCACTGCAGAATGGGGAAAGGACATTCATAGGGATGTCAAAAGGGCAAAAACAGAGCACAGACCACCATTCTTTCTTTTTATTCCAATCTAGAAGGGTAACTTCATTTCATACAACTACTTTTTAAAAGGCAGTATTTAAAATATGGAAGTCACAAAGAATCTTTTAATGCTAAGGATGGCACTTTTGATAATAGGCACAATAAGTAAAACAACTTTTTTTCCATTTTTTTCCCTCTGCCTCTCTCTGCTCTCCAGATTTCTCTGATAAGTTCAGGAGATTCTTTTTCCTGAGAGTCTTCAGGAGAACTCAGAAGGCCACAGGTGTTTCTGAAGGAAAACAAACACACACAGAAAATGAACTGCCATATAGTATCCTTTATAAGTGTTTTTCTTTTGGTCATTTTCCTTGAGTATATCCATCCAAATGAGTGATGAAAATTAAAAACAAAGCCAGAAAGTTGTATGAACTTAGGGAAGCAGCCGAAAGTGTGAAGGAACTGTCTTCATGTGTCACTAATCAAGAGAATACAGGCAGACACCTCTGATTATCAAATAAGTGGTCATCCAAAATAGAAAATATTTCACCGTTCTTAGGGAAGACAGCCTAGAGTCACTAGTTGGGGAGAGAAGGCAGAGTTTGAGGCCACTGTCACCACTGGGGATGATGGGACACCACCATGACAAAAGCCCTTTGTCCTCAAACTCAGTTCTGCTCTGATTAAATCACACATGGATTAGGGAGGTGGACTAAAGGAATTTTCTCAGGAATGTATATGGATTAAGGCAAACCTTTGCACTAAGGTCTGAAAAGACACACTGAGATATGAACTACTGTTAATTCATATGTGAGGTGCAATCAAGATGTTATATTTTGCCCTGTCTTCATTGAGTTATTGAATACAGCAAGGACTGTTATGGTTTTTGGGATTTCATTTTGAAGTCCTTTGGTGGATGATTCCATTCTAATTTTCTACTTCTATGCCCTGCAGAGATTTGCTAAATATATTCAGACTGTCACACCTGTGTTCAATATATGTATCATGCCATCAAAGGAAGAAGCATGCAACCATGACATTTTCCACCAAGGCCCAGCACCACAGAATGCTGAGGCAGCTATTTTTGTCTCTCAGGAAAATAAAAATCATTTCAGTGTGTAGGAACTCCATCTACATCCCAATGTATTGCTTTGTTAGAAATCCCTGCATGGTGCATCACCACAAAAAACAAATGCACACAGAATCCTCACCATTGTCTCCATGAATTTCTCTATTTTGAGTTATAAGGCTACTTCTCGCTGTCCCTCAGGAGGCGATACCAAAAAACCTACATTGTAATTTTAGCCTGAAGAAAATAAATCCTTTTGAAAGATTTCTAAATATATCATCTTAGTTGTAATCTGAAAGGCATCTTCGTTTGTGAAACAAACTCCATTTGTATTAAAGCTCAGCCTCACCAGTATACACCTGCTTTCAGATAGATCAATAGACACATCAGCATATCTTCTTAAATGAGTTTTCAAATTCTGTCATTAAATTATATCAAATTTAAGCAAAAATGTCAAAAGGGCCTAAACATTATAAAATCATTTCTTTCCATTCTTTAAAGGCAATCAAGCAATTTTCTTTTCTATCAAATCAATTCACCTTAGTAGTCTGGGCACTGTGTGCTGGTATCTCTAACACTGAGATACTGTTCATAATAGAAATATCTATAAAAACAGTCACACTAACTGACTTTTAAATTGAAATAGAAAATTGTACAGTATTCATAGAGTACAGTAATGCTTTTCAAAAGAGGTTCCAAAATACTCATAAAGGGTGATGGGGAATTAGCTGAATGCTGTGGGTTGACAAGCTATCAACATAATAACACATATTTTTCATGAAAATGGCTAAATCACTATTTACTTGATGAACTGCAATGTAATGGCTCTGAAGGAGCCATTTTACTGTATTGGCTAAATAACATGTGTTTACCAAAACTGGGTAATTATAGAGTCATCATATAAAGTACCGTCTGTGCCTGCCAAGGAACGAGATGAACCTGCTACAGGGAGAGACCTTGAAATTTGGCTACAGTTATTTCTAACTCTGGCATTGCAGACAAGAATGAATAACCTATATACTGAAGAAAAGCAAAAGAAAGAAAGAATTCCCCTATCTTTTTCACTATTTAATACTCAGAAGACAATAAAATATACCACCAGTTAAATCCATGATTCCAAAAAATAACTGAAAAACCCTCAAGAACACCATCTTTCTTTGCAATATTCATACCATATTAATGATAATGGAAGTTACCCACATGATGAGGAAAATAGAACATCGAAATTAATCAATTTAGTTGAAAACAAAAGTTCTTTCATTAAAATGTATTAGAAAGCCTAAAGGTAAATCATATCTCGATTTATTCAGGCAAAGATGGATTTCCTATACAGTAGTAGAGAAAGCCAATACAAGAGGAAAAGAAGAAATTGCCAATATTTGACCATTTTTGACCTGCAAAAAATAGTGATTTCATGTGGTCTAATTTAATACTGTACATATGTCCTGAACACTTATTTTCAGATAAGTGGATATCTTCATTTATTTAACTTGATCATAGAAAGATGTAAAAAATTGAAAGTAACATTTTTAAAGCATTTTTTATAAAAACAAATGTTCCAGAGAATAGAAAATACTTAAGATATGAACCTTGAAATCTCTATTAAAGGAACACAGAAGTCAAAAAGGTAAGAGGAATACCTGCTTAGTGTTCCCATCACAAAAAAAGAAAAAAATTAACCATGTATAGTGAGACTGTTAACTAGACTTATTTCGGTAATCATTTTTCAATATACACAATAACAAATCACTATGTTGTATGCCTGAAACTAATATAATGTTATATATCAATTATATCTCAATTGAAAAAGAAAACACCATTATATTTAAAGATTTAAAGACTATTCATAGCCTTGCTTTATAAAGAACCTTACTTTTTGACTTGTAGGACCAATTAGATGAAAAAAATTCTTGAGTTTAAGAAGCTTGTAATTCTGTAAGTCACTAAGCTAGTTCAATAGTTTGCATCAGTAAGTGATTTGATTAGCCAATTAGAGAAAGTATTATCTTTTTTAAGTTCAGTATTTAGTAAGTGAATCCCAAAGACCACTGGAGAGGGAAATTTATAATTTTTCTTTTGCTCAGATTAAAGTAAGTTATCGTAGTTTTTAGAGAAATAACCTAGCTTCTTAGTAGTGTCTGCCCCAACAACATGGGCAAACCCCTAAACTCTGAAGTCTGAGATCTAAGTTTGATGCAATTTCAAGCATATAATATATTTGAAAAAGAGTTGTAGAAAAAGGATAAAATTTTTCAGAAAGTTGCAGTCAAGACTGAAATGCAAAATAACAACTACAGATTTCAATACCATCCCTAATGTAACAGTTTTTCTATCTGTATTTCTGAATACTAAAATTCTCCTGAAGTTAAGAATTTGCTTATCTATTAGTATGAGTTAATCAGAGCAAGCATGTTATTTTGTAACTTATAGTTTTTTTTTTAAAGTTGATAAAATCTGGAAAAAAATGTTTAGGGCTTAAAGGTGCTAAGATCTAAATCTGATCTGAGTACCAAATAAAACTGCTATCTACAAATAGCTCTGATGAAGAATCTTCCTATCCAAAGGGTTTATAGATAGCAGAAAGGAAATATACAGCCCTGCATGATCTTGTGGCCGCCACATCTTTAATGATTATATTTTTATCTTTGTTTTTCCATCTGCCTCCTTCCTCTTATAATGCAACAGGCCATTCCAAATGATCAGAGAGCAGAAAACAAATAGAACTGACTTCCCTTAAGTCAATTTCTACTACAAATAACTTTCCAAATCCAAAGAATTTTTTTTTCATTTTGGGGATAATTCTTAAGCCTCTTGAGGAAAAATTCATAGAAACTGACCTACAAGATATTTTATCAAATAAATATCAAGTTTTATCAAATTACCTTATGTCTCTCTGTGAAGTCACTGACTTCCTGGTGATAAGAACAATGTCTTATAAAACTTGACTTTAATTAGCACCTCCTGCAGAAGATGAAATATCTTGCTTTGTGGATCAGGGTCAAGAAGCTCAGATTAAATCAAAGGATAGAAAAATGGTCTTGGTTCTCTCCTTGCTTTGCTGCTATTAACCTGCAGTAGAAATATTAAGAGATGAGGGATCCAAACAATTGGTGGAGTATTACAATGAACAAAAACCCTTTATTAAAAGACTTATAAAGGAATGAAATTAATTGTTTCTAAATTTTATATCTTCAACTTTGCTTGGATATAAATTTCATTGTTGTAAATGAAAAAAGTATCTATATAAAAAAGGAAGCACTAAGCTAGAAGTCTGGCCATTTTATGTCACTTCCTTAAATAAACACAGTAACTAGACAAAGGATGATTAACTCTAGGGATAGGCGCCATTTCTTAAGCCTGTGAAAATGTTAATAGATGAGATGTGAAAAGATCATTGAACATTTACTGTGTGCCAAGCCCTGTGTTAAGGAGATTACTTCATTTACTCTTCACAATAACCTTATAAGGTAGATAATCTTTATATCCCCACTTAACAATGAGAAAACCAAAGATTAGAAAGATTAACTAGCTTGCCTAAGGACATATCTAGTAAGCAGGGAAGCTGCATTTGGACCCTAGAACTGGGATTTCCAAACCAATGCTCTTATCTATTATGCTATACCGTTTTCCTATACATTGAAGCTTGGGAAATTGATTTTTTAATTCTATAAAATACTGCCTCATGTTTTAATAACATAAGTGTTATTAAGTGTTGCTAATAACAAATAGATACACAAGACTACCACATCTTGGCCAGATGAATAATATAGTATTAAAAACAAAAACAATAAGGTGAACACATAATGCAATATATATATGCCTTTCTGTTAAATTGTGCACCTAAAACTTACTGGAATTCGTTAACCAATGTCACCATAATAAAAGTAAATTTAAAAAAAAAAAATTAAAAAAAACCCCAAAACAAACAAACAAACCAAAAACTGTCAAGGCAACATAAAACTTCAGATCAGCTATAGAGTACATGCAAATTAACAATTATCAGAAAGGTTCCCAGAACTATGATATGATTTTAAAAATTACCAAGCTACCCAAAACAAGTTCTTTGAAGTTAGATCTTGCCAGTCCATATTTATGAGTCAATAAACATGGCGACTGCAACTTAGAAATCATAGTTAAGAATTGCTGACAAAGAACAATGTTAGGTTGACAGAAGTTTATTCTGTAACCAACACAGTGGAGTACCTAGGTAAAACTAAAATTTTAAATTCCTTTAAATACAATCTATATATAACAGATCTTTAAAAATACTGAGGAGTGGCTTCTAACACATGCATAAAGTAGGTGTCAGTTAGACTAACATTCAATTCAAAGGATTTCATCAGTAATCACAACCTAGCACTTGCTTAACTGACACACACATTATTGTCCTGACAACACAAAGAACCCAGTGCTACTGTTTGTTTTCTTCAGGGATGTGCACCTGGCTGGAGTTACCATGCATGGATTTCCTTTAATGAATGGTGAAGTCACTCTGTAGGCATGTTACAGCTGCTCTGCTGGTTACGAATAGCCCCTGGCTGATATCTGTCTCTCTCTTGTACTGAACCATGCCTGAGAAGGGAAACTCACCAAAGGAATCCAGTTTCAGAATAAGTATTTAACCGCATGTGGAATGATATCATTTTCCTATCCTCTGTATAATGCCCAAAGGTTGTGTTAATTTGCAAATGACCCATATTATGTGGTGATGATCAGTCAACTTCTGGGGAGATAAACACTGCGTTAATCTACTTTTCAGTTCAGTAAGTCCATCTAGATGCTAGATTTTGATAGGTCATCTTTTTATCACTATAATTTCTTTTGTGCTCTCTGTATGCTCTCCTATTACTCTCTTTCAGTTCCTCCAAAGACATATACTTATTCTGCCTTTTTTGACCACTAATGAACATCTCTGTGATCACTTTCATGAACAAGCTGCAGAAGTATAGGCCAGCAGCTTCTGCAGAATACTTAGGGCAGCCTTAATCTGAAATGGGAGTGGGGCTCCAGACTCTCCACTTAGACAACTTACCAGGGGTCAAGAGTCAGAGTTGCTCTGGGAATTAAGGAATTTTAGAGTTAAATGTCCTTGTTGGTTAAAGGAAAGCACCTGGGGGCAGCCTCTATTTCTTTTGACTCAAACGCTTCTGAATTTTCTCCTAGCTAATATAGAGGATCTTTGTAAATACTAGGCACTCTGAGCTATTTGCTCAATCTATGAGTGGTGGACCTGATGAGTAGAAAGGGGTCGTGCCAAGATGTCTAATGGCACTTGTATCCTTCAGTGCCAGTGGGCATTCACAACATGATCAGAGCTTATGAGAGAACACACTTTGGAGGCCAAACATTCATGCATTGGAAATAACGGTCATGGACTCCTCCTGTCTCCTCTGACAATTTGTTCATCTGTGCCTAACCTATGCCATCCAATGTGGGTGTGGTCTGGTATGTTGGATGGGGTTGGGAGATGCTAGTATTTTGTGATGCTGTGCTGCTCACTTTGGGGACAGGCTTAGGGGCTACATTTTGCTTGTCTTCGTCCTCTTCAGTGGCTGCACAGTACCACAAAATCACCCAAGTTTCTGCCAGCCACATTAATCTTTGTCTTCTTAAGTTATCCTAATCACACTTTCTGAAAATGGGGTCCTGCCATAGTTACCAACTGTCAGCTATAAACTATTGGTGCTCTCCAAGATAACGTAACTCAGTGAGGGGACTCAGGGTTCAATCATCAATCACTAGATCACTTATGACAATAACTCCAAAGGACATGTCCAAATATCATGAAATAAAGGATCAGGCTTAAGAATCAAAAAGCAGCTATGGTAGGAGTGCAGTGAGGTCCAAAGGTAAAGAAGCTCTATTCTGTGGCATTCTAGAGTATAGGAGAATAAGTAGTGATCTCTGGCAGCCCTAGTAATATATTTAAAAAAACAATCACCACCCCAAACTCAGCAGTTTGCCAAGGAGACACTTTAAAAAGGTACAATATGTTGCCAGAAAAAACAAGCTTTAATAAACACACAATTAAATAATTTAACTAAACATTGCCTGGTCAGATGGCACTCAGCCTGCAGAACCATCTGGCTGAAAAAATACTCAGAATCATCAATCTAAAAACCCAGATTCTACCCAGTAAGCCACAAATCCACGTTCCTAGACATAAATTGCTTCATAAAAAGATAACAGTTCTCAAAACCTAAGCAATCTACTCTTTCAGATATTTTGATCTAGATTTTGTATACCTTTTCCCTCAGTCTCCATAGATTTCTCATTCAGTCTAATTCAGCATATACTGTCATCCTTTTTATCTTTTAAAATAAAGCAAGAATCCCTGTACCAAAGCTTCAGGTCAATATCTATCTATCTATCTATCTATCTATCTATCTATCTATCTATCTATCTATAAGCTGACATGGAGAAGAATTACAATAAGGCTAGAATTGAAACAGATTAGAGGTTAATATCTAAAATATATAAGAAACTCAGTAGCAAAAATACAAATAATCCAATTTTAAAAATAGCCTAAGGACCTGAATAGACTTTTCTCCAAAAAAAAAAGACATACAAATGGCCAAAGAATATATGATAAGATGCTCAACATCACTAATCATTTGGAAAATACAAATCAAAACCATAATGACATATTATCTCACATCTGTTAGAATGGCTATGATAAAAAAAAAAAAGATAACAAATGTTGGTGAGGATGTAGAGAAACTGGAACCCTGTACACTGTTGGTAAGAATACAGCAGCTATAAAAAACAGTATGGATGTTCCTCAAAAAAATTAAAATGGAACTACCATATGATGCAGCAATCCTACCTCTGAGTATACAACCACAAGAAATGAAATTAGGATCTCCAAAAGATATCTGCACTCCCATGTTCCCTGCAGCATTATTCACATTAGCCAAGATATGGAAACAGCCTAAATGTACATTTATAGATGAATGGATTTTAAAAATGCATATATACGTACAATGGAATATTATTCACCTTTAATAAAGGAAATCCTGCCAAATGTAACAACATGTACAAACCCAGAAGACACTGTGCCAAGTGAAATGACCCAGTCACAGAAGGACAAATATTGCATGATTCCATTTATATAAATTATCTAAAATAGTCAATTCATAGAATCAAAGAGTAGAATGGTGGTTGTCCAGGGCTGAGGGGAGAAGGGAAAGGAGTGGTGCCGTTCAATGGGTATAAAATTTTAATTGTGTAAGATGAGTAACTTGTACAGATCTGTTGTACAACATAGTACAACACAGTATAGTAACAATACTATATTAAAAACTTGAAATTTTTTTTAAGAGGGTAGATCTTACGTTGAGTGTTCTTATCTGACCCCTTCCAAAAAAGGGGCACAAAGAAACTTTGGTAGTGATGGATATGTCTATTTCTTTGATTGTGGTGTTGGCTTTACATATATCTAAACTCATCAAATTGTATATATTAAATATGTGTAGTTTTTGTATATCAATTATGCCTCAATAAAACTGTTCTAAAAAATGAGAAAAAAAATAATTGAAACAAACCACTCACATGACTTAGGTAAAAATTCAGATGTTAGTGTATGTGCATATTCTACAAGTAGATACCCAATCTTTCTTAGGATTGATGGTTAATCTATGCAATCACACAATTCCTTAGAAATAGAGTCCCATAGTCCATATGTCTTCAATCAAACAGAAAGTCACTGTGGTGATAATATATCCTGAGCTCTGTACCTAGGATTCTAATTCAGTCAACATGCAATTATAGTTTATACACTAAAAAGGCTTACCTACTCTTCTTCTTTCCTTACTCCGCTTCCCTTCCAGGCATTTCTGTGCTTATTAGTGCTACTCTGAGAAAAGCTGCGACAGAGAGAAAACAAACCAATGAATTGTTCTCTTCAATTTGATAAGTGTCTGAAGAGAGGATGTATAAACTGTAGGTCGATTATCATTCGCTTATGTATATAAGAATATATGCACATATGTATTAACTATCTGGGAATTTAAATTACTCAAAGTTTCCTTCCCCTTATTATTAGGCTGTTCTATATAATTGCTGTTTGAGTAGGTCAAAATTTCATGTGGCCAAACTAATTATTTGATTTTAAATAAAATCATATTCTACAGGTGACAAGTTTAGGGCTTTGTATTATATATTGACCTTGTATATTATATTCTGATACTTACTTATTATTTCCAGTGTGTTTTATTGTGTAGCTGAAGTTGTGGTTGCTTCCTTAGAATATTCTATGTAATCATGTTGTTTATAGTTTACTTCTTTCTTATAAATTTTTTTTTTATTTCTTTTTCTTGCCTTATTTATTGGCTTGGATCTCTTCTACTACGTTAAATAAAAATGCTGACAGTGGATATCTTTTTTTGCTCTTAATATCAGGGAGAGAATACTCAATCTTTCACAACTCTTATTTTAGCTATAGGCATTTTGTAAGAACCCTTTACTAGATTGAGAAAGTTTACTTCTATTTTCGGTTTACTGAGAGTTGTTCTTTTAATCAGTAAATGGGCATTAATTTTTATCAAATACTCTGCATCATTTGAGATAATCATGATATTTAATTTTTAGTCTGTTAATATGGTAAGTTATATTGTTTGATTTTTGGATGTTAGACCAACTTTTCATTCTTGAGATAAACCCTAGTTAGTTGGTATATATTATATATACTATGTATTATCTTTATAATATTTTCATATGCATTGCTGGATTTCACTTGTTCATTTTAAAAGGATTTTGTGTCTGTGTTTATGAAGGATATTTATTTGTAGTTTTTTGTAATGTCTTTGCCTGGTTTTTGGTATCCAGAGTTATTCTTGCCTCATAAAATTAGTCAGAAAGTATTTCTTCTTCCTCTATTTTCTAAAATAGCTTGAATAACATTATTATTTTTTTAATTCTTTGTTAGAATTCACCAGTGAAACTACCAAGTACTGGACTTTGCTATGTGAGGAAACTTTTAAAAAAATTAATAATGTTTATGGATGTAAGCCTATTCATATTTTCTAATCCATCTTGTGTCAATTTTGATACATTCTAATTTTCAAGAAATTGTCCGTTTCATCTAAGTTGTCGAGTTTATTGGCATACACTTGTTCATATTCATTCTTTACAGTATATTTTAGTTTGTAGAATCAGTAGCAACATTCTTTTCCTTTCTGATGTTTATAATTTGCATTTTTTCTCTTTTTTCTTAAACAGCTTTGTTAGAGATTTAATAATTTTGCTTGATGTTTTTAAAAATAAACATGTATAGGACAGTGGAAAAACATGGCGGAGTGAGAGATGACTTCAGATCTCTCCCTTTGAAACAAAAATAAGCTGAACATCTAAAACTCAACAAAAAACACCCAAACTGCACACCAGCATGCCTGAGCATGGGATCTGTGGATGAGAGCTACCACAGATCAGTACCCCAGGTGTCCAGCAGTGGACTGGAAGAAATAAAGAGGCTGCCTATCACAGCCACCAGAGCTACCTGTAGGAGGAGGGAGAGGGGAGAAGGAGTGGCGAGTTCCCTGAACAGCCCTGTCTGAGAAAGCTGTGAGCTTCCCATGGCCAGCTGGCGGCAGGGCCCACTCATCAAGGCAAAAAAAACAGAGAAGAGGCCAGGAGAGAAACAACAGTTGATTTTTATCGACTGTGGTTGCAAAACCGAGACTGAGCCACAGCCACCAACTCCTAACCAGAGGGCCCCTCCCCCCAAATCCTACAAGACAGAACACTAAGGAACCCAGGGGAATCTGAGCAAACATTGCTGAGACTATTGCTGACACTGACAGAGACTGAAACACAGGGTAGTGAGCGTGATTAAATATCTATCAGAAAATAAAAAGGCATTTTTAAAGACTTATATAAAGGAGGGATCCAAGAGGCTTAGATACTACCTACTAAAAACCAAAAGAAAAGCACCTTCTTTACAATAGGCTAAAGAGATACTTTTATATAATAAATCTTCTTTCTGGAAAAAAAGCAGAATACATTTCCATTAATGCCCAGGTGGAGAAATAGTCCATTAAACACCATGAACAACCATTGTGGTGGTTGTTCAAGGCAGCTCAGAAAAAAAGAGACAAATCTCCGGAAAATAAGCTAACAGACATAGAAATATATAACTTAAATGACAGAGAATTCAGGTTGGTACTTCTAAAAAAACTCAGTGAGTTCCAAAACGAGTCATAACAAAAATCTCAGGAATTGAAAAATCAACTAGATGAATAGAGTAAAGAGATTAAAACCCTCAAAAAGAACAAAATATATCTCCTGGAGTTAAAAAAAAAACACACTGCAAGAGTTGAAAAATGAAATAGCAAGTTTGGGAAATAGAGTTGACCAATAGAGGAAAAGATCAGTGATAACGAAGACAGAAATCTAGAAATAATTGAGAAGGAAGAAGAGAGAAACCAAAGAATGAAATTGATGAAAGAGAAATTGAAGAACTAGCTGATACATACCATCGGGAGAGGAAACAAGAAAATGGGCATTATTGAAGACGAAAAGGAACAGGGATTAGAAAGCATTTTTAGACAAATAGTTGATGAGAATTTCTCAAATCTGAGGAATGAGCTGGGGCTTAGAATTCAAGAAGTCAACAGAACACCCAATTATCTCAACCCTTCAAGAAGATACAGCATCCATTTATGATCAAAACACTTAACAAAATTGATATAGAAGGAAATTACCTTAACATAATAAAGGCCATATATGACAAACCCTCAGCCAACATTATACTTAATGGTGAAAAACCAAAAACCTTCCCTCTAAGATCAGGAACAAGGCAAAGCTGTCCACTATCACCACTGTTATTCAATATAACATTGGAGGTCCTAGAGAGTGCAATCAGGCAAGAGAAAGATACAAAAGACATCCAAATGGGAAACAAAGAAGTCAAACTGTCACTATTTGTGGATCACATGATTCTCTAAATAGAAAACCCTAAAGACCACGAGAACGCTACTAGAAACAATAAGCAAATATAGACACTTCACCCAAGAAGACATACAAAAGGCTAACAACCATATGAAAAGATGCTATTAGGGAAATGCAAATCAAAACCACAGTGAGATACCACCTTACACCTGTTAGAATAATTATAATCAACAGGACAAGTAATAACAAATGTTGGAGTGGATACAGACAAAAAGGAACCCTCATACACTGATAGTGGGACTGCAAATTGGTACAGTCACTATAGAGAACAGTATGGAGGTTTCTCAAAAAACTAAGAGGTGATCTACCATATGATTCAGCAATCCTTCTGCTGGGTATTTACCCCAGAGACTTGAAAATCCATACCCAAAAAGATATTTGCACACCGATGTTCATAGCAGCATTATTCATAGTGGCCAGGACATGGAAGCAACCAAAGCGCCTTATGATAGATGGTTGGCTAAAGAGGCTGTGGTACATATATACAATGGACTATTACTCAGCCATAAGAAGAGATGAAATACTGCCATTTGTGACAACATGGATGAACCTCGAGATCATGCTAAGTGAAACAAGCCAGACAGAAAAAGTTGAAAATGACATGATATCCCTTATATGTGGGATCTAATCCTAAAAGCAACAAATGAACAGGATAAACAAACAGAGACTCAGGGACGTGGACAATGGACTAGTGGTTACCAGAGGGTAGGGGTGAGGGTGGGATCAAATATATGGTAGTTGAAGAAAACAGGACTTTGAGTGGTAAGCACACAAAATATATAGATGTCAAATGATAATGTACATCTGAAAATTATATAACTATATTAACCAATGTTACCCCAATAAACCTAGTTAAAAAAATAAAATTAAGAAAATAGAAAAATAAAGTAAAATATTACAGTAGCCTCATTATAAAAGTAAAAAGAAACAGGTGAAACTAATTTTAGTAATTTATTTTATTTATCCTTATATCTCTAAAAAGATATTATTCTTTCGACATGTGGCACTGGTCACATTTCAAGTGATCAGTAGCTACATGTAACTAGGGGCCATCATAACATAACAGCTGGTATAGGTATAGTGTATAATGAACATGTATAGTTAGCTATTATTTGACATTTTTTTTACTACTGATTCTCAAAACACCAGACATCCTCATATTCAAATATGAATCCAAAACATATTCTTAGATCAAATATAATTGTATTATCATTGCCATGTGTCTTCTAGAATCTTGGAAGTGGCCTTATTTTCGTCACTTGAAAATCATAAGGAATTCAGTTGACAATTTAATGAAATGAGAGGTAGAAATCTACTAGCTGAATTTTAACAAAAACCTTTGCATAATTAATGAGTGGTCAAAAAAATTGAGCATCATGATTTAGTAAATGCAGTCAATGGTGCCTTTCCACATATGACGCACATATTTAAACTGAATCATAGGCTATGATGTCAGTCTAAAAATAATCACTTATTTTATAGTTACCCAAAACATAACATAAATGCAGGAGGAAATGTACATTTAGACAGAAATTCAATAAAAAAAAAAAACAGACTTTGTTGAGGTGATCTTCCAAAATAGAGAAAAGGAAAAAGAGATATTCAACATTTTAAGTCATTGATTGAGAATACTTTTATGCTCTAATAAATCCAGAATATGTCATACCATAAAAAATACTAGTGTGTATATTTTGGGTGGAGAAGGGTGATAAAAATAAGAGAAGAAATCTAACCTGAAACTAAAAATATCAAAGTCTAATGCCTTTTAATATACGAATATTAAAAAGAATATTATGGAAAGCATTTAATACCATTTTTTCCATTCATTTTCATTTTAAAATGTTTTCTTTTCCTTTACTGTTGTGCCACCAAATAAGAAAGTCACATCTTTAACAAAAAAGATATATCCCAGAGGCAAACAAAACACTTAATAGGCACTTAACATACTTAATAATGAATAATACATTAACAAATTAATTATTAAGTAAACACCTAACAAATCATATTACTAGTATCTATGTGAAAAACATTGATGTGTTTTTTAAATTATTTGTCTACAGAATGGATCAGCAACAGAAATCTAATCTTACAAAATAGCTTTCTGAGTTTAAGGCTATCTCAAATGTGATTTATTAGCATTAGCCTACAATTTTAGGTCTGATTTTGCCCCTAAACACCTTCCAAGTCTATCTGCACAGTTGTCTGATTTACAAAGATTTACATCCTCAATTTATATTACATACAGTACAGAACTCTACAAATTCAGTAAAGAATTCTCACAGAGTCATAGTAATTATAAAATGGTACCTGGGACAGTGACTCATCGTGCACCTAAGTTTACTCCTTTTCATAGAAAATAAAATAGCCCTTTACACATTAAAACCAATTAATTAATTGTAAAGTGGTTCTTACACTTTTTTTGAATCCTAAAAACCCTCCAAAGGTGAACGCTATGCATTCCCTCTACAGAAAAGTTCATATATGCAAAAACTTCTGCTTCTTCCTCAGCTATGTGTTCCTGTTCCTGTTCCAGTTCCAACAACTCCTCATTAACCAGTTCCTTAGACACCATCTCTAGGAGCTCCTTAGTGTCATCCTTATCCGCATCCAAATGAGAGTTGTTTGCCATCTCAACCACAGCCTTGTTGATTTTTGCATCCTTTGCACTACGACATTACAATGGCTACATCGTCACTAGGGAATAGAACCACCGTTCTTTATGCAGTCTATCGTTGACCAAAAAGTCATCATGCAGCACACATCTGTACACGTGTTATTTCATTTAACTTCAAAAGAACCCTTTCTTGATAAGGAAAACTGAAATCAAAGTAACTTACCTGAGTTGCACTGCTCCTAGCCCAAGAAGCAGTGCTGAGATTTTCCAGCCTTTTTGTAATGAGCATCCCTGGATCTTTCCCTGGATCTTTAAATAGCTGTTGCTCTGCTCTGGTATTTTCTATGCTATTCTGTTTGTTTGTTTTATTTTTCTGGTATAAGTAACATCAGGATGGTCAACTCCTAGCTGGGACAGTAAATCTATTTCAGTGCCTAGCAAGGATATGAAGGGAAACTTTTCATCGCTTGGCTGTTTCAGAAGGGACCTCTTGTTTGCTTCAGAAAGCTAAGGGAAGACTCTGGGGGCACATTAATAGAGACTGACAACTCTTTCTATAGGAAAGAATGAAACCTGTTCCACTCTTGTGAAAGATGTAGCATGAAGTATTTTAATACAGACACTTCTATTAATAAAATCTAGGCCGCTGTTTTTAAACAGGGCAGATTTTTTGCGGGGCTAATTTTTAAACACTTGTTCACCAGCAATTTCATCAAGAAAAGCATGTATCTCTGAATAAAATGAGAAATACTTATGACCACAAAAAAACAACAGATAATATCACTGGTAGTTACTGATTTGATCACGTTTTTCAGTTTATCACAGGGATTTTTCTTTTTGCGCCAGCATTTGGCAGTAAGGATGGTTCTGTTCATTTATTTTTGGTCAAATTCTGAACCTAGCCCCGACACCAGTATTTAATTCCCAGGGGATGGTATGTGTGCACAAGGTAAGCGTCCAAAGATATAGTCCTATCAATGAAATTATTTAAAAAAATAATCTATTAGTCTACCAGAGAAAATCATATTGATATCATGTTAAAGCTAAGCATTTGGGTGGGGAAAATATTGTTTCATTCCTTTCTAAACAATGAAAAAAGTAAAAACATGAAAACAATTACAAAATAAAAATTTGAGAGTTGCAAAGTTGTTTTATAATAATCCTAAATGGTTAATTCTAATAGCTCCAAAAGACAGATCATGACTGACAAGCCGGAAGCCATGAATTGGGCTTGAGGTAGATATTTCAGTACTATATGAAGCTCTGTGAAGATTTAATTAAGTACAAATTCTAGATTCGACATTAATCAGACAATATAATTAGGATAGCAATGGTTACTGTGTAAACAAATATAGGTAAATATTGGTGAGAGAATGTGCAAAATCGTCAAAACTGAAAAGCAAATGCCTATTTTTGTTATTCCTTAAGTTATCAAGAAAATTCAACTGGTCTCAACTATGAAAGAAAAAGATATAAATTACCGGGAAATTTACTTAGACAATAGCATGCATTCTTGGATATGGTGAAACAATCTAATTATTATTTTATGATCCTGTTTTCATACATGAATTGTTCTATAGTCTCTCCTATGTGAGGAAAACTTGGCATTATGGGACCACACTACCAGGTTAGGTATGTAGATTTTAACATAATTGTGGACAGACATCTAAAAAATGGCCGTCATTTAGGATGCTATTATACAAAGGCAGTGTAATATGACTGCAGTTCTAAGTGGCTAAATGACCATTTAAAAACTAAGTGAGCAAGGTGAAATGTTATTGGTACCTACCTAATGTATTGTGACACTGAGGCGTTATCTATTTTATTGGGATAGCACTTTCCATCCATTTTAATTAGACATGTTCTATGCTAGCGTATGTCGTGCAATCTCAGCTTTCATATTTTCAAGAAGCAATTGGAACTATTGGTGATAGTTCTCATTCTGGATGCTCATTACAGCAAAAACTGATACATGAGGTGTTATCAAGCTGTGATTGCTTGAATTGAACAATCCAAGTTTCTTTGTTCATGACCCTGCATACAAAAATGTCAGGTACCTGAAAAACTACACAATTTGAATTTGAAATAGGGTTCAGAACTTCAGATTCCACATAAGCCATTGGTCTGCTTATAATCCCAGATGGAGAAAGCACAGCAAAGAAAAACCCTAATGTGGACTAAGCCGGGGAAAAGCCAGGTTATGTCAGTACGAAGCCTGATCATAGAATGTTTTTTTAAGATTTGTGGTTTGCTTCTTTCAAATTTACACAGTAATTTAAACTACATGTTGACAAAATATTTTCAAACAAAGACCCTGCCAGGTGTGCTTTAAAGGACGATCTGACACTAGCACCATCCATTTTTAAGTAATTAACAGATTAAAAAGAATAATTTGCTTCCTTTAGGAAGCAGAAGAAAAGCTCTATGATTGCTTCACCTGTTAATTTCTTAGCAGCCCATTCTACTTAGAGATAATTTAGGCTGAAATAGAATTAGGAAAAATAATATTTCACTCATCCACAAAGTCAGCTTTTCAAGTTCACAGAGGTTTCATTTGAGAACTAGAATGGTCTCCTTGAAGATACTGAGGGACATTGTATATTTTTTCCCTCTCTTCCTCTCTCCTTCCACCTTGCCTTCCATTCCTCCATAAACATCACTGAGTGTTGACAATGGACAAATCTCTGCTATATTTGACTAGACTCTGAACACCTTGAGATGCAATGTTTTTGAATTCCTAGAACTTAGCATGGTACCTAGTACACAGTAGGTACTCTATAAAAATTTATCAATTCAATTTTATTTCAATAAACATTTTTTGAATGTTTATTATGTGCCATATATTGGGCTGGGGAGTGGTTGGGGTGGCAGTGAGAGTCATGAAAAATACACAATTCCTCCTCTCCCAAGGAAATGCATCTAGTAAAAGAGAAAGTCCATAGCAGGTAATTTTGAAGCAACGTGGAAGTTCAATGTTAAGATATTCATCAAAAAGTATTTCTTCACCCACTAATGTAATGTTTTGGAACATATCCCCCATGGATAAGGGGGAGGGGCTACTATATCAATAACTAGACACTACCCTCCAAAATCCCAATTTCAAGAATCCCCCCTCTCCAACCCCACATCTGTTTTTCATCCTCTTCCCTCCACTGCCTGACTCCAACACGCCTTTCTGCTTATTGAACCCTACAATCTAGTGATTGTATCACTTTTCACCACCCCTCATCTACTCCATGTCTCTGTTCCTACTTTCCCAGCTTAAATTTTATGCTCTATCACAGGGTTTCTCAACTTTGGCACCACTGACATTTGGGGCTGAATAATTCTTTGTAGTGGAGGCTGTCCTGTGCATTGCAGACAGCTCAGCTGCATCCCTGATCTGTACCCACCAGATGTCAGTAGCTTCTCCCTCAACTAGTTGTGACGACCAAAACTGTCTCCAGATCTAGCTGGCTGACCTTTAAGATTAAGCATAGTTGGATTTGTTATTGGGGTAGGGGAGGTGCTACAGTGTGATTATTCAGTTAGTTTGTACTTTTATTATCTATCTTTCTTTGGCCTTACATAACCTCTTCTGTAATGGAAAGCTGTGAGCATTCTGAAATGAATTGAAAGATTGTCTAGTTCTGGTACAGCTTTTATAAGAGCTCCTCTGTGCCTCAGTGGAAGGGCTTTCTTCTTTCTGTACCTTCATTCAGCAGCACTTCTGTGAATTACAAAAGACAGTTCTCTGAATCCCTAGCAAAAGTACCTTGAGCCAAGTAAGGCTCTGCTGCCTCCTGCACAGTAAGCGCCTATCAAGAAACAGACAGTTAAATGAGAAAACCAATTTCTCTATAATAATACCAGTAAATCACACACTTGGTAATGGAGTCATAGTTTTAAGAAACAATATAAAAAACACCATGAAGCACAGTCTGTGCCTCCTCCCCTTTGAAAGGGTTAGAAGCTTTTATATAATAATTTCTTGTCTAAAGCACTAGCATGTGATTTTTTTTTTTTTTTACTCTTCTGTTTTACGACAGGACATTAGGGTGCATCGTTTAATAACATTTAGGACAGGACATTAGGGTGCTTCCTTTAATAACAAAGCTAAAGCCCCACCCAGGCCATTCCCTCTCAACAGGTCAGTTCTCTGCTGGCTTCCCCTACCCCTTCAGTTTTATTGAGATATAACTGATAACCATTCTATAAGTTTAAGGTATACAATATGGCGATTTTATATATGTATATATTCTGAAAAGATTATCACAATAAGGTTAATTAACATATCCATTAACTCACAGAGTTACAATTTGTGTATGGTGAGAACTTTTAAAATCTACTCTCTTAGCAACTTTCAAACATACAATACAGCATTGTTAACTACAGTCACCCTGCTATATATTACATCTCAGAACATATTCATCTTATAACTGGAAGTCTGTATCATTTGACCAGCCTCTCCCCATCCACCATCCCCCTCCATCTCTGGCAATCACCAATTTATTCTGTTTCTATGAGTTTGGTTTTTAAAATTCCACATATAAGTGAGATCATACAGTATTTGTCTTTCTCTGTCTGATTTATTTCACTTAGCAAAATGCCCTCAAGTTTCATCCATGATGTTGCAAATGACATGGGATTGCCTTCTTTTTTATGACTGAATAAATTGCATATATCATATTCTCTTTATCCATTCAACCATCAATGGCCACTTTGGTTGTTCCCATGTCTTGGCTATTGTAAATAATGCTGCAATGAAATGGAGGTGCAGATATCGCTTCAACAGTGATTTTATTTCTTTTGGCATATACCCAGAAGTGAAATTGCTGGATCATATGGAACTTCTATTTTACATTTTTTGAGGAACTTTTGTTCTGTTTTCCTTAGGTCTGCCGGTCTTTCTGATTGCCTCTAGACTGGTAAGCCTCCCTCTCTCCTCTGGCCAGGCCAAGTTTGTTGGCCGCTTCTGTACTTCTATAAGCAGCAGCCCATTTGATGATTCATTATAAATGTTCATCACAACCCCAAGCACCTTGCTCAATGAGGCCTAACTTAACTATACTTTTACTGGCATCCCTGCCAGCTCTCCATACCCAAACTCATTACCCTTAGCTTATTCCTTCCTCTCTTTAACACATACCACTTCCTAACAGATTGTACTTATTTATTCTATCATTTATTTTTTTCACACCTCACTAGATTGCAAATATCATGAGGGCAGGAAATCTTGGTTTGTTTCATTCGCTAACATTTCCCTAGCACCTAGAGCCGTGTAAGGTACTCAGTAACTATTTGTTCAATAAATCAATTAATTTTATACTAATTGTTGATTCCCTCAATGGTATTAACATATTTCCCAACAGCCTCTGAGCCCTTGAGGACAGACACTCAATCTTATTCATTTCTGAATTTCCAATGTATTTTACATCACCATCATCATGGTAACAGAGAATATTAATATTAATGAATGTATACTAGTTGCCAGTTCCAGGACCTTTTACTGGTGCTCTACCAAATATAATCTTCACCATGAGGTAAGTATTATATTATTATCCCCTTTGTATAGGTGAAGAAACTGAGGCTTAGAGAAATAAGGTAACTTGCCCAAGTCACACAGATAGTACATGGTGGAGTTGGGATTCAAGTTCAGGTAGTTTAACTCTAGAACTTTGTTTAACCTTTCTGCCATAGAAGTTAGTTGAAGATAAGTGAATCTCTTTAAACCATATAGTCCAATCTAATTTATCTGGGGGGAGGAAGAAATTAGGAAGACCATTGTTAGAAGAACTATGACAACCCTTGCTTTCCATATCTGAACAATTTCCAAATACATTTTTTTTCTTCTCCATGTCTTGGAAACTTACCTCATTCTTCTCCATTCTTCTCTTCTAGTGCTTTAAGTAACGTCTCTTATTGACAGCAGACATCAATGAAGACTTCATTTCCTCTAGTTTAAGATGGTGCAGAAAAAATCTTTGTGTCCTCTTCTCAAGAAAACTTTTAAGTTTTTTGACCTCTAACTCTATGATATCATTCCATAAACATCAGCTGCTAACAGGTGGCCATCTGCAACATGCGTGTTTTCTCCTGTCACAATGCCTTTCATCTGGTCAGGACTCACTTCCACTCTCTCTTCTCCATCCTGACCCAAAACTGCCCACATCTTATCTTTCCTCCTAAAACCTACAGGAGCAAAGTTATCCTTGCTCACCAGCCCTTATGGACTCCAGTTACATTTAAACCAAGAACATTTTCATTTTTTGAAAAAATTCAACAAGAAGTCCTTTTCTAATTCTTATTTCATTAAGTATGTATTTCACTTTTGCAGAAACTTACTGTTTCTGCTCTCTTATGAGTCTCCCTTATCTTTCAAACAATATACAAAAACAACTACAAATGTCCCAGTCTGCTTATGCTCTTGAGTTGTTGGCCCATCTCTCTGATTCCTTTCAACTCAAATTACCTCAAAGTGTAGTCCACATTAATTCTTTTCCATGTTTCCCACCTGCTTATTCTCCAATCCTGTCAATTTGGTTTAAATCTACTCTTCTACTGAATCCACCTTTTGGAAGGCCACCATAATCAAGTAAAACTTAAATGCAATCGTTCTTCAATTGTCACCTTCCTCCATCCTTATAGGGAATTGTAACACCATTACCTCTCTCTCAGAGCTCTTTTCTTCTTTGACAAGTTCTGTCTACTTGTTTGGTCTCTTTGTTAAATATAAGCAAGAGGATAGTAATAGTTGCTCTATGTCCCAGTATCACCACTCCAGCTACTAGAGAGGGAAGGGTACCATAGAAACTTTGCTGACCACTGCGCCAGTGGGTTAGGCTCTTTGGTTCTCTCTTCCTTCTTTGTAGCAAAAGCAATGAGAAATCCTGGCTATAACTCCTCAAAGAAAGCCTAGAAAAGTGCTTTTCCATCCTGCTTTGCTTCTGGGCTACTAAGGCATATCCAGCCTAGGCAGACAGGGTCCTCTGCATGGCTGAGTCTGGGTTCCTGGAATTCTTCCTGGGGTTGGAGTTCACCTCTGCCTTCCTTTGTCTTCCCTAAACTTTGTTTTTCAAATGGAGTCTAGGATGAGTGTAAACTTGTCAAGGGTGTGGCTGGGGTATTTCTGGGCATCCTCATCCAGTTTGACCTATATGAATCCCATCATAACACAGAGAAGACTGTTACTTCTTTGAGTCCCCCACCCCACCCCTTTTTCTTCCTCCCTCCTCTTCAGTGTGATATTTCTAAGCATCCAGCCTCCATGTCATCTTCTTCCCCTTTTTCTTCAGCAATGCATATGGCCACCACCTTCAACTAATATCTCCACTCAGAGGACCCCAAATCTCTAGTTTTGTCTTCATCCTTCATCTAAGTTCTAGTTCTGAATTCCTGAACTTTTTGATGAAGTTATCCCCCTTAAAGTCAGGTTTATAATCTTCCCCCTAAAATCAACTCTTCTTCTAATGTCTATACATGTTTTAAGTGATATCAATCCTCCAGTCACCCAGATGTGAAACACAACACATCTTTGACTTTCCTTTCCTTCTCCCCATATTTCATGGGCCACTAAATTCTCTTCACTTATCTTAGAAATGTCTTTCAAATTCACAACTCTTCTATAGCAATCTCTCAAGTATATTTCAAGCTTTTGTCACCATACCAAAGTTAATTTATCTCTTTAACTGACTCCTTAACTCCTTATCTCTCTTTCCAATAAATCCTATAAAATGTCACCAGACTACTCTTCCAAGGCAACACTTCAAACCTGTCATTCTGCTGCTCATAACACCGGTAGTACTCTAGTCCCTACTAATTTCAAACCAATTCACCTGACATTTAAGCACCCTCCATAGTTTTTCATCAGCATATTTCTTCTGGTTTATCTTTCATCAATATCAATAGAACTTGCATTCTGATCTGCAACCAAATTTGATCTGTTAGTTTTACTGTGTGAGATAACCTCCTCATACATGGTAAAGAGCTTGCAACCCATAACAGGTGATATCTACTGACCCATGCCAGTGTGTCTCCAGTGCAAGCTGCAAGGTCTCATGCTTGGTGGCAGTGGCAAGATGTCCTTACTCCTCCTAGAAATTCTAGAAGCTATCTAATGTCTTTTAACAATTCCTATTCTACTTAAATTGGCTAGATTTCTGTTGCTTTCCACCAAGTATACAGCTATTTAAAAGTATAAAAATATTTATGTATCTTTGGGTTTGGATAAATGTACAATGACATAAAGCCATACTTACATTATCAAACAGAATAGTTTCACTGCCTTAAAAATCCTTCTGCCCCACCTATTCATGTCTTTCTCCCCACTAACCCCTGGCAACCATTAATCTTTTTACTTACTCACATAGTTCTGCCTTTTCTAAAATGTTATCTAGTTGGAATCATACAGTATGTAGTCTTTCCAGATTAACTTCTTTCACTTAGCAATATGCATTTAAGATTCCTCCATGTCTTTCCCTGGTTTGAGCGCTCATTTCTTTTTATCACTGAATAGTATTCTATTGTCTAGCAGTACCATAGTTCATCCATTCATCTACTGAAGGACAAAGGTACAACACAAAGAATAAACCCCAGTGTATAATATGGACTGTGGTTAATAACAATGTATCCATATTGGCTTATCGACTGTAACAAATGTGCCACACTAATGCAAGATGTTAACAGAGGAAACTGTGGTGCAGGGCAGGTGGGGGCGGGAGGGATACTGGAATCCACCATGCTTTCCGCCCAATTCTTTTGTCAATCTACAAATGTTCAAAAAAATTCACTAATTAAAAAATATATTTATGTATCACATTAAATAAAAAGACAGATTAGAAAATGGGATGTGTTTTATGATTAGAGGCATGTGGAAATATATACTTAGATTGCCAAGAACTGGAAAGTAACAGGAAAATATTGTATTGGGGCTGAGGTTAGGAAATAGCTGTACTTTGTTTTTCACAGTTGTCTTTTATAATGTTATATAATTTTCTTAATTTTCAAAAAATTCTTTAAGAGGCAGAAAGGGATGAAACAATGACCCAAGGTCTACCTCCAACCTGGTACTATAATTTATTGTTTTCTTAGTGGGAATTTCACAGCAGTGTTTAGGGATAGTGAATCCGTCTAACACTTTGGTGGTATTTAGAAAAATATATATATGAAGACTCATTCACAGGATAGTTAAGAGTAACTCAACCAAACTTTCAAGTCAGAAATTATATCTTAACTATTTTGTTGTTAGGACCTAGCACAGATCATAAACAGAACATGCTCAACAAGCATCTGTTGTTGAATCGTTAAATTATTAATAATTGTATGAGTAAGCAATGGTCATTGATGTAGGATTAAGAATTTATTCTCCCACTTTTCTGTTTCTATTTCCAATTTCTTGGCTCCACTCAAACTAATATCACTTGATGATTGAAAAAAAAAAAGGTTATGCTCTTAAATCAATTTCTGTACTAACTGTTTTTCAGCATAATCTCAGTTATATGGTAATCGAAGTTAACATTTACTGGTAGCATAACTACGGGGGCAATTTTTTTTCTTCTTTGGCTGACCCATGAATGGATGCTAGCTACCATCTAAATACACCCTAAGCAATGCCATTATTAAATACTGAAATCACATTCATTTGGAATGGTGGATAAAATTTTTAGATGGCAACATTATCTGAATTTGTCAAAGTTCTTTTTGAATCAGCAAGAGAATTCAACCCTCGAAAGTGAAATGTTAAGACTGCTAGTGGCAGCATGAAATTGAATGCAATGAGAATGTTTTGGATCACTACTTAGCTGTTAAGGTCAATAAGACCTTGTTTGTGCCATTTACAGTTTATGCATAAATCTAATAGCATAAACAGATACTCTAGCCAATTTACATTCTCAACAGCAACTTTGCATTTACAAATTGTTTCTGTCTTCTGAAAGGGGGGAAAGAATAATTCAATTGATTACACAGAGTGTCACCCTTACAATTCTCTTAAAAATATCAGGACAGATGTGCTTTGTTTGAGAGTTCCCTGTCCTCAGATCTAGGCACAATCATGTGTTGCTCAGAATATAGAGGCTCCTAAGAAAGTCTATGAATTGCCTAATAATATTCTCCTTCTGAAAGATCTTTTTAAAAATCCACACAGAAACTTCTCTGCTAGGGATCCTGAGAACTCATCAGCTGCAATTCCTCTTCTTATTCCTGAATCTCTGCATGTTTCTTAAAAATCAAAAGGAAAATTCTAATTAAGAGCATAATTTTTACATGGATAAACTATGAAAGCCGCTGTGACTGGTGGTTAATCATTTTCAGTATACTTTGATTCTCCATTTACTATTTATACTAAATGCCACTGAACAAATTTCAAAGAAAAATTCAACTTTGTGTAATACAGTTCTCTTTCACTGAAATACTGGAGAGATATAATCCCACATTTAGAAGAGATGAAGGCATTCATTTAAATAGTCCACCTCTACTGTAATATTATACTTTTTAAAAGTCTGTCTTTTCTAATGAACAAGAGATTCTTATATTTTAAATCACCTTTTCTACAGCAAAGAAATTAATTTGGCCAGTAGGCCAAATGGGAAGTAAAAACAGAATTCTTGGCAAAAACAAAAGCAAAACAGGCTGTGCCATACATTGGAAACTTTGCCCGGTTTTGACTGTGATGAGACTGGACAGGATCCAAAAACAATGACCTTAGGATACTAAAAACAATATGAGCTGGTATTTCTATTAGTACACACTGATTTTTGTAGTACAGAACACCCTCCTACTATTTGGAGCATCTCAGAAAGGTTTCACAGGAGGTGAGGGACACTGAGCTGAGTTCTCTTAGAAAAGGCAAGAGCCTAGTAGTCAAGAGCATGGACTCTGGAGCCAAACCACCTGGGTTCCAGTTCCCACTCTATCTCTCACAGACTATGTGATCTTGAACAAGTTATCTTACTGCTCTGTGCTTCAGGTTCCTTATCTACAAAATTGGTATAATAGAGTTCTTAGGGTTAAATGAGTTAATATAAAAAGACCTTGGAAGAGAACCTGACCAATAAGTGCTTTCTAAGTCTTAGCCAGTATATTTGAGGATGGTGAGGATTCAGAGAAGCAGACCAAGGGGTGAGGGCCCACTGGGGCAACAGGCACATCCTAGGCAAAGACAAGGCAAGGATGTGATACCTACAACCACAGACTTTCTGTCAATGTTGGTTTAACAATATCAAACTCATTTGAGGGAAGAAGCAGGTCAGTACCTCCTGGGGTCTCACTTCGCTGGCTGATGCTGGTCACCAACCTAACTGTTCTGATGAGGAAGGACTTTTCAGGTGGTAATAAGCCAGAGCCTATCTCTCTCCTTCCCTTTGCCTGACATATTTCCAAGCCAGTAGATGATTCTGAAAAGAAATCAGCAGCTACCACTTCTTCCTCTACGTATGCAGAAAGTAAATAAGTCAAGAGCAGGTTTACAATCCATTCTGTCCCTTTACTGTGTATGGGTAGTGGGGTGGACTAGAAAGGGATGAGGAACTTTGGAAAGAAACAAGGCAAGTGACCTATTCAAATCTGGTTTGATGTAAAAATGCTAATGAAAGACTTCTGACAAACAACCAATGGTATTTACTAGTGGAAGAATATTTATTGTTTTCTGAGGACTTCTTTTGGGTAGACTATTTCCAGTGTTCTGAAATGGTTATCCTAAGCTTCAGTTAGATCTATGATGGGTGATTTTAGGAGGAAAGCAGGGAGTGTCCTTGAGGGACATACATGTTACCTGTGTGTGTTAAAGAATTAAAACTATTGAACTCTAAAAATAAACAAAAACTGTATAAACTATTTTTCCTCTCCTACCATCTGTGGTTGAAAAGTTATACCAATAAACCTTTCTTGGTTGTTCTACTGCAAAAATCTTATCTAGCCAAAACAACCTGACATTCTGAGGAATGGCTTCAAGATATTCATAATACAGTCAATGGCACTGTAACTATCTATCATCTTGTTAATCCTTTCACTTATTAAGATAAGTAATTAACATTATTGTCAATAAAAAAAAGACTACTAGAACCTAGAGCTAAACTTGTAAGTCAAAAATCAAGAAGTTAACACATTCAAAACCAACTGATTGCCAGCAAGCATGAGAACAGTGTTATAACATGTTCTATACAACTAGGCCCATGTTACCTCTTAATTAAAATAACTTCATTGAAATTAATCCAATTAGAAAAAAATACACTTTTAAGAGGGCATAGTCAATATGCCTTCTCTATTCTGCAGTGTTTAAGTCACAGGAGGACTTAAACCATTAAAATAAATATCTGCAGAGGCCTTGGTTTTTCCTGCATGAATGAGGAAATTAATCACATTTCTGAAAATCACTTAGAATCACACTGAAACACTCAAGATATATCAGCATGAGACATTTTGCTTTGCCAATCCACCCTTCAAATGTTTTAATTTACATGTTTAGCAATATCCTTCTTAACTCTTTTCTTGAGTTATTAAGTTCCTTTGGTGCTTATCTTTGTATGATCCATATTAATAACAAATATTAAGTATATAATTACACATATTTTCCTCATTGCTGAAGAAGTAATGCACTATATATATCCTTTGCATGACCTTGCTTTATCTTTAACAAGATGTGTTATAACTCACAAATAACGTAGTCAGTCAGTTTAATGGTAAAATATTTCAATTTGTGGATTACTACTCCTTTTAGTCACTAACAGATCTATATTTATGTTAACTTATTTTCATATTCACTACTTGGTTATACAGCTGTTTCTCACAGCAACCCTATGATCAGGTAAGGTAGGTTCTTTAATGGTTAATATAGACACACAAAGATGTTAAATAATTTTTCAAGTCATACAGCTGGTTAGTGAAGGAATTTGGGCAAGGTCTCCTAGTTTTGGTTCAAATGCTCTTCCTAAAAATCAGGAGACACCACCTCACACTTGACAGAATGGATATTATCAAAAAGATAAGAGACAACAAGCACTGGCGAGGGTGAGGAGAAAAGGGAACCTTGGAGCACTGTTGGTAGGAATGTATATTGGTATGGCCACTATGGAAAACAGTATGCAGGTTCCTCAAAAAATCAAAAATAGAATTACCATACAACCCAGCAATTCTACTTCTGGGTACTTATCTGAAGGAAGTGACATCATTATCTCAAAAAGATATCTGTAATCCCATGTTCATGGCAGTGTTATTCACAATAGCCAAGACCTGGAAACAATCTAAATGTCCATCAATGGATTAATGGATAAAGAAGCTGTGGTATATAAACACAATGAAATATTATTCAGCCATAATAAGGAAACCCTGACTTTTGTGACAACATGAAGGGACTTGAGGGCATTATGTTTTATGCCATGAATGGACCTGAGGGCATTATGCTAAGCAAAGTGAGACGGAGAAAGACACTGTATGATCTCACTTATGTGTGAAATCTAAAAAAAGCTGAACTATAGAAAAAAAGAGTAGAATGGTGGTTGCCAGGGACTGGGGCTTGGGCAAAACAGAGAGAAGTTGGCTACAGGGTAAAAACTTCCAGTTATAAAATGAATAAGTTCTGGGATCTAATATGTAACATAGTGAATATAGTTAACAATACTTATATATTTGGTATTTGCTGAGAGAGTCGATCTTAAATGTTCTTACCACACACGTGGAAAAAGTTAGTTGTGTGACATGATGGATGTGTTCATTAACCTAACTGTGGTAATAAGTTTATAGTATAAAGTCCAAGGTCTTCCTAAGTCATGATCAAAGAGATATAAGTTATCGAGCATGGGTTTCCAGCAAGATAGACTATGCAAGTACCCTGGAATGCCCCCTAAATTACAGATTCCCTGAAAGCAGGGTATGTCTCTGTATCTTTTGAAACCCTCCAGTTTTAGCATCTGCCATTGACCACAGGAAGAGATCAGAGAATATCTATATTGCTTCCATAGCATTTCCCAGTAACCAAGGACACTTGACATGAGTTGACAGCTATGCAGCAGCAATGACATCCACATTTCCTTCCTGCACACCTACCCATGTCTTTCTCTGAGAAGAAAGAATTTAGTTCAGTATAATGGTCATGGGCTCTGGAGTTAGGCAACCTGAGTGTGAATTCTACTACACAACTATGGGCATTTTATTCACCCTTTGACTTCTATTAATATATCAATTAAAATGGAGATAGTTATAACATCATTTTAGGGTGATTTTGAGGAATCAATGATAGAAAATATGTTAACTTCCTGGCACATAGTAGATAAGCAAATGTCTTAGTCTGTTCAGGATGCTATAACAGAATACCATAAACTGGGTGACTTATAAATGACACAAATATATTTCTCATAGTTCTCGAGACTGGGAAGTCCAAGGTCAAAGCATTGGCAGATTCAGTATCTGGTACAAGCCTGATTCCTGGTTTATAGATGGCCAGCTTCATGCTGTGTCCTCACATGGCGGAAGGAGTGAGAGAGCTCTCCAGGGTCTCTTTTACAAGGACAGTCATTCCATTCATGAGGGAGGTATCCTCACGATCTAATCAATCCCCAAAGGCCCACCCCCTAATACCATCACATTCGAGATTATGTTTCAACATTTGATGGGGGGAGCATAAATATTCAGTCTATATAAGCAATACTTATTGGTTATCTCTTTGATCCTTTCTTGAACAACCACTGCTGGTATTGGCTTTGAAATTGTTCTCTGAACATTTCTGACTCGGCCGGCATTTCATGAGTAAAATGTTCCCTCTGTCTTCTGCCTGCAAGGATGCTGTGCTCGTCCAAATCTATCATCTTTGGACTCATGACAAATAAGAATATATCTTCACCATAACTACACTTCCATTCATCTGGATCCTAGCTTACCAGTAAGCTCTCAGCCAGGATCTAGGTGGAGAGCGGCTGCATTATAAATGGAAAGCTTTAAATTAGTGAGTAACTACAACTTGACAGCATACTTGTGAAAAGTTATGAATCCTTATGTAGAGAACAATAAAGGAAAAAGGACTCCCAAACAGGTACATGTAGAAAGGAATTACTCTGTTAGAATTCTAGCTGTCATTTTACCTGTTTAACTCAGGGAAACTTGCTAACCTCTTTAAATTTCCATCTATTTCAGAAAACTAGAATAATGAATCCTACATCTCAACTCTCTTGTGAGGATTAAAGAGAATTATAGGAAGCAAATGCCACTGGCCCAAGGTTTACATATAATAAGCACTCAATTAATACATGCTGAATCCAAATCTTCTCAAACATATCTAAGCTTTAAATGTTCTGTTTTGTCCCAAAGTTATAAAAATAAAATTTATAATTAAAAAGTAGCCAAGAAGATAATGATTGGGAGACAGTATACTGTAGTGGTTAAAATCATGACCTTTTGGTTTAAACAGTCTGATTTGAATCCTGAATCCACTATTACTGTGTGACTTTAGACAACTTACTTGCCCTCTCTTTGCTCAGTTTCTATGAGGATAATCACAGTATCTAGTTCATTAAACTGTTGACAGGATGAAGATAGAAATTTTATGTAAAGCACTTAGGAGAACACCAGGCATTTTCTAGTAAATGTTAGCTATTAGTATTTGAGAACACCTGGATTTTATTTTTACTTTGCCAGTTATTTAATAAATTAAGTATTACATGTACTACTGAAGTAGCAATTAAAAACATTTTTCCAGCTAATTCTACATTATTAATAAGTAAAAGTACAGGGAGAAGAAATAATAGTTTTATACTATAAAATATGAATTAGGAGAAAATATCTTAAATGTCATTTTTTACTTCATTCTGTAATTCTGTAGTACTGAAATTTTCTAATCATTAGAAAAACTGACTAATAAATATCATGATTTTACCTTAAGTAAAAAGTAATATCTCATAAATAGAATCAATTCTATTGAAAAACTATCAATTTGAATTTATTAAAACAAATCACACACAAGTGCACACATCCCTCCTTAAAAAAATTCAAGTGAGAGAGGAAAAAAAATAGCACAGATGATAGAGGCTTCGCTCTTTCCTCTAGTGATCAAATCATAGTTCTGATGGAAACAAGGAGCAGCAGCAAGGAAAATCACCCAGGATCTAGGTGAACAAGCCACACAACTAGGGAGAAATCCAAGAAAGCACCTTACAACAGCAGAAGATAGGACAGGGGAGGATGTGGGGATGCTGAGTCTGGAGCGGCTGAGTGAGACTGAGGCTGTGGCAGCGGCAGAAGCCTCTTACAGGGGCCGTGTCCACCAGTGGATTTCGCAGTGACAGACTTGCTTGCCCTGAGCACCAGTGTGATTCAGCTGCACACAGTGGGCACTAGGGACTTACAAGGAGACATTGTCGGAGTGAAGGCATAAGTGAGACTCGTCTGTACAGAAGTGTTGGCAGTATTCATTGTTCCCTGTTGAGTCCTCCCCCCGCCCAATGCCCCTGACACAGCACTGCCATAGCCTTGACGTCATCAAACTGAATAATAGCAGTCACACCGCCCAGAGGATTCCCTGAAACCCCGCCTCCCCAGCCATATCCAGGTGTATCCTCAGTCAGTCAGGTGCTCCTTGCTGAGCAGCGCCTAGACTCACGCTGGAGGCAGCTGGCCTCAGTTTCTGGTGTGGCCTCTTGAGGCAACTATAAGCACAGCATCTGTGGACTGCTTGCTGAATCTTAACAGGTGGCTCTGGAGGGGTAAGCGGCTTGGGCTAAGTTTGTCCTGCAGCTGAACCCTTCTCAGGACTATACCACTGCACACCTACTTAACAAATCCACACTAATAAGACTGGGAGACTTAAGAGCTTTGCTTAGTACATAGAAACAGATATGGAAAGGGAGCCAAAATGAGACAACAAAGAAGCAGAAACCATATGACAGAACAGAAAGACATCCAGATATAATGGAGTCAAGTAATCTAACAGATGCAGAGTTCAAAACACTGGTTATAATGATGCTCAATGAACTTCTGGGAAGTGTAGATAAATTCAGTGAGAACTTCGACAAAGAGATAAAAAAAACCCATAACAATGGAAATGGAAATTATAAAAGGGAACCAGTATGAAATGAAGAACACATTATCTGAGATGAAAGTATGTTAAGTGGAATAAACAAAGGAATAAACAAAGTGAATAAAGAAAAGGATCAAATGCCCTATCTAGAGGACAGAAAAGCCAATCAGCATACTCAATCAGAATGGCAAGAAAAAAGATGCCAAGACTATAAAAATAATTTAAGGAGTATATTGGACACGATTAAGGCTCCAAATATGCATCTGATCGATGTAACAGAAAAAAATCAAGATGTTAAACAGCTGTTTGAAGAAATAATGATGGAAAACTTCTCTAACCTGGTGAAGGAAATGGACATAAAATCCCAGGAAGCTGAGAGAATTGCAAAACCAGGGATCCAAAGACACATCATAATTAAAATGCCAAAGGTTAAATACAAAGAAAAAATCTTAAAAGCAACAAGAGAAAAACAAGTAATTACATATAAGGGAACACGCATAAGACTGGCAGCTGATTTCTCAAAAGAAACTATGCAGGACAGAGGGCTCGGCAAAAAATATTCGACAGGATGAGAACACAGGATCCACAACCAAGAATAGTTTATTCCGCAAAGCTATCATTTAGAGTTGAAGGACAGATAAAGAGTTTCCCAGACAAAAATAAACTAAAGGAATTTATCACTACTAAGCCAGTATTACAGGAAATGTTGGAGGGACTTCTTTAAGAAGAAAAAGCATGTATCAAAAACAGGAATAAAGAATGGTAACAACTACATTCCTATCAGTAAGTACCTTAAATGAAAAGAATTAAATGCTCCAACCAAAAGATAGAGTGGCTGAAAGGATAAGATCCCTACATATGCTGCCTACAAAACACCTACTTCAGATTAAAAGACACACACAGACTAAAAAGAAGGGGATAGAAAAAGATATTACTTTGATGGACCTAGAAGGTATTTAAGTCAGACAGAGAAAGATAAACACTATATGATTTCACTTGTATGCGGAATCTAAGGAATAAAAAGAACAAACTAATCAAAAACAGACTCACGGATATATTGGACAATTTGGTGATGGACAGAGAGGGAGTTTGGGGGGCTGGGAGAATGGGGTGAAAGGTTAAAAAAGTACAAATTAGTAGCTGATATATGGTCATGGGAATGGGGAGCACGGCATAGGAAATGCAGTAGCATTAATACATTGGCTGGGTGGAGGGTCAGGGGAGGGAGGGAACAACTGGGAGGATCATTTTATGAACTATATAGATGTCTAACCAATGTACCATATACTTGAAACTAATCAAAATAAATAAATTTTTAAAAATTATGTGAATACAAAAAAATATTCAAGTAACTAAAGTAGATGTAATAACTTGTTGAATAGATTTTATAGTCCTTCTTAGTTATTGCCAAATATCAATAACAGATTAGGGTCAAACAACAAATTTGAGAACAACCTAATTTTCATCCTCTTTGTATAGGTAATTCCACAAAAGTTTATTTGTTTATTTTTGTTTAAACTACCTGGGTAATGAGCTATGAATTCAAGGCATGTATAGTCCCCATAAAGCAAAATAGGATGAAAATACAAAATGGTTCAATAAAAATAGAGCTAGGTTCATAGGTGGCTGGTTACCAGCAAGAAAGGTACTACCTACTCACTTGAGTTATTCAGGTCAGAAACATGGAGCTCAGCTACATTGCCTCCTAAAAAAATTCTTTGCTGACATAGGCTGAGACAGAAAACCAAGGAGACAGAACTACTAGTTTGAATGCATGCAGTTTGTCTTAACAATTTTATGGCTCAATTCTGATTTCTTTTATGACTGGAGAGGTGACTACTGTGATTTACTGCTATGAACCAGATTCTCATGCCAGACTTTATTTACTGACAGTCAAAATAATCTCTCTAAAATATAGCATGCATTTTTCAAACACTATTACTTCAGTAAAAAACAGACTTATATTCAAATCATTATTGATCTCTAATAAAACAGAAGAATTAAAAGCAAACTTTTATTTGGCTAAAAGTCTAAAGATATTTAATTAAATGTAATTATATTTTAAGAATAAAATAACATTTAGTTTTAAATATTTAAACAATGACTACTGCATCAACAGCTATTACAAAAAGTAGGAAAACCAGAAAAAAATTAACTATCATAGTGATCTCATTAAAATAACTGTTTAAAGATTAGCTTATAACCAAGACACAAGATACCATTATTTTCAACAGTATGGTATAACTCTTGTTTCTCTAGAGCAAGGTAACAACCTTTTTCTTTAAGGGACGTGATAGGTATTTTAGGCTTCTAGGCCATATGATTCTCAACTGAAGTTATGCTATTATAGCACAAAAAAGGCTATAAACAATATATAAACAAATGAGCCTGGCTATTCCAATAAAACTTTATTTATGAACACTAAAATTAGAATTTCATATAATTTTCACATATCACAAAATGTTATTCTTCTTTTGATTTTTTAAAAACATTTAAATATGTAAAAATCATTCTTAGATAATGAGCCATACAAATCTAGGTGGCAAGCCAAATTTGGTTGGGTAGCAGTATTTTGCCATCTTCTGCTCTAGCCACAGCTCAGGAACAGCACCTCCATTATAGGCTTTCTGTCACATAAGGAGAGAATGAGAGCATCTATGCTCTTTAAGGACTGCTTTGATCCCCAGTTACCACCAAAATCACTCTCATTCTAGCAAGATCCTGAAGGTTCACTTTATAGTCCTCCATTTCTTTCCTCCAAAGATATCTTTAACCATATTTTTAAAAATGATATAAATAATTTGAGAATTAAAAACTTATCCAAAGACAAAAATAATTCATTCAAAAGGAAAGAGTTGGGTAGTTCCATCATTGATTGTATCCTTTCTTTATTCATTTACTCAGTCAGCCAGTCAGTCAGTCAGTCAATCATGTAGCTGAAGTTTATAGAGTACCTTCTCTGTGCACAGTGCCTTGAGAAATGCTGTGGATGCAGAGATCAATAAAACATGGTCTTTGGCCTGAAGGAGCCCAGGGCCTAGCAGGGAAGACAGACAAGTAAACTTGGATTATGCCACTGCATTATGCCAGGGTGGGTATAGGCATCCTCATCCTGTCCCAGAAAGACCCAGGTCAACTTCTTAATTCTTAATTGTATGGTAAAGGTTTCTCCAGGACAATATAAACTGAGTCTTGAATAAAGAGTAGGGCGTGCCAGATAAGGTGAACTAGAACAGCATAAATGAACTCTACTAGCAAAAGCCCTCGGCTAAGTAAGCCAGACACAATTTCCTAATTTAAACTTTCATACAAATTTACTTTAATTAGGTTGGGGGATCTCCCCACCTCTCTGGAATTTGGATCTGAGGATGTTAGTGGATTTAACTAAGAAGACTAATAAGTAATAACAAAGAGGACTTTTAATGTTTTATTTGCTCAGAAAGCTCAATGTTTAAAAACTGTAGCACTTCCAATGGGAGTAATATTCAGCCAACCAAAAATATTCACTGGTTGGAAGCTTTTTTTGTAACCTTTTGGAATTTATCTTGTTATTTCTGATTATACCCACGTGGCATCGTGCTAAATAATTCCTCTTTCTTCTCAGTGTTTTACACCTTTTAAATGTTTATAGACTGTTATTATCACTCCCCTGAGTCACTTCAAAGCAAAGCTAGACATTCTTTGCTACTTTAATCTTTCCTGGTAAATTAATTCCATTGTTCCCTTAATAATTTATATTATTTGTTTTCCCTCACTGGATTCTTTCTACAAATTTTCTGAATCTTTCTCATAGTGAAAGGTACACAGCTAGCCATCAAATACTAAAAGCAAAAACAGAGAATGTATACAATTATTTATGGCTATTTTTAGGAGAAATCTAATTTGTCTTGACATGTTTTCTAAATATTCTTTCTTAAATAGAATTTCTGAAAAATATGACACTTGATATATTCTTTTTTCTTAGACAAAATTTATTTGAGTTTAGATTTCTACTTTTGCTTTTCAAATTCTAAGTCATCCAATAGGTTATGCTCATTTGTTTTTCTTCTCCATTGGTCTCTGTCCTTTTCAATTTTGCAAACACAAATTATTTTCTGGTATTCTGAACACTGCTGAAATTGATTTGGCTGTTTTTATTTAATGAAAACGTTTGGTTAAACATTATGCTAAGTATATTTTTTAAAATTCCATCCTGATAGCCTTTGAAAAATGCACAACAATGTTTTCTCTCAGATCTTTATAACTAATTCGGGATAAATGCTAGAAATGGGCCTAAAATAGCCATATTCTATTGTGCTTACAGTTTGCAGCTGAGAATCTTGATTTTCTCCACACATAATTCATTACTTGTGCTGCCTCAGAGCACTACAGAGGGAGTGGGAGCCCTTGCCACTGACAGGGGAGAGGTGAAGTGACCCACAGCCAAGCCCAGAGCCAGGGTCCAGCCCCAGACTAGAACTAGTCCTAAGCTTCCAATCTAACAATCAAGAAAATTATATGCATTTTGTCACTTCTACAGGACTCCAGTATAGATGTCAGTATAAAATTAATAGCTCTAAATTACTTAAATAATATGAGAGTTCAGTAAACCTTTACAGATAGTGGCTGTCCTCACCAATGGAAAGTATTTATAAAAATAATTCCAAATGATTATAATGAAAAAAAAAAACATAAATAGTTCTTAGGAAAGTTTTGAAGGAGGCAGTTCAAAATTTTGAGGTGACGTATTTCATTCTAGTATATTTATCTGATGAACAATTATGAAAAACATACAAAATTAAATTGAAATAAGTCAAACCAAACTGCAAGTTTAAATTGCCACTCTACAGTATGGAACAGTACAATTGTGTAATCAAATTCCTCTTCTATCATATATATCAACTTACTGATATGTGTCAATTTCCTCTTATATAAACTAAGTGTATTTTATTTTTTTAAATCTTTTTTTAATTAATTTTTTATGGTGACATTGGTTAACAATAAATTTCAGCTGTACATTTTAACAGTAAGGCATTTATATATTTACATTATGTGTTTATCTCCCATAGTTAGATTTCTTTCTGTCACCACATATTTGACCCCCTTTACCCCATTTACCTCCCCCCTCCCCCTGCCCTCACCCCTCTGGTAATCACTAGTCTATTGTCCATGCCCATGAGTCTCTGTTTGTTTTTCCTGTTCGTTTGTTGCTTTTAGGTTTATATCTCACATATAAGTGATATTATGTGGTTTTCAACTTTTCTGTCTGCTTATTTCATTTAGCATGATTATCTCGTGGAAGCCAAATAAGAAATGAAAAAACAGGAGACTGGCAGAAGGTTCAAAATGTCAAAAATTTCCTTAGCTTGTCATAATGGAATTTAAAAGCTCTAATGTAAAAATCATTACATTTTCTTGAAGTTATCAATAAAAAATGACTTTTCAATTATGCAAAAGCAAGGCTAAATTATTTTTCTATATCCTCTGTGATGTTGCAAAATTATTATCATATGAAGAAACTATCAAAGAGTATATAAACCCAAAATTTAGGAAAATAGAGTTGTGTCAGGTGGTTAATCAGTAAAATATATTATTGTCTTATATTTTTGATATTGAGCTGTATAACTTTTGAATTTTGTAATTTTTTATAATTTTTATCATTAAAATAATATACACCTTTGTAAAAAAAAAAAAAGAAAATTTCGAGGTGAATATATTGAGAAAAAAATTGAAATGTCTGTGGTTTTCACAGAAATTATATAGTGCATTCTCTGTACACAGCAGGCCAATTTAGATAATGTTAAAGGGTATTTGAGTTTGTTAATCTGGCTAAGTATAATGAATATTGTTTCTGTGGTCTAATTTTAGATTTTTTTCATTTACCCTAATGCAATCTGATAAAAATCAGATGATAGGTAATAGGAAACTGGAATTATTAGGCAATCATTACTCATAAACTGAAGAACCTCAGAATGGTCTACGTAGAATATTTTAATTTCTTTAGCAAAATGGCAAGTAAATGGCTTATCATTATGAATAACTTTAAAGATATGCCCTTAGGTAGCTGAAAGAATTGACCTACCAGGTAGGGTTAATTATATTCTCCCATTAAATGTTGGACAAAATCTACCAAATACAACTTTAGTTGCAATGCAATTTATGTCAAGCTGTTCTTTCTAACAATAGTTAATTGGCAGGGTCAGACACTTCTTGTGTCCATCATCATAGCAGAGAATTTGTATCGTTTTCTTTGAACTTCAATAACTAACTTGACCCTGGATGACTGCACAAAGGTGTTAATTTGTAAAAATACATGGCAGGTCAAGTTCTCATAGAGTTTTTATATAGCCCTCAATACAATCCCTTCGGTATCTTGGGTAGGCACTCCAGGGTAATATAATTGCCTTAAGTACAGAAGAACATAATGGAATTATCATTTACTTCACTCTGATCTCACCCAGTTATAGAATAAATATGAAAAAAAAATCATGACAGCAATAACAAATGATAAATAAAGATCTTAAATTGCCCAGCAAATTTAAAATTGCACAAAATACCAACACTCTAACTGCAAACAATTTAGTACTTAGATGCTTACTCCAGTATTCCAGAGCTGCACCAGGACCTTGCCCACCTGAGAACCCCAGATGTCTAGGGAAGTGAGAGTGTATCAGCGGTAACAGCTTCTGGGCCAGCTCACATAAACTATCCCTCAGAAAATTCCACAGGAAGAGACATCTTCCCCCCAATTCCCTGCCAACTTTCAGCAGTATACACAAGCTCCTGGAAACCAGTGTTTTCACTTCAACCATGACTATAATCCCAGTCATTAGAAAGGAAACTATTTTTAGTCATCTACTGTATGTCAGCCCTTATCGTAGGCACTGGGGATATCAAAACAAACAAGACTTAATCCATGCTCTCAAGACACTAAGGCCAGCAAGAAAGAAAAACAAACAACTCATAGAAAAACAATGTGATAGGAGCTGTAATACAGGAACATGTAGTTCCTATGAGAGCACTCAGGGGACACTCATTTTATCCAACAAAGTTTCCTGAGAGAAGGAAAATAGAAATTTGCCAGTGAAGAACAGAAATGTAAGAGTGAGGAATAGGATATGGCAGTTACCCAAGCAGCTCAGAATTGCTAGATTATAATAAGGTATGAGAGGAAGGAAGAGTTGGGCTTGAACTCCTTGCTAATGGCAGGAAGATACTGAGAAATTAGTTACCTTATTTCTCTGCATCTCATTTTTCTCTTCTGTATAATGGGATAATAAGCACAGGATGAATGTGAGAATTCAATGAGGCAAAACATGTGGAAATGCTTTGTAAACTGTAAAGCACTAAACATGTTAGTTATGCTTTTACTGGGACAATTTTTCACCTGCCTCCTCACTTTGTCCTAGTTTTGCCACAAAGTAGGAAAAAGGAAACCCACAAAAAAACATGAAAAAAAAATCCAGATAGAACAGCAATAGGTTACTAATTCTGATGGAATCACTTTTGCATGTGCAATATCAGTTCCCTGTGTTCAGAAAATTATATTTGAAAACAGGGATTGAGGCCTGGAGTTCTGTCTTTCTCATGCTTTTCACAGGGAAGATAATACAGAGTTGCTTCCATGGGAAGGGACCTAACTCAAAACAAGTGGAAAGAGGGCTGTGAACTTTTTATAAACTGACAATGATTCATTTACTTCTGCAGTTCACCCTTGACTTCATCACTGGTAAAATGTTCATAGGAAGATTTTGTATAGTTGTAATATTTGTTTTTAAAAAATTGATAAACTGAAGAGATTTACCAAAAAACAAAACAAAACAGTTAATTGAATAGAAAAGGATACCCATGTTAAAATTTCACAGGAGTTAGTCTGTCATTCTGAAAGATAAATTTACAGTAAGTGCTCACCCTGTCTAACCACCATGAGAAACTGCACATTTAAGTGATTCTGTTTTTTGCTATCTCCATGGAGCTCAAGATAAACTTTGAACCTACAGGAGACTTTACTGGGGCTATTCGTTTAACATGGAATGCCCTTTCCTTGTTCCCTGTCCCATTCCCACTCTACCTGCCAGCCTCAAGTTTATCATCATCTCCTTTTGAACTAAACACTCCTTGGTTTACTACCATTGTACACTGCTTCTTTTCTGGTCGTTCACACCCCTCCTTCTGCCTTTCAAGTAGTAGATGCTCAGTGTTTCTTGAATAAGTGGGTTATTGGAGAATAAGAAATGCGCTACTTCTGCTATCATGAAGTATGTTCAGTGGGAGAAGGAGAGACTGCTCCCAGAGAAGAAAGAAAGTGCTGTCACTTCAAAAAACAAAAAACAAAACTAGGGAGTAATGTGAAAAAGCAATTGAAGACCTCTTGACCGACAGTTATATTTTCCTTTCTATGCTGCCACTGTGAGCATGGCCATGAATTCCTAGGAATTCCCAGAAATGTCTCAAGGGTCTCAGGTTTTCTTAGTTGATGTAGTAGGAAGTTCAAAAATTAAGTACTAGTTAATGTCAATACACATAATTTTTTTTAAAGTTAATAACTATGCAAGTTAAGAAGAATACGGTGAAATGATTTGTTGAGTAATGAAATCCCCAAAACAAGAAGATTCCCTACTCTTGGTGTTAACAGCTATAGAGTATTTCTTAACATAAGAATGCTACATGACATAACTTATAGCCTATAATTTTATGGAATTTGTATAATATTTTTGGTAAATTCACTGGTACTAATTCCCTTAAATTAAATGTGGCTCAAAGTCTATAAGAATGTTCTTTATGCTTTAATATATATTTTCACATTTGATTTTATTTACAGTCTTCTCCGATTTCCAGCCTTTATTGGGACTCATCGGGTATATTAAGTTGATGTTTTTTTAACCCAATCAAGCAAAACATCACAACTAAAAACAGAAGAAAATCACTGCACATTTTTCACTGTTTTTCCCCTTTTCATTATTGTGCTTTTTTATAATATTTCATGATAAAAACAGGGGATCTAATGAAGAGTACGGGTTGGAGAAAGAAGATGACTGATTTCCCTAGATGGAGCTTTGATAAACCTTTACTATCCTAGAGGTGTCATTTGTCCCCTTGAGGAAATCAGAGTTACAGCATCATAATTCTACCACTGCTGGCTGCACCCTCTGCTTTCAGTTAATTGGTGGATCTTTCACCAACTTTCTCTGATACCTTCCATAACCACTGCTCTGAAGACCTGAAGGGCTATTATTTCACTTGTGTCAATGCTATTTTGTCATTTCGTACTATCTCCGTTCCCCTGAATTAGACCTAATTCATGTCCCTCAGTAACCCCAGTAATAGTGGGTCTTTGGAAGTCTTTTCTTTTTTTTTCTTCAGTGCAACCCTAACATAAGGTGGGCAACTACAAAAAAAAAAAAGTCTGGCCCAATTCCCCTTCCTGAGAATCTGGAATAGGTCCAAGAAAGAGCTGGTCCTTCTTAGTATGGCTGAACCTACAGGCTTACCAACACATGAGTTCAGAGGCAGTGGAATGGCCATGTTTTCTACCATGTGGACCCAAGGGCAGGGAAAGGTTCCCTACAGAGAGAATGGAGGAGTCGTGGTGGTCTTCTTTCCATTATGTCCCTCCTTCAGGCCCACCTGCCTTCTCGCTCTTGAGGCCAGTGAAACAACCTGGGATTTCTCCCTTGGGGCTTACTTTTACTTGCCTGTTTCTATCACTTTTAGCCATTAAGAGCCTTTACTAACAAATGCATGTTCATAAAAAAGCAAAGTTATATTTTTGAGAGTATTTTAAAATCTAAAGCCAGCTGAACACCATAAACATTAGGAAATAAAGAATAAATGTCATTAGTCATAATTGAATTAAGTCATTAATCTAATACGTGAAATCACCTGCTGCCCTAGAAAAATCCAGGTTGAAGACATTTATTCTCATAAAGTATTCACATTTATTCTCCTAAAGTATGTTTGGGACAGAGCAGAAATTGAGACAGAAAAATTGCACAAGAAAGTCAGTATCTCAGTGGCAGGAAAATTATTTCTTCCACCTGTTGCACAGTTACTCCCACTTCTCCTAACCACTGCTTCTCCTGTCAGTCAGTGGGTACTTCTAACAACTAAGTACATAAACACTATGGAGAGTGTCTCTGGGGTAGGAGTGGAAGAAAGTCTGAGAGTAGGTGACAAAGAAACTAACTGCCAGTTACAGAAAAAAAAATTATCGCCTGTAATGATACAATACTAAGTGTCAGACTGGCTGGAGGACACAAGTAAGTCACTGAATGTACTCAAAGAACGTAGAAAGCATGTGAAAAATCCAGCTATTACAACTAAACTGCTCTGAAATGGCAAACCATAGGTTAGCTTTCTTAACTGACTATGGACACACAAATTTAGAATAAAATTAGATTTAATTTTAAAATCTCCATGTTTGTTTGTCATGTTAAAATGAGCCTTGTTATTTAGTAAGCTGTTTAGTACTTGATAAAATCACAAGAAGTTTCTTATAAATCAAATCTTCAGAATTCCTTTCTCCTTGGTGTCTTTCACGGCAATGAGGCGTATAGTAGACATTGGGTAACTGTGATATTAAAATTAGTCTCTAAGCAAGAACCAGTCACAGCACCTGGCAATGTTGATCCTTAGAAAATGGTGGCTAGGAATTATAACTAATTAATCTCAATTGCCTTATTAATGCTAACCAGATGTTTAAAAAGGAAATATAAAATCAACAATAATATGAATGTATATATTTAGATTTTCATCCATAATTTTGTTACAAAATTAATTCTCCCGACATAAGTATGATAGAAAACTAAAACTAGCCTAAAACAAATATGCTTGCAGAGGATTTCTTTTCCTTTTCTTAGAAATAGCTATTTGCTTCTTTCTGATTAAAAAAAAAGAGCTTTCAAAGAATCAGAAGACAGAAAAATATTTAAAAAATTAAAATGACCTAAATTACATCACCAGGACATTAATTGATAATATTTCTAAAGTTGATTTTTTTTTTTTATAGGGCAATGGGACAAGTCTATTAGGTTGAGGACCAGAGGCATCAACATTACCTGAGCTCATTAGAAATGTTGAACCTCAAGCTCTGCTGAATCAGAATTGATTTTAATAAGATTCTCTAGATGACATGATATACAGCAAAGTTGAGAACTACTATATTAGATAGACTTTTAGTTTGCTTTGCCGAAACAATGAGCCAGAAATTTTTATAACAGTTTTATTGAGATAAAATTCACATACCATAGAATTCACTCTTTTAAAGTATATAAATAAGTTTTTAGTATATTCAGAGACTTGTACAGCTATTGCTACTACTGATCTTAGAACACTGTCAATCCTCTGCCCCCAAAACCCATACCCATTAACAGCCACATCCTACTCCCACCCCCAAACCCCCAGCAACCATTTATCTATTTCCTGTCTGTAAGGATTTGCCTATTTTTAAAATTTCATATAAAAGGAATCTTATAATACAATTGTCTTTTGTGACTAGCTTCTTTCATTTAGCATAACGTTTTCAATATTCATCATGTTGTAGCATTTTGTTTATCTATTCATCAGTTGATAAACATTGTGTGAGTTTTTTCCCACTTTTTGGCTATTATGAACATTCATGTACAAGTTTTGCGTGGACATGTATTTTCATTTCTCTTTGGTACATACCTAGAAGTGAAATTGATAAGTCCTATGGTAAGTCTATGTTCAATTGTTTAAGAAGGTCCTGCCAGACTATTTTCCATTTTCTATTTCCAACAGCAGTATATAAGATTTCTCTGCATTCTCGACACTTGTTATTATCTGACTTTTTTATTCTAGCCATCTTAGTAGGTATGAAGTGATATCTCATTGCAGTTTTGATTGCATTTCACTGATAACTAATGATGTTGAATACCTTTTCATGTATTCCTTGGCCATTTGTATATCTTTTTGGAGAAATGTCTTTTCAGATCCTTTGCCCATTTTAAAAACGGGTTCTCTATTTATTGATGACTTACAAAGAGTTCTTTATATATTCTGAACAATATATCCTTGACAGACATGACATTTTCTCTCATTCTGTGGGTTGTATTTTCACTTTATATATATTTTCTTCTAAGAATTTTATAGTTTTAGTTCTAACATTTAGGTCTATGCTCTAGTGTGACTTAATTTTTGTATATGTTATGAGGCAGGAAGCTCAATTTCATTCTTTCGCATGTTGCTATCCAGTTGTTCCACTACCATTTGTTGAAAAGACTATTCTTTCCCTGATTAAATGGTCTTAACATCCTTGTTAAAAAAATCAGTTAATCATAGACATATAGGTATATTTCTGGATTCTCAGTTCTATTTCCTAATCTATGCTCCAATTTTTATCCCAGTATTACATTATCTTGAATAATGCAGCTTTATAGTAAGTTCTGACATTGGGAAATGTGAGTCCTCCAACTCTTTTCTTCTTTTTAGATTTTTTGCATATTTTGAGTCCCTTATACTTGCACAGAAATTTTAGGATCAACATATCAATTTCTGTAAAGAAGCAAACTGAGATTTAATAGGGGTTGCACTGAGTTTCTAAATTAATTTGTAGAGTATTGCCATTGTAAAAATATGTCTTCTTGTTCATTAATAATGTGGTGTGTCTTTCCATTTATTAGTTCTATAATTTCTTTTAACAATGTTTTGTAGTTTTCAGTGTACAAGTCTTACATTTCTTTTGTTAAATTTATTCCTAAGTACTTTTGATGATATTGTAAATAGAATTGTTTTCTTGATTTCATTTTGATGTTGTTCATTATAGTGTACACAAATTTTTATATATCATTTTTTTTATCCTACAACCTTAATAAACTCATTTTTAGGCATAATCATTTTACTTGATGAATTCCTTAGGATTTTCTACATATAACATCAGGACATGGTTCCATAGTATAGTGGTTAGCACATCTACTTTACACACAAAAGGTCCTGAGTTCATGCCCCAGTGGAGCCATGGTCCATGGTCTATGGCCATGCCACCCTGAACAAGCCCGATGTCTGATCTTGGAAGATAGTACTCGGATGGGAGATCACCTAGGAAGACCAAGTGCTGTAGGCATAAATAATAATAATACTAATACTACTACTACTAATAATAAATCATATCATCTGTGAATAGAGATAGTTGTACTTCTTCCCTTTTAATCTCAATGCTTTTGGTTTCTTTTTTTGTGTGTGCCAAATTACCCTGACAGAACCTCTACACACTATTGAATAGAAGTGTGAGAGTGGACATTCTTGTCTTGTTACTGATTTTAAAGAAAAAGCATTTGGTCTTTTAGCTTTTAATAGTCTCTTAAGTATGATGTTAGCTATGGATTTTTCAGATTTTCTTAACCAGGTTGAAGAAATTTCCTTTTATTTCTAGGTTGTTGAACATTTTTATCATGAAAGGATGTTACGTTTTATCAAATGCTTTCCCTGTGTCTAGTGAAATGTTCATTCTATTCTAATCATTCTAATTCTAATATTACATTGTTTTTTATTTTTTTTAATTTTTATTTTATGTTAGTTTCAGGTATACAGTACATGGTTAAACATTTATGTAGTTTTGAAGTGATCCCTCTTGATTACTCTAGCACTCATCTGGCTCTACGCATAGTCATTACAAAACTACTTACTATATTCCATATACTGCATTCTACATTCCCGTAACTATTTTGTGACTACTAATTTGTACTTCTTCATCTCTTCACCTTTTTCAGACAGCCTCCCATCCGCTCTCCCCTCTCCACCAGATTGTCCTCTGTATCAGTGAGTCTGTTTTCATTTAGTTTGTTCCATTAGTTCCTTAGATTCCACACATAAATCAAATCATATGATATTTATCTTTCTGTCTGACTTATTTCACTCAGCATAGTAACTTCTAGGTTAATTCATGCCATTGCAAATAGTAGGATTTCATTTTTTATGGCTGAGTAATCTTCCATTGTATATATATAACACCTCTTCTTTATTCAATCGTCTACTGATGGGCACTAAGGTTGTTTCCATATCTTGGCTATTGTAAATAGTGCTACAGTGAACATAGGGGTGCATATATCTTTATGAGTTATTGTTTTGATTTTCTTTGAATATATAACCAAAAGTGCAACTGCTAGGTCAAAAAGTAGTTCTATTTCTAATTTTTTGAGGAACCTCCAAAATGTTTTCTATAGTAGCTGTACCATTTTGCAAACCCACTAACAGTGTATAAGGGTTCCCTTTACTCCACATCCTTGTCAACATTTGTTGTTTTTTGATTTATTGATGATAGCCATTCTGACAGGTGTGAGGTAATATTTCATTGTATTTTAACCTTCATTTCTCTGATGATTAGCAATCTTGAGCATCTTTTCATATGTCTATTGGCCATTTGTATTTCCTCTTTAGAGAAATACCTATTCAGATCTTCTGCTCATTTTTTAATTGGACTGTTTGTTATTTTTGGCATTGAATTGTATGAGTTTTTTATAAATTTTGGATATTAAACCCTTATCAGATATATCATAGGCAAATGTCTTCTCCCAGTAGGTTTTCTTTTCATTTTGTTGGTATTTCCTTTGCTGCGCAAAAATGTTTTAGTTTGATGTAGTCCCATTTGTATATATATATTTTTGTTTCCCTTGTCTGAGAAAATATATCAGAAAAATAATTACTAATACCAATATCAGAGAGTTTACTGCTTATGTTTTCTTCCAGAAGTTTTATGGTTTTGGGTCTTACATTTAAGTCTTTAATCCATTTTGAGTTTATTCTTGTATATGTTATAAGAAGGTGATTGTTTTATTGGGTTTTTTTTTTTGCAGTTTTCCCAACATCATTTGTTGAAAAGATCATCTTTATCCCATTGTATATTCTTGCCTTCTTTGTCATAGATTAAATAATCTAAGATTTATAAGCATGGATTTATTTCCAGGCTCTCTATTCTGTTGCATTGATCTATGTATCTGTTTTTATGCCAGTAGCAAGCTGTTTTGATTACTATAGCCTTGTAGCATGATATCAGGTAGCGTGATATCTCCAACTTTGTTCTTCTTTCTCAAGATTGCCATGGCTATTCAGGGTCTTTTATGATTGTATATAAATTTGGGATTTCTTGATCTAGTTCTCTGAAAAATGCCATTGGTATTTTGATAAAGATTGCATTGAATCTATAGATGGCTTTGGGTAGTGTGGCCATTTTAATGATGATGATTTTTCCAATCCATGAACAAAGTATATGCTTCCATTTATTTATATGTTCTTCAACTTCTCTTTTCAATGACATAATTTTCTGAGAACAGGTCTTTTACTTCCTTGGTTAATTTGATTCCCAAGTATTTGATTGTTTCTGATAGAACTGGTTTCTTAATTTCTCTTTCTGATAGTTCATCATTAGTGTGTAAAAATGCCACTGACTTCTGAATATTTGGTATCCTGCTACTTTACTGAATTCATTTATCCGTTCTAACAGTTTTTTGGTGGAATCTTTAGGGTTCTCTTTAAATAGTATGTCATCTGCAAATTATGACAGTTTTACTTCTTCTGCTCCAATTTGAATACATTTTATTTCTCTTTCTTGTCTGATTGCTGTAGCTAGGACTTCCAATACTATGTTAAATAGGAATGGTAAAAGTGTGCATCTTTGTCTTGTTCCTGATTTAAGGAAAATGCTTTTAGCTCTTCTCCATTGAGCATGATATTAACTGTAGTTTTGTCATATATAACCTTTATTATGTTGTGATATGTTCCCACTATTCCCATTTTGCTGAGGATTTTTATCATAAATAGATGCAGGATTTTGTTGAATGCTTTTTCTGCATCTAATTAATATGATTATATTATTTTTATCTTTCAATTTGTTAATGTGGTATATCATATTAATTGATTTGCAGATATTAAACCAAACTTGCACCCCAGGAAAAACTCCAACTTGATCATGGCGTATGATATTTTTAATGTATTGTTGAATTTGGTTTGCTAATATTTTGTTCAGAATTTTTGCATCAGTGTTCATCAGGAATATCAGCTTATAGTTTTCTTTTTTTGCACTGTCTTTTTTTTCTGGTTTTAAAATCAGAGTAATGGTGGGGCCTTCCCTTAAAAAAATTAGGGAGCCTTCCCTTCTCATAGAATTTTCTGGAATAGTTTGAGAAGAATAGGCATTGATTCTTATTTGAATGTTTGGTAAAATTTACCTATGAAGCCATCTGGTCCAGGACTTTTATTTTTCGAAAGTTTTTTGATTACTGATTCAATTTCATTGCTGGAAATTGATCTCTTCAGATTTTCTGTTTCTTCTTGACTCAGACTTGGAACATTGTATGTTTCTAGGAATGTATCCATTTCTTCCAGATTGTCCAATTTGTTGGTATATAATTGCTCATAGTGTTTTCTTATAATCCTTTGATTTTCTGTGGGGTCCATAGTTACTTCTCTTCTTTTATTTCTGATTTTATTTATATGAGTCCTCTCTCTCTTTTTCTTGATGAGTCTAGTAAAAGGTTTGTCAATTTTGTTTATCCTTTCAAAGAACCAGTTCTTGTTTTCATTTATCCTTTATATTGTTTTCCTAGACTTTATTCGTTTATTTCCTCTCAGATCTTTATTATTTTCTACTTACTTTAGGCTTTGTTTGCTGTTCTTTTTCTAGTTTATTTAAGTGTAAGGTCAAATTGTTTATCTGAGATTTTTCTTGTTTCTTGAGTTGGCTTGTATTGCTATGAATTTCACTCAGGGCTGCTTTCTCTGTGTTCCATTCTCGTTTCTCTCAAGCTATCTTTTGATTTCTTCCTTGATCTCATTGTTCACCCATTCATTGTTTAGTAGCATGTTATTGACCCACCATGTGTTTGTGTTTTTCATTTTTTTTTTGTAATTGATTTCTAGTTTCATATTATTATTGTGAGAAAAGACACTTAATATGATTTCGATCTTCTTAAATTTATTGATAGTTGTTTTGTGGCCTATATATGGTCTGTCCTGGAAAATGTTCCATGTATACTTTAGAAGAATGTATATTCTGCTGCTCATTCTTTTTTCCTGTTCCTCAGACTGAATAATCTTGATTGGACTTGCTTCAGTTTTGTTAGTTCTTTCTTCTGCCAGCTCAAATCTGCTTTTAAGCCCTCTAGTGAATTTTTTATTTCAGTTATTGTTCTTTAAATTCCAAAATTTATATTCAGTTCTTTATAATCAATCTCTTTATTGACAGTTCCTGTTTGGTAAACCATCATATAGTTTCCTTTAATTCTTTAGACATGTTTCTTTTAATATATTCATAAAGCTGATATAAAGTCTTTGTAAAGTCTGACATCTTGGCTTTTTCAGGGATAGTTTCTACTGACTGCTTTTTTTCTTGTGTATGAGCCATACTTAACTGTTTCTTTGACTGACATATAATTCTTTGTTAAAGAGTGGGCATTTTAAGTAATATAACATGGCAACTCTGAAAATCAGATCCTCCCCCCACTCAGGGTTTATTGTTGTTGCTTTTTTTTTTGTTTCTGTTGTTATTTGTTTAGTGACTTTCCTGAACTAGTTATATAAAGTCCTATACTAGTTCTATACTATTCTAGGTTATACGTAGGCACAGAAGTCTCAGCTCAGTTAGCCTAATGGTCGGCTAAATGGACAAAAATTTTCTTAACTGCCTTGAAACAGCAGTCTCTGAGCCTTTGCTGCAGGACTCTATGTGTGTAGTGGGCCACCTCTGCAATGCTCTGAAAGTTCATCACTTTTCCTTAGTGCCTTCACTTCCTTCTTGTACAGAGCCTCAACATCAGCCAGTCATGAGAAATTTGGACATTCCCTGGTCTTTCCTGACACGATCACAGCCTTGCACAGGTATGTAGCCTTCTAGATCCCTTTTCAAAAGCTCCTCTTGATATCTTGTTTCTCACATCTATATTTGAAGTTTGGGGGCAGGCTCTTGTTTGTCCCAATTGGCATTGCAGCCTCAGGCATGTGTGATATTAAATAATGGTCAATGATTGTTTTTTATATACACCTCAGGGATAGTAGTTTTCCTGCAGTGTGAGTTCTGGCTCAGATCACATAATAACAATGCCCTGTGAACAGAGGTTTTCCATGGAACTGTGAGAGAGGTCAAAGAAAGACAATGCTCTGGAGATGGGTCTCTTTGAAGCGTTCATAACCTGTTATGCCCACTCCAGTGGCTGCTAGGCTGCTGTTTTTCACAACTACCATGGTTGAGAGGTTGCTAGTATTGAAGGCTACCACAGAGCTGGAAGAGGGGGCTGGGTATAGGACAAATAAAAACGCTATAAAGCTTATTGTTCTGAGGTTCAGCTGTTTTTCTTTAATAGTTGCTTCTCAGATCTTTGAAAGCCTTTGGTTAATTACCAGAGCTCAAAAAGTTGGTTTTGATAATTTTGCCAGTATTCTTATTGCTCTTATGGAGGTTCAGTTTCTGGAGGTCCATTCCAGAAGTGCCTCTTCCTTGCAAACTTTTAAAAATAAGCATTTTAAAACTTCTGTATTGAAAAAACAAAAGCACAGAAGTGATGGTTGCATTAAACTTCAATTTAGAACCACTGATAATTAACAGTATTATAATGTAGGTAAGAAAATGTAGTTACTTTAGCTCCCTTAGCATTAAAGTAAAACCACTTCTTGAATGAAAGAAAGAGTGAATAGGTACATGAGTGGGTAAATGAATGAGTGAATGTATGCATAAAAGATAAAAATCCATCCTCCCAGGGAGTCCAAATGTCACCAGGAGAGAAAGGCTGGCTGCCTACCAATATGCCTTTTAAAGAAGCAATCATTATCTCGGTGCCAAGTCTGGTCTTCAGCTTTGTAGACTCAGCTTAAAGCCAGTGCGGCCATATCTCTTGGACAGCTTCTCATTACCCAGCTAATAGAGAGCAGAATGCCAACTTATTAATTTACAATAAGAACTATAAATACCATGAGAAACACAATAATTATATCAGCTGGTCTAGTGCATTTTCTCCCTCTAGGTAGATCTATGTGGGAAAACAAATCATTTTGAGAGGTTTGCCAGGTGAGCACAGAAAAAGGACAATGAGAATTGTTATAACATTTAAATGTTTAGTGACATTGGGCTACTGAGGCTTGAGAATCTATTAAAATCTTAACTTCTGTCTTGTTCCTGTTGCTTTAGGAAACTGGAAATAATGTAAAGCAACCTTACCATGTAAGATCTAAGGCTCTTCTCAGATGGAGGAGTAAGGGGGGGTGGGGCTTTGGGTTTAGAACAGGGAGGAACTAAGCACCTTCTTTGTGCTTTTTTTGGGCCATCCCATCCTTTTTGGAAGGTTGAGCCCAGTAAGGAGTTAAGGTGGCAATGCCCCAACTAGGATGAAGGAGAAGGCTGACACTTAAACAAGAAGAGAAAGTAGCCTGACATGGGGAGGATATGGTTTCCCTGAGCTTGAGAAGGGTGAGAAAAGGTAAGGTTTTGGGAAAGTGGTTCAACAAGTGGCAGAGGCATACAATGCCCCTTTCAGAAAGCTGGACAGCAGTACTATCTTCTCAGAAGCCCCAGTTTTTCAAATGGACCATTCCAGCTAGACTAAGGTAACCAGTACAATCCTCACTGCAATTGGGGATCACTTTGTAAGTTATATAAATGTATAACCACTATGCTATACACATGAAACTTATATAATATTGAATGTCAACTATAATTTTAAAATGAATATTAAAAAACATGATTAAGATTACATCTCCCAACTACTACTTACCCTATGATGTGAAAGACTTCCCTCTTTTGAGCAAAGGTTGAATGGTTCTCACCAAGATCCTCTTTGCTTATTCCCCTTTTAATCTATGCTACTTCAAACAGTCCTTTTTAAATGTTCATTCTTTAGTCTTACTTTGGCTTCATTCAAGCCCCTCAAATTGACTTTACGGATTACTGCTCAGACCCAAGTTCTAGGAAGCATCTCAGTTTTGCCATCACCTATAGCCTCTGCCACCCAGTTTTTATTTATTGTCTGCATTAAACAGATTACTGTGGCATTTGGCATCCAAATAACTGTCTAAAGACTCCTGATCCTTCTTTTTCCCCTTTGTCCTCCTGTGTAGTCTTCTATCTCCATTACATTCTTCAATCTTTTATTTAGTCTCTCAAAGTTTCTGGGTTTTAACCATTTACAAACATATTTATTCACTAGGTCTCTCCTTTTCCCATCCTCAGCACCCTCAGTGCTTGGTTTTGTTTAACTTCCTTTGTCATCATTATTACTCACTATTTAACTTGTTCTCCCCACATACTCTGCTCGTATTCAAAATTTCTCTCTTTTCTATTTCTACAGATCACAGGTGGAAAAGGAAAAGCCAGGTGAGTAAAAGGAAAAGCCAGGTGAATAAAAGGAAAAGCCAACCTTCCATGATCCACAAGATGCCCTCCTGATTGTTGAAAGAAGGCAATTGCTAAAGGTCACATAACTGATGACATGCTTAAAAACAAATTCACAAGGCACAAAGAAACGAGATCTATTGACGTTCAAGATTCAAAACTAACCTGTAATGAGAGTCCATGAGACCATCTCTACTCCTCCCTGACAACAAGACAAAGAAAAAAGGACCATTCCTCCTTGTCTTTAGATTTTAAATACTGTCAAAAAAAGAGGGAAACTAACAACAAAGTTCAGGTTTACCGAGAGCAACAATTTCCATCCAGAAATCAATTTAAAATGTTGCTCCTTAGGAGAAAAGACCATTTCCATCATAGCAATAGTTTAGGAAAGAAGCCAGGTGCTGTGTATTCAATCAGTAAATGCCAATGAAATGCTAAGATCTCAGGGCAAAAGCTATTAAGCCAAAGTTTTTGAAATGCTGGTTCATCTGAATATCTGGTTAAAAGTACACTCATAGGGGCCAATTAGCATGTACATTTAAAAAATTAATTTTAATTATGATTGACAAGGCCAGTGTATGTCTAAGAAGATTGGGAAGCCACCAGTTTGTGAGAGGTACTGACAGTCCTGTGGCCCAGGACCTCACCCATATTCTGTCTTGGCCCCTGATACCTCTGCATTAGAGTTACTGTATTAGACAAGAGCCTCTATAAGCACTGAAACTATAACATGCACAGTTCAGAGGAGGAAAAGACAGATATTAAAGTACTACTAAGGGCTTTTACATTTGTTACATTATGATCCTCAAAAATCTCACGAGCTCCAATTGTTACTATCATTATGGGGCATTATGGCATCATGGTCAGGGATATAGACTGTAGAAGTCGACAGCCTGCACTTGAAGCCTGGCTCTATGAATTACTAGCACCTCACTGTGCCACAGTTTTCTCATCTGTGAGAGGGGGCAAATAGTGTATGTACTTATCTCTTAGAACTACTGTGAACAATACATTAATTTTTGCACAGAAGCTGCCTTTAAGAGTGGCTGGCACATGGTAAGTATATCTCAGGTACTTTGATTAATATTTTTCAGATGAGAAAACTGAGTCATAAGGAAGTGAGATAACTTGCTGACAATCACACAGCAGTAAGTGCCAAAACCCTGAACGGTAATCAGCGCCATCTCTCTCAAAGCCCAGTCAAGCACTTTGCATACCATCTTACCACAATATGATAGTTAATGAAGTTGGCTGTTTTGTTATTCAGATTTCATTGTGGAAATAGGACATAGGATATGTCAAATATGACCACAAATGGGATATAAAGAGAATGACAGTCTGTAAAGATCTAAGCTAATGGTACTCAACTTTGGCTGCACAAGGTCAGAGCTCGATGCTCAGGCCACATCCAAGAACAATTAAATCCAGCGTCATTGACAGTAGGACCCCAGCATCAGTAATTAGCAAAACTCCATGAGTGATTCCAGTGTGCAGAAAGCTTGAGGACCACCACAACAGAATCAGCATAAGAACTTGTTAAATACAGATTGCTGGGCCCCACCCCCGGAGTCTCTGATTCAGTAGATATGGGATAAGGCCCAAGAATTTACATTTCTAATAAAATTCCCTGGTGATGCTGATGCTGCTGATACAGGGAAAACACTTTGAGAACCTCTGCCCTAAATAATCAAAAATTCCCTCTTTATCCATGTGCATAGATGAGTCTTAAAAGCCAAAATCTAGTAGGAGAGTGAATGTATAATGAGGTAAAGGGGAACTAAGTATCTCAGAATGGGGCCTACGGCCCACAGTGAGAGTGGGGAACACAACACACTTCTGTCCACCTCACAGTTTCTTAGCTAAGGCTAATTCAAATGATGAAAATGATGAATGAGGATATACACTTTTATGTTAATCTCTGGCAGTTTTAATCAAACTAGTGTCTCTCATCATTCTACTGCATCTGTTCCAGTAGAAGCGCTATTTCATCCAGCATCAAGCTCTCAATGAAAGAGGGTAGATTTTTTCAAGTCAAAATCAACTTATCATTATTCATTTACAAAAGTGTTTTACAATAAATGGATGAACAGAAAATTATCAGGCAAACAATGAAAACAGGTATTAAAATCTTAATTTCTCATTATATTTTAAATTCCATGAGAACAGGGGCCATATGTGTTTTACTTACAACTTTATATCCAGAACAAGTGCAGTCAGTGCCTGATACAGAGTAAACATTCAATAACTGCATGTCAAACAAAGGAGGGGAGGAGGGAGAAGAAGAAAGTAAAAAGGAAGGAAGGAATGAAGGAATGAAGGAAGGAAGGAAGGAAGGAAGGAAGGGGAAGGAAGGAAGGAGGGAGGGAGGGAAGGAGGGAAGGAAGGATTATTCAGAACAGAATGCAAGGAAGGCTAAAAAAACAAATGGAAAAAGAGTATTATTTATATTGATAAAGGGCATAGTCCATAATAAAGAGATAATAGTCATGAATATTTATGTGTTTAATAGCATAACATGCAAATATGAAAAATAAGAATGTTTAAGCACATATGGCAGAAATGCTAGAAGCTCAATAGTAGTAGACCTTTTTGAGTCACCATACTTAACTGTCTGCTCTCACATACAGTGATCTGTTGAACTTTCTTGTTAACTGACTTCATTTGTAATCCTGGTGAGTAAATAGAGAAATAGAATTCACTTTAATTTATAGTCACAACCTGAATATAGTCATAAATGAATGTGTTTTAATTTCATCATCATGCTCTATGATTTTGTATAGCACTTTGATCTTTCTTTTGTAATCTCTTTTATAACATGATGATATTTTATTTCTATACTTTTTAAAAAACAGCTTTATTGAGGCATAGTTTATATGCCTTAAAATTCACCCAACATACATGCTGATTTTGTTTCAATACTTTTTGGAAAGTTTGGCTCTATTTTTAATTCCACTTATAAGTACTTTTCAGCTTTAAAATCCACATTGAGCCCCTGACACTAATTATCAGCAGGAGAGTGAAACTTTCTTGAGGTTAACTCTCTCCTTTGAGGTTAAAAATTTAAGATATTTACTATTTTTCTCCTTACTACTGCTCACATTTGCTATTTTTTAAAAAAAATTTAGGATTTTCTAACAAGTTTATAAATACTAAACTAGTGTTTATCTTATCTCTTAAGACTTATTTATTATAATTACATTCTAACAGTAAACAAGTTTTCAACAGTAGAATACATCTACACAAGTGATTTTAAGTTTCACAAGTCCTTTTGAATTCCCCTTTATGCTGTCTTCATTTTTATTCATTTCTTTTTTGGCTAGAGAATATCTGTAAGTAAATTTTTCAGGATAATAAATAAATGACATATATGGCTTAAAATTTCTCAGCCACAAACATTTCTTCTAAAAATCTGTTGATGCATCACCTTCATATTGTAGAGAGTTCTATGGCTAACTTGATGTTTTATTCTTCTGTAGAAAACTTTTTTCCCTTACTGAATGTTTGCCAGAATTTTCTTTACTCTTAAAATTCAAAAATATCACATAGATATGTTTAGATTACAACTATTTCATTGATTTTTCCTGAAACACGGTAAACCATTTCAATCTGTAGATTTGGGTCATTCTTGAGCCTGAAATGTTTTCTTCTATTATATCTATGAATACTGTTTATGTTCCATTTGTTCTTTTTAAAATGTTTATTGTTTTTTATTAAATTGATGTACAATATTATATATTAGTTTTAAGTGCATAACATAGTGATTAGACATCTATATAATTTACAAGGTAATCATGACGATAAATCTAGTGCCCATTGACACCACAGTTATCACAATATTATTAACTCTATTCTTTTACATCCCCATGACTATTTTGTAACTGCTAATTTGTATTTCTTAATCCCTTTCCTTTTCTCACACATTCCCCACACCCCTCTCCCGTCTGGCAACCATCAAAATTTCTCTGTATCTATGAGTCTGTTTCTGTTTTGTTTGTTCATTTATTCTGTTCTTTACATTCTATATATAAGTGAAATCATATGACATTTGTCTTTCTCTGCTTGACTTACTCCACTTGTCACAGTATGCTCTAGTTTAGCCTTGTTGTTGCAGATGGCAAGATTTCATTTTTTTTTTAGGCTGAGTAATATTCCATTGTATATATGTGCCACCTCTTCTTTATCTATTTATCCATTGATGGACACCCAGATTGCCTCAATATCTTAGCTATTATAAATAATGCTACAATAAATATAGAGGTATATTTCTCTTTGGGTTTCTTCAGATGAATGTCTAGAAGTGAAATTGCTGGATCTTTCTTTGTCTCTTGTTATAGTCTTTGCTTTAAAAATCTATTTTGTCTGGTGTAAGTATTGCTACACCATCTTTTTTTAAAATTTACATTTTCATGAAATATCTTTTTCCATCCCTTTACTTTCAGTCTATGTATCTTTCAGTCTTTTGTAGGCAGCATATGAAAAGGTCTTGGTTTCTTATCCATTCAGCAACCCTATGCCTTTTGATTGGAACATTTAATCATTTACATTTAAAGAAATTGTTGATAGTTATGTAGTTATTACCATTTTTTTTTTACTTATATCTTTGATTTTTTTTCTTTTCTCTTTCTTCTTAAAGAAGTCCCTCTAACATTTCTTGCAATAATGGTTTGGTGCTGATGAACTCCTTTAGCTTTTGCTTGTCTGGAAAGCTCTTTATCTGTCCTTCCATTCTAAATGATAGCCTTACTGGGTAGAGTAATCTTGGTTATAGGTCCTTGCTTTTCATCACTGTGAATATTTCATGCCAATCCCTTCTGGCCTGCAAAGTTTCTGTTGAGAAATCAGCTGACACTCTTATGGGAGCTCCTTGTAGGTAACTAATTGCGTTTCTCTTGCTGCTTTTAAGATTCTTTCTTTGTCTTTAACCTTTGGTATTTTAATTATGAAATATCTTGGTGTGGGCCTCTTTGGATTTATCTTGTTTGGGACTCTCTGTGCTTCCTGGGGATGTATGCCTATTTCTTTTACCAGGTTAGGGAAGTTTTCTATCATTATTTCTTCAAATAGGCTTTCAATCTCTTGCCTCTTCTCTGCTCCTTCTGATATTCCTATGATGTGAATTTTGGTACACTTGATGTTGTTCCAGCCACCCCTTAAACTATCTTCATTTTTTGGGATTATTTTTTCTTTTCACTGTTCCGATTGGGTGTTTTCTAATACCTTATCATTCAAGACACTGATTCAGTCCTCTGCTTTATCTAATCTACTGTTGATACCCTCTAATGAATTCTTTATTGCAGTTATTGTATTCTTCATTTCTGACTAATTTTTGTGTTTTCTATCTTCATTTTTATGTATCTTGTGTATTTGTTGAAGTTCTCACTGAGATCATTGAGCATCCTTATAACCACTGTTTTGAATTCTGCATCTAGTAGATTGCTTATCTCCATTTTGTTTAGCTTTTTTTTTTCTAGAGTTTGCTTCTATGTATTAGATTGGGCTACTATGTCTCCCAGTCTTAGTAGAGGGGCATTATGTGGTCAGTGTCCTGTGGCATGGTCTTCTTGGTCAACTGAGCTGGGTATGCCAGGTGTGTCCCTTGTGTAGGTTGTGTGTGCCCTCCTATTGTAGTTGAGCATTGGCTGCTCTTTGCATGCCAGTGGGAAGAACTGACCCTCAGGCTTATTGGCTGAGAGGACTGACTATGGCTACAGTGGAGGAGCTGTTGTGCAGGGGCTGAATCAACTGAGCAGGACTGGCTTTAGCGGGACTCTGGTGCCTGCCCAGTCTGACCTTTGGTTGTGTCTTTTATGGAGGTGATTGGGTGGTTCTCTGATGTAGACTGAAACTGGCCATCTGATTCATTGGTTCTGGGGCCTCCTACAAGGGGCTTCATTGCAGGCCAAGGTCAGCTGCTACCTGTGCCCTGCCCAGGGCTACTTGGTATTAGCTACAAAGTGATCTGCAGATGGTTAACACTTGTGTTGGGCTTGGAGGTGCCAGGTCAAGCTAAGCTGCAAACCAAGGCTGGCTGCCATTAGTGCTGGACTTGGGCTGCTTAACAACAGATACAGATCATGATGAGGCCAAATGTCACTTGTTTGGGTTTATTAACCTTTGAGAAATTTTAAGAAAGTCCACATTCTAGGCCAAGACAGGCCGTTAGTATGGAAAATCCATTGGAAGCAGCTTGGGTGGGCCTATAAGTTGAGTAGGGCAGTGTCTCAGGGAATCACAGGGCTCGGCAAATGGTGTTAGCCAGGTTGATGGAGACTCAGTTATGGTGACCGCCTCTGCATTCTGGGTGAGGGAAGAGCTCAACAAAGGAATAATGGCTTCTGCCAAAACTTCTGTCTGTGAGAAAGCAGTCCCTCCAGACTTCACCCTAAAACCAGAAAATTCGGTTCCTCAAAGTATGTCCTTGGCACCTTTCAAGCTGCCGCCCAATGACGAAGCTCAGATTGAGTCAGTCTGTCAATGAGTAAGTTCATGTACAGGCCCTTTAAGAGGAATACCTGGGACTCCAGCTGCCCTTTCTCTCACTCAGCCACAGTCTCCACTGGTTTTCACATCCAGAAGTTGTGAGGGCTTCTCTTCCTGGCACTGGAACCCTGGGCTGGGGAGCCTAGTGTGGATTTGGGACCCTTTGCTCCTCAGGGAGTACCTCTGCAGACAAGATATACCACCAGATTTTTAACCACCACATATAGGTTGGGACTAGCCATTCCATATCTCTGCCCCTCCTATCAGTCTCTGTGTGGCTTCTTCCATATATTCTTAATTATAGGATTTCTGTTCAACTAGACTTTAGGCAGTTCTCAATGATGGTTATTTTGTAGTTTAGTTGTAATTTTGATGTGGTTATAAGATAAGGCAAACACAGTTTACCTACTCCACCCTCTTGACTGATAAAACTCTCCATTTGTTCTTAAACCTTCTGCAGAAATGCCAGTTACCATACACTGTTTATTTGCCATGTCTATATCTAACGCATTTTAATTCCACCTCTCAATATATCTACATATAAGTACAAGTATATTGTTTCAAATAAAATAATAGTTAATATTTATTAAGGACTTACTATGTGCTAGGCACATGGATTATCTAAATGAATCTTTATAAGAAAACTCTGTGAGAAAGGTTATGTTATATCGCCCATTTTGGAGTTGAGAACCTTGAGGCTTAAAGATACAATTACATGTTCAGGGTCACACAGCTGGAAAGTGATGGAGTTATGAAAAGAAAACAGTCTAAATTTAGATCTGGTGCTCTTAACCATTATGTTAACTATTAATAAGATTATATGTGTGTGTCTATATGTGTATATACATACATATATCATGCAACAGAAAAGACTTTATGAATCAAGAAACAAAAAGTAATATTTTTGTTATTAAATCTATGCCATGGGCAGAATTCAATGTTTCTGCTCTAATCAGAGGATTCTCATATAACCAGCCTAATAAATATTCAAATATGGTATCTCTCATCATGATAAGCACAAGAATTGATAAAACCTGGGACAGCACTGTGATTGAGGGTCCCAAACTATGGCTCCAGCCACATCCATTATTTCCTCTACATAACAGAACAGCGACTTTGTTGAGAAGCTCTTTTCCCATTACTTCTGTTTCCTCTAAAGTTAAAATTGGATCTTTACATTTACTTGAAACTTTGTGACTTTTCCTCAGATAGTTTGGTGGCTTTCTGATTTCTTAGGTCTTGTTCTAGAAGCATAAACTAAAGGAAAGGTCATCAGCCAATGTGTCTATCATACCACTCTCCTCCTTGGATGTCCTACTTCCTTACTGTCAGTTGGACAATTAACATAGTTGACTTGTCCAAGATATAAAAGAAAAGAAGAACTTTATTATTTCAAAGATAGTACTAGCCTCCTGAAATAAGGGAGTGATCCTATTTTCATATTCAAGAAAGCATCAAAAGTGGACAGGCACACTTAAAAACGTACAAGGGAAATTCCCCAATGTCGGCAGTTAGCTTGCTCTGGTTCAAACAGGTCTGCACTATGGAAGGCCTAGGAAGTGTGGACTATTTCCCCAAATTACCTCAAATTCTCTCAGAGACCTATGTGGAGACCTGGCTCTGTCCTGGGATGGCACCAGGAATCTGCCAATCAATCTAGATTTCCAAGCTTGCCCTATAAATGAACCTTGGCTGGGCTGAAGTTGGAAGGAAACAACACAGTCTGTATTTCCAGGCCATCTGGCACTATTTCTCTCAAAACTTCTGTGCTATGTTTGTAAAATAAAAGTCAGCATTCTCACTTGATCCTATTGGTTTCTGGTTTCATAATTTAGGAACAATACATTAGATGATATGTTGGGAGACTTAAGAATAAATTGAACCTAAAGCATAAAAGGAAAACATTAACTGAACTCTTTGAAAGACTCCATTACAAAAAATGAAAAGGCAAATCACAAACTGGGAGAAAATGTTCAAGGTCCACATATAAATCAAAGGACTGACATAAAGAATATGTGAAGAACTCTCATACCAAACTCTTACAAAAGATTTGAAAAGACACTTCACTGAAGAAGATATATACTGGTAGCCAATAAGCACACTAAACAAGGCAAATTAAAATGAGATACTACTGTACATCCATTCAATGGCTATAATCAAAGTGTGAACGAATTCAATACCAAGTGTGAACAAGGATGTGGGGAAATGCAACTCTCATACATTGCTGGTAGGAATGTAAAATGATACAGCCACTTTGGAAAACAACAATTTCTGAGAAGTTAAACACACACTTACCCTATGTCTAAGAAATTCCTTTTCTAGATATTTATTCAAGAAATGTGAAAACGTGTTTATACAGACTTGTACATGAATGCTTATAGCAGCTTTATTCATAATAGCTAAAACCTGGAAACAACATAAAAGCTCATTAATAGGTAATAAATGTAGTACCTCCATAAAACAGAATACTATTGAGCAATGAAAAAATGAACTATTGATAATCACAATAATTTTGATAAATCTGAAAAGCATGTTCTGTAAAACAGGAATAAGATTACACATTGCATACTCCAATTCTCTGAAATTCAAGAAAATGTCAATTAATCTATCATAACAGAAAGTAGATCAGTGGTTGCCTGGGTCAAGGGTGAGGGATACAATCTCAATGGGGCAGGAGAAAAGTTTTGAAGGTGGTAGAAATAGTCTACTTCTTGATTGTGATAGTGTTACTTAGGTGTATAGTTTGTCAAAACTTTCAAAGGTACACTTGAAATGAGTGCATTTTATTATACGAAAATCATACCCCAAAAGAATTGATATTTTTAAGTGACTAGACTGAAAGCAAATTTCATTTGAGAAAATTCAGAATTCAACTTCTGTGCTGCACCCATTTTATTTTTATAAGATGGAATTTTTACAAGAATTGAAGAAGCCACAGGCAAGTACTCTCTAGGTTTCTAAGTTAAAAGCAAATAAAAACTTAGCTATTATTACTGAGAAGACACAGAGAATTTTAGGAAGCATTATTAGTTTTTTTTAATATGTAGCTTTGTCCTTCCCAGAGGTTATATGACGCTGAGAAGACACTGCAACACTTTGGGTTGAGGTGAAATGGGGAGCAGTCACTGTTTTGCCAACTGTCACAAAAAATGGTAAGAGTCAATTTATGTTAATTGACCCAGTTCCTCACAAGTACAAGCTGATTATTCAGAAAAGCCAATAGATGGTTTTTAAATATTTCAAACAATGAGGCTTCTGACATTTCTTTAAAAATTGATTCTGAAGAATCAAAAGATATTATAATGAAGAGGTGCTTTTTCAGGCATTTAGTTTGAAAGGCTCCTTCCTCCAATCTATACGTGTCTTTGAGAGACATCAAAAACTGATTTCTCTCCTTTTCCTATAAATAATGGAGCTATGTCTCCTCCAAGTGACAAATAAGCAGGGAAGTAAAAAGGCATTTTAACAATTAAGTGTGTTTTACAAGAGGTATTCAGCATTTTACAGCACCCCATGATCCTTCTCGGTCACCTTTTGTGGGGATGGCTAAACTAGACACCTGCAAGGATGGTTGGTGAGTCAGCAAATTCTTACCTTCTATCCTGTGATTAAACAAGGCATGGAACTTTACAAGATGTCACAATGCATCTAGTCCCCTGCCACCCGCAACAGTTTGGGATATTTTCAACCTTCCTGCAATCCTTCCTGGAGTTAGTTGGGAACTGGAAACCATCCAGATACCTGGGAAGGCATAGCCAATCTGTGATGTTTCCTTTGTGTCCTCACCAAACAAAATTTCCAGCAAGAAAATTAAGCTTTATACTACATCATATATCAAAATTTTAAAGTCATAACCCAAGTATACTGCATACCTACAACATTGCCAACTTGCTTTGCAGGACTCCTAGAACTTCTGAGAGAAAATCTATATATTCTGAATTGTAGATTATAAATATTATTGGTAAAATGACTAAAATAACATAATTTACCATATATTTTAGCAATGATAAGGAGAAATGTAGCCACTGCTTCCCTGCCAGGCCAGAGTAATAGAGACTGGTCTGCAGACACCTCGTCAGCTTTATTACCTGCTTGATGTCTGCCCAAGAAGTATATTTTGACAAAAGCTTTTATAGAACAAAAATTCCTTCTCATGATACAGCTTTCCACAACCCCCAGCCGGTTCACCCCTATTTTATTACCATGACAACCTACATTCCAAAAAAGTAGCAGAGGTATTAACAGGAGAAAACTTCCAGTGTTACCCTTACCCTACTGGGGAGCTGACTGGCTCCAGAGACCTCATCTACATCTCCCTTCCTGTGGGCTCTTGGAGTTTGATGACACACTGAAAGTTCTATATGAAAACTTCTTTACTCTTCCTTCATTGCAGTTATCACTACCTGAAAATACGTACTTTTTTATTTGTGTATAGTCAGTCTTTAACACAAAAATGTAAACTTAATGAAGGTAGGACAGAGCCTGATATATAAAGATGTCCACAAACTGTGTTGAATTATTGGATAAATCAATGAATGAATTACTGCATATTGTCCTGACATCTTGCCACCAATGGTATTGTTCATGTCCTTTCCAACATCCAATATCATGAATCCTATATATTAACCAGTAGTTCCTAAACTGTAATCTGCATAAGGATCACCCAATATGCTGTAAAGATGCAGATTCCTAGGCCAAACCCTACAGATTCATATTCAATAGTCTAGGAGTAGCACCCAAGAATCTGCATTTTTATAAATATTGCAGATTGATGCTGAAGCACTCTGGGGAACAGTGAGCTGGGAAAAGATGATGGCAAATCGTTTAATACAGAAGATGAAGGCAGGCAGTTATGATAATGGTCAGACAATGCCAGCTGCTAGAGAACTGTAATAACACATTCTCTGGAAAATAACATGAAAGAAATACTAGCCCATGAAGGTTTGCCTCCAGAGACTCATTGTTGAAGTGGAGGATCCAGAACAGTGTCTGTGAGGTTTCTTTTACATCCATTGTTTCTACCAAATTCATTAATTTTTCTAGGATCAAATCTTACAAATCTAAATGTCATCAAGATTTCATTATTCTGTGAACAATTAGCCAATCAGAAATTTAACGATGTGCAATTTTGAGTCTTGTTAGTTTTATATTACTTTGACCACTTTTCATCAAGTCCAATTTTTTCCAGGTCAATTTTTACAGATTTCAATTTACCAAACAGATTTGGTTATACAACTTGTTTGTCAAACATATCAAAATGTACCATGTGCAGTATCCATTGCTTTCAGTTTTACTTTGCATTATTATTTCTACAGATGAAATTCATTAGAAATTAAATTTAAAATAAACTAATAGTTTGTCTATTGTTTGAAGCAAATAGCATAAGGCAAAAAAAAAATCTGAATGACAGGAGGAGTCAAAACATTCTGCTTACAATTCTACTAGTTAATTAAAGATTCAAAAATGTAATTTCTTATTTACCATGTGCCTTGCACTGTGCTAGGACCTAAGAACATAAAAACAAAGTCCATCCTAAGAATCTCAGTCTGGTAGAGGAACCCATACTTCCAGTGGGCTCTAAAATTACTTGCAATAACATTACTCCCCTTGATGCCCTTCAAAGGAAGGAATGTGCTACCAAAACCATCCTATTAGATCAAAGCAAGGCTCTGTGTTTCTAACACCCCAGGCAACACCCACAAAATACTTTTTGTGCTGTGTCTTAATTTCCATTTTTCATATATGTCTCTAATCGCTCATCCCCAGTCTGCAAAGAAACTTTAATACCCATTCATAGATAACAGAGTTATCCTCTAAATCAACAAATATTCAAAACATGTTTATCCCTAGCTTGGGAGCTGAAAGGATGTCAGGTTATAACACACCATCAATAAATAGAAAGCAAAAATAATTTCAGAAATATTAAAAACATATATAATACTTTTGAATCTCGTGTTTCCTAGTTTCATCCAACTAAAAATTCATTTCATTTAATTCACAATTTTTCCTGAAATATGACTGCTACTGTGCAATTAAAAAGACTTTTTTCTCTGATGTTATTTTCAAGTAAATCTCAATCACCTTGCTGTCTTTAAAAATTTGATAAAAGTAGAATATACCAAATGGGTACACTATTCCATGAGGTGTTCCATGAGGGAAAAGGGCTAATAGTCAAATAAGTAGAACATGTTGGATTAACAAGGTTACCAGCATGATTTCTTGTAAGACTTCTCAGAACTTTTAATATGTTCGTGTGCTTTATGAATCTTTAGTAGAGGAATAGAGCATGCAGCATTTCACAAACTTATTTGCCTATAGAACTGTTTTTGTTTTTGTTTGTTTGTTCTGTTCTGTTTGTTTTGTTTTTTAAGTATCTCTGGAGAAAACTTGGGAAATGCATGTTTAAGCCACAGACATTTTCCTTTACTCAGAAGTATGGTCAATGACAGGCACCAAGTGTTTTATTTGGATTAATTCATTATTCAACCATTCACTGGATAATGTATAATAAAATCACAACCAGTTGATTCTAAAAATAATAGGATGTGAACAGTATCCTGGGAACACTGAAGTCACAGATGAATCAAGAACTATGATACTTAGATGCAAGCATCAGATTTACTTCTCTTGCAGGTCCCAAATTAGCATCATTTATTCAAAACTTCAACCCTGAATTTCCATTTCATAGGCTCCCTGACCAGAAAAGGACAAGAGCCAATGGGAAAGAGCGGCGTGGGGGCGGCGGCGGCGGCGGCGGCGGCGGCGGCGGCGGCGGCGGCGGCGGCGGCGGCGGCGGCGGCGGCGGCGGCGGGGGCGGGAGGGGGGTGCAGAAGGCAACTGGAAGGCTAGAGGAGGAAAAGAAACTTCTCGATCTTTCTGTACGTTGCCCTAACCGTTCTTCTTCTACCCCAGTGGCAGTTCCAGCAACAGCAGCTGATTCCAGTTTGCAGTTTTTCCAACATGCCAAGAAATGGCCTTACTGTACCCCCTCATAGGCACAGCACCAGCTGGGCAGCAGCCTCTCTTCAGAGGAGTAAGTTTTAGCTCCTTCTCCAAGGTTCTAGTCTTTTAATTTTAACCTCTTCCTTTTGTTCCTCCATCCTTAGCTGCTTCTTGTAGTGGCTGCTTCCATGAAGCTTTTGTGTTCTTCTTTCTCTTTTTAATTCTTCAGTAGAGAGTTAACATGTATGCTAACGTGGTTAATAATTCTTCATATTAAATTCTCTCTATTAAATTAATTGATGTGTGAAAAGGCCAGCTATAGCTTGGGAGAAGACGTTTACAAATTATTTGTCTGATAAAGGACTTGTATCCAAGATATATAAAGAAGTCTAATAACTCAAAAAAAAAAAGGAAAAAAAAAGAAAGTGAATAAAAAAAGGCTTGAATAGACGATTTACCAAATAAGACATGTGAATGGCTAATAGGAACATGAAAAAGTGCTCAAGATCATTATTCATTTAAGAAATGCAAATTAAAACCACAATGAGATTCCACTACATACTTACTAATATGGCTATAATCACAAGGACAGACAATATCAAGTATGGGCAAGAATGTGGAGAAATCAGAACTATCATAAATTGCTCATGGGAATGTAAATGGTACATCCACTCTGGAAAACAGTTTGGTAGTTTCTTAAAAAGTTACGTATAAATGTGCCATGCAACCAAGTAATTCCAGTTCTAGGAATCTATCCAAAAGAAATAAAAACATATACTCACACATTATTCATAATAGTCAAAACTGGAAAAAAATGCAAGTGTCCATCAATTGGGAAATTCACAAACAAAATGTGGTATATCTATACAATAAAATATTATTCAGCAATGAAAGGAACGAACTTCTGATACATGCAACGACATGTATGATGTTCAAAAGCATTCCACTATCAAAAGATACCAGACACAAAATATCACATACTGTATAAGTCCATGTTACGAGGAATGTCTAGAGAAGGTAAGTCTTTAGAGATATAAAGACCAGTGGTTACATGAGGCTGGGAATGAGGGCAGGTACTAGCTGCAAACAAGCTCAAGGAAATTCTGGGGAATGACAGAACTGCTCTAAAAACAGGATTATAGAGATGATTACACAACTATATAAATTTACCAAAAATCACTAAATTGTACACTGTAAAATGGATAGATTTTATGGTCTATAAATCATACCCAATAATGCTAATTTTTACATGGTGTTGTTTCTGTCTCCTGAATAGGCCCTGACTAACACAACCTTCATAGGGCTGCTATGAATATAAAACAAGTTAACACTATATAGAAGGTGTATAGAACAGTGCCTATTACATAATAAAGGCTATGTGTTAACTCTCACATTTATTATTTTGTATTAACACAAATTAAACACTTGACACATAGCAGATACTTAATAAATATTAGTACCAGTGCAGAACAAGCTGGCCTTCCTCTTCTAGGAGGTCAGTACAGTGGTATCCAAAAGGAAGCGTCCTTATGGAAACCAGAGAATTGCTGGTCTGTGGGAATGCTGTGTAAAGAAAAACAAAAGAACCTACTCATGCATGATTGGAAACAGGACACTAACAACACTTTTGGAAATAGGATGAGGATGCTAGAGAGTGGGGAGAGGGAGAAAACTTTGGCAGAGGCAGGAACAAAGAAATAAATGAGAGTCAGGAAGTGCTGGTAAGCATAAAGGAACAGACTGCAAGCCAGAGAAGAGGGTCCCCACCTCCCCCACCTCATTCAGGTAGCTAGGTGTCTATAATAAGCCTTTTGCCTTTGCCAAGGTCATGCAGGTTCTTGCTAAGCTAAAATTAAAGTCTTAAAAGTCCCAAAGTGGACCATTCATGTCCCTTCCTTCCCTTCTCCCTTATACCTTCAAAACAAGCTGGACAGAGGTTTTAATCCCAAGGAAAATGTTATTCAGACCCAAATTGCCCTGCTGGGGAAAACAAAGTGCAGGACCTACAGCAAAGGCTGCCTGGCAAGGACTCTTGATTCAAGCCTCCTGAATTCCGTAGTGCACCTAAATCACAGGGCCGCTGCTGACGAGCTGACAGCTTCACTCAGTGCTGCTCTCTATGGATAACCTACCTAGCAAGAGCACCAAACGCCCAATAAGAAGAAAGCTGGGTTCATAGGCAACAAATGTTAGCCAAAGAATTACGACAATAAATTTCCCAGTGCTTCTGGGCTAAAGGCTTAAAGTTCAGAAGTATGAGGGAAAAGTAAGGAAAAACTAAGCCTAGGGGTATAGCTACTTTTAGTAAAAGGATCATTACATTTATGCAGTTTTTCCCTGTGTCTTAGATGAAATAATAATAATAAAAATACTGAGAGGTACTCCCCTCTTCTTAAATCCCATCAATTCCTCAGCAACTGCCTCTTTCATCTGCAAGTCATGACAATGCAATTTTATGTCTGGGTAACCCAAAACAAAAACAAACAAACCAAAACACACACACAATTTTTTTTTAAATACTATGTGAATAGCTCTAGAATTTCCAAGTTGGAAAACACACATTCATTAATTATTCTGTTCCTAAATCCACTAGCTTTAGCTGTTGTCATCAACAAGACAGCAGTCTCCCTCTTCTGCCTGCTTAAAATCTGACAATCTATGTCCCAGAGCCATCCACAGCCCATTTTATCTGACCCAACATTAGTACTAGATGGGGGTTAAAACTGAATCCCCTCTTAAGACACAGACACTTGAATTGTAACAACATACTAATTCTCTAATTTAGAAAGAGGAGAATAAGAAAGATGGGCACTTAGGTTAAGAGTTAAACACAGAGCATCTAATTCCTAAGATGGAAATAAAGAGCTGCCCTGACCTTTACAGCGCATAAGGTAAGGTCCTCAGAACTCAATACCAAAATAGTTTTCTCTGATGATCAAATGCATTATTTGTATACAGTAAAAATAGAAACCTTATAGAACCTCTCAAAAATTGAGGCTGTCTCTCTGGTATTTTAGTTTGATCATGAGAACCCAGCTAAATCCACCCCAATATAATTAATCCACAAACTCCATAGTAAACTTAAACCACTTCTCAGATAAATTGAATAGCAGAATAATGGAGTAAGAGGGCCCCATGCAGTCCAGACTTTATTACGTTGAGAAAACATGCTTCGGGACATTCATAATTAAGTTATGAAGTATTGTCATAAATATGTAATTAACAACCATCCACACTTAGCAAAGTAAATGGAGAAAAAAACCTACATTCAGCAGTGCTGGCTGTTTGATTTATTTGTTTTCTCTTCACTGGCGATTTTTCAAAATTCAGTAATCCACAAATGGACTCACCGATCTCTAATACAAATTAGCTAGGTTCTCATTTCTGTTTCATTTTATCTGTATTATATTTACTGAATTTCTAGGAATGATTAGCAAGAATGTAGTCAAAGCCATGCCCATAAAATGTATTGATATAGGCAAGCAGGAGGATATAATTTTATATTAGGATGATAGCGGAAACCCTAAAGAAGTGGGAGGCACAACTGGTATAGTTAGGGAAACCACCTTTTATTTGTGGAGTCAGTCATAAAGACAGGAAAGGAAAGGAGAGTTTTCGATAGGGTGCCTGGCAATAGAAACTAGGTCACCTCCTAGTTTGAATGAGATGAGACCTTCACATGTCAACCTTGTCTACAGCCCAGTCATTAAAGAATTTTTTTGCCTGACTCCATCTTTTGCCATCATCCTGGATAATATTCAGCTTGATTTACTTCTATAAAGATCAACTGAGCATCTTCTATGTGCCTGACAACATTAATGGGCTAGGATGTCAAACAAAGTAAAGGAGACCTTTGGACCTGGCCTCACTGGGCTCACAGTCTAGCACTCTGCCTACCTCTTCCTCAACCTCCTCAAAAAGAGAATGTAATTCCCACTCCACACTCTTGTTCCTACTAAGCCTTCTCTGCTCCCTCAGAGAACACAGGAAACCTCAAAGGAAACCGCAGACTCTGTTTTCTTCTCAGGCCAAGTCATCAAGGGCAACCCTTCCAAAGTAGCCATCTTACAGTTAGACTCCCTCCCACATTGTCCATGCATGTCAAATTATGAAAAATATGGTCCAGCACAATTCCTGTTGTTCAACTTCATCTGAGTCCTTGATATGCTCCAAAATGTTTCTATTACCCTCTCGGTAATTCTCTTGATTACCCTCCACGCAATTGTTCCAAACTTTTTCTCTACTCCTTAGTATGTCCATCTCCCCTCCCTGACAATACATTCTAGGCAGATGACCAAGATGGCACAAGGCTTTTGATCTTCTTGACACTACCACATTCTCTTCATCTCCCGTGTCTTCCCTCCAGCTTAGAGGGAGAAGCACCCTCACCTTTCAGGACTGAATCTTCCTCACTGGTCTCCTGATGTCACTGTCTCCCACCTCCTTCACATCCTTGCTATGACAGAAATGTTCTTTCTCTCGTATCCTCAGTAACCCTCAACTCCTCTAACTACAAATATCTTAAAGTTTCTTTTAGCCTAAAAAAGAAATTTCTCAGTTCTGCTACCCCTCTGAACTGACACTCTTCTTTTATTCTCATCACCAAATTCAGAGCTACAATCCTCCAGTTTCACCTTACAAGTGAAGAAAGCAGTTAAATGACCTGCTCATGCTTGCCCAACTTGTACATGCTAGAGTGAAGAAAAACACAAGAATGTAATAGTTCTTTACTATAATATGAATCCCTATCTCCTAACACTCTGTCCTCTCCCTCAATACCTACATTCTAATCCTGACACTACCACACCATTTCCCACCATTAGAACTTGTCCCAAAATAAGAAGAGAATTTTGGTAGAAGATCTGGGTTCTTTATACTTCTGAACAGGACTAATCAGACATAAAAATCTAATGTCTATAGTAGGCTTTGCTACTATTTGTTTAAAGTTAATTTTCTTCTTGCAATAGCTCTTTGAAATGCATGAGTGTGGTGGTGGGGGTGGGGGTTAATGTTCTTTTTACATTTACTCTGTATGGTTTGTTTTCAAATCAGAGAAAATGTGGCCTACAACAAAAGAAGTTGCTGGACTACAAGCTTAAAAGGATGACTACTGATAAACAAGCCCCCCACCATCATCATGCTCTATTATTATCAAACTGTCCCCACTGCCAAGGGCTCTCATTACACGTTCCAAATGAAATCTCTGGGTAATAATTGCCTGTCTCCTCTGCTTCCCGTGCCATCTAGAAAATGGCTAAATCCCAAGATTAGCTACGGATTGCTGACTGAGGCAGGAACTCTTACGGAGAGAGCACTGTCCTTGTCACTCTAGTTCTAATACTCAAGTACGGGAACTTTCAGCTGCAGCCCTTGCTTACTCTGAATTTTCTTGAGATCATACAGGAGAGTCAACATCTGAATTAAATATATTCCAAGCCATGATGATCTGCTTAATAGCTTAAGTGTGTTAACCTATTAACAAGAAAAGGAGGACACTTATAAAAGTGAATTAAATCAAACCTACTCTGGAAGACTCTATTATTATTCACCAATATCTGGTGTCCTTCCCACTTTCTCAATGAAATGTGAACAGAAATAGCAATGTTGCCCAGGGTGAAAGCTTCAAGAGGCCGCATGTACTTCAGCAGGCCCTCTTCCCTCTGCTGTTGAACAGGACTAGGGTAAAGACAGCGAGGTGCATACAGTACACAATTTAGGAGGCACTCACTCCCAGGGTTGTGGAAATGCAAGTTTGGCATTCACGTGACCTGAACAGTGAGTGCAGAGGGGCCTCACTTGCCTCATCGTAGAGCCAGCACTGCTAGATAGTGCTGCCCCATCAGCCTGGATCTCCAAATGAGGCTAGTATCAACACGAAGCAACCCTGCCTCCCTCACGCACAAATAGTAAAAGAAATAAGTTGTGGTTAAATTACTAATATTATGGGGGTTATTTGTTACTGCAGCATAACCTCCTAATATACACCAAAAATTAGAAACAACTTAAATTTTAGTAGGAGGCAATTACAATCTTACATAGCCCAGAGGAAAGAGCGGAGCTTTCTTTCTGTTAGGCAGATCTGGATCTGTATCCTAGGCCTAACACCAAGTGACTTTATGTAATTTATACTAACTCCTCAGTTTCTTGTTGTTAAATGACTACAGATACCTTTCCAGATTTTTTTCAGAATTAAACAAAACTACTTAGGCAAAGCTCCTGGCACAATGTTTGACCTCAAAACCTAGCAACAGTCATTTTTATCATATAAGGAGCTCACTAATTCCAGCCTCCTTAGGAAGGATGATCTGAGGCTTATTCTACAGATTGCCTGAGAGGGTCCCCGGCAGCTAAAGCCCAGATATCCACAGGTTAACCATCCCAGAAATACGCACTCTATTGGTTTTCCCTCTTCCTTCTCCTACTCTCCCTGCTATCTCGCTTTTATTTTTCAGAAGCATCTGCCCAAAATCATCTTTTTTAAAAATCAAGACAGATTTATATTTCTCAAAATCACAATGGTCTCTCTCATTGCTCGAAGATTTTCCTGCTACTTTGGCCCCATTACAAATATGCATTTAATCATCAAATCTAAATTGTTTTAGTAGAAACCTACTATTTTGTGAGTCAGAGATGAAGAACATTACCCCAAGGCCCTCTGCATATTATTATTAATGTCTTATTCTTTTGTAGCACCTTTTTTTCTCAAGAAGCACAAAATGCTATCTGTACATTATCTCATTAATCCTTATGGCAGCCCATGAAGTAGCATGAGACCAAGGGCTGCTATTACCCGTCTCACCCTTTTCCCTTAGTGTTCACTCTCAGATGGAAATGTTCAAAAGCAATTTAAAAATTAAAGCTGCTTTACCAAAATCAATCATGAGAGATTTTTCCAGATGCTATTTAGAATGTACCTTCACAATGTACAACAATTGTTCCAGGCCTTTCATGCCAACACAGATTAAAGTAACACCAAAAATCAATAGAAATATATAAATAAAATCAATATGCTCCATTAGAAAGCTCCTGAAACAATGGAAACAATGTTATTCTGTTTTCCCACCAGCCTTAAAAGAGAATGACACTACTAGAGCTTAGAGCAGAGGCTGGCAAACTTTTTCTGCAAAGAACCAGATAGTAAATATTTGAGGCTTTGTGGGACATATGGTCATTGTTGCAACTATTCAGCTCTGCTCTTATAACACAAAAGCAGCCACAAATAATACATAAATGAATGGGCATGGATGTGTTCCAATAAAACTTTATTTATGGGTACTAAGGTGTGAATTCCATATAATTTTCAGATGTCACAAAATAGTCTTTTGATTTTTTTCAACCACTAAAATATGTAAAAACTCATTCTTAGCCATGTTTTTGTGCAACCATACAGAAACAGATGGCAAGAGAGATTTGGTCCACAGGCTATAGTTCCCTGATCCTAGCTTAGAGGCTAACATGGGGATTTGCGAGTCTTCAGAGCAGATGATCTCCCCATTTTCACTCTCTCTGAAATCCTTCTGCAAATTCTTTCTTTGCTCTCATCTTCGGCAAAAATGCTTGTAAATGTGTAAACACACATGCACACGCATGCGCACACACACACACACACAAATACACAAAAGAAAACATCTACCTTAAAAAAAATTCCAATGTGGAAATCAACCTCCTGTACAGCTGAAAATACAATGACTAGAAATCTTGGATTTTATCAAGTCTGTCACTGCATTTATATTTCAGGTTCTGGCTTACCTATCCTCAGGCAAATATAGAAATAGGTGGCTCATCTTCAAGTCCAGCTAGCTGGTCCCTGGTCTCCTACTTCACCACCCAGTCTCCCTCTGGTCCTCTCATTCTTTGAGATGTACCTGGATGCCTTTACCTGATTAATTCAATAAAGATATTAAGGTCTTACTCTATGCCACACTTTGTGCCATGCACAACAAAATATGACAAGTGTTACTACAGACATATGGGGCAGGTGTATAATGAGCACAGAGAAAGGCATGGCAAGGCAATACTCCAAAGCAAAGGCTATGCTTGTGCTGTGTTTTCTAAAATAACAGAAATGTTTTAAGTGAATTACTTGCCATTGTCCAGGTTTTCTTATCAAGTAACTTCCCTGGATCATTTTGTCTCCCATAATACTGTAGATGCCCTGTGCCCCATTTTCTGGAGACTGGCTGCTATGGTCTGAATGTTTGTGTCCCCTCAAAATCCATATGTTGAAATCTTAACCCCCAAAGTGATGGTATGTGGATGTGGGGCCTTTGAGAGTTGCTTGAATATGAGGGTAGAGTCCTCATGAATAGGATGAGTGACCTTATAAAAGAGACCCCAGAAAGCTTCCTACTCCCCTCCACCATGTGAGGATACAAGAAGTCTGCAGCCCTGAAGACAGCCCTTGTCAAACATGCCAGCACCCTATTCTTGGACTTTCAGCCTCCAGAACTATGAGCAATAAATTTCTGTTGTTTATAAGGCACCCAGTCTGTGGTATTTTGTTATAGCAGCTCAAACATTAGCTCTGTGATAAAAAGTCCCGAAAATCTTCATTTGTATGGTGTAATGGAAAGTGACAGGGTTTTAGGATCAAACTGTCCTGGGTTTGAAGTCATCCCTGTCACTTACTATCTGTGTGACCTTGGGCAAGTTACTCACCTTTCTGAGCATCAGTTTTATGAAATGACACATATCTCGCACAACGGCTCTGAAACTGTGCGCCACGCAGCCTCTCCCATGGAAGGTCTATTCTGCTCGCCAGCTCCAGGGCACTGTCAGAGCCCATTTTCTTGGTGATCCATAACTCTGGTTGGGAATTCATCTATGTCTGTCAGTAGCAACAAATTTGAAAAACATTTCTCTAAACTGTCATCGCTGCAAAGGATCATTATGCTGACATCCACCATAAGCTGACAAGAGATCACGCTATATACAAGGAAAGGACCCACACATCATATTTCCCAATAAAAAGCTGGTCCAAACAGCATGACAGCATTTATGGAGAAGAAAAGGGCCATGGTGGTAAAATACTCCCAGGAACTTAAGTAGAACACAAGCTAAATCTCAAGTTTTCTTTCTGACAGGCCAGAGATTCAGGCCCATCTTCCCAATGGGCACACTCAAAACAAAAGTTCCCTGCATTTGAAGATCTCCATTACTGGCTCTGTGTAAGCCACCAATCCTATATTATCTTTATTATTCAAAATGCTTTCAAGTAGTCTAAGCAAAGCCTGCTTGTGCTCTCACATTATAAGCTGGGGTTTCAGAACAATAGTCTTGAACAATGCCCACCTCAAGTGTGTGAGGGAGCAGAGGCTGCCACTTGTCAAGGACCTGACTCCCCAAAGGTAAACACACTAATCTGGCACTTTTAAATTACACCCTACCGACCCACAATGAGAGGTGTGTTCCAATTTCGGGCCCACAGCAGTTAGCTTTGCAGAGAACTGTTTAATAACAATTGCATTTGATTTTTCTTATTATAGTAAAAAATATACATAACATACAATTTACTATTTTAAAGTATACAATTCAATAGTATTAGTGCATTCATAATGGTGTGCAGCTGTCACCACTATCCAGTCCCAGAACATTAAATCATCCCTAAACAGATACCCCATTCCCTACTGCCCTCAGCCCCTGGCAAACTCAAATCTGCATTCTGTCTCTGTAGATTTGTCTATTCCAGATATTCATAAAAATAAATAGATTCATATGATATGTGGCATTTTGTATCTTTGATTGCTTTCCCTCTGCCATTGCTCTAAGTTACCTAATCCCATTGCTAATGTTACCCGATCTCACCTTAATATCAGGGCTGGTCTATGAGAGGTGTGATGGTCTATTTTACATGCCAACTTGACTAGGCAATAGGCCCCCATTATTCAGTCACACATTAATCTAGGTGTTGCCATGGAGATACTTCATACATGTGCTTAAAGCCCATAATTAATCAGAAGGCCCTAAGAGCAGAACTGAGGCTTCCCTAAAGATGAAGAAGAAATTTCACTCATGGTCAGTAGCTTCGGCTCATGCACAAGAGTTCCAGCCTGCCCTTCCTGACAGCCTGCCCCACAGATTTCAAACTTGCCAGTCAGTCCCCGCAATCATATAGGCCAATTCCTCAGAGCAAATCTATTAATATATATCTCCTATCAGTTTTGTTTCTCTGGTTGAACCCTGACTGACACAGGAGGCAAAAAACTATTCTGCTTTTTCTAGGCCACTGAAGTTAGCTACCTAAAAGTTTAGTGCTTTTAGAGCTTTAAAGATGCCCTAACTTAAACAGTTGTTTTAGATAGTCATTTGCCCAAATGCCTCAGTCAATAACTATTACTTGCCATTAAGAGGAAGAAAAAAGCCTGACTTTATCTGCATCCTGGGTACAAACTCATACTTCCTGACCAGGTTTCTGGCCAATACTACACATGACTTGTCCAGGAAGTTCTTGTCTCACAGCTCTGAGACTACTCTGGGTTATATTCACGATGCTGTGAGACCTGAAGAGCACAGGCATGGAAGCTTTTATTACTTAGCCCTGTACTCTAAGTCCAGTAGGCAAGGAATTCTGTCTACAAAATACCACTTGCGACTTCCTTCTGAAGGAACAGCATGCTTTTCCCAGCTCGTCTTTGTCTGTGAAAATCCTATTCATCCTTTAAAGTCCACCTCAAAGACTATCTATTCAATAGTTCATCCCAAGTTCCCAAATTGAATTAAATGTGAAGTCTTCGTTTGAGTTTCTACAACATTCCGTGCCTCTCTTAGACCACTTGGCACACTCTGCCCTTGATTTTCATTATCTGTGGGCTTGTGCCATCTCCTCCCCATCAGATTCTGTGAGCGATGTATCTCTTCTTTGGGATCCTATGAAGACTAGCACAGTGTCTATAAGAAGATTGTTTGCTGAAGTGAAATTAAGTCCTGAGGAGTCTTGGAGAATTGGGAACTAGAGTCCATCTTGAATCCTTTTGGGTCAGAGTTGGGTTTTTCTTTTCTTCATTCTTCATCTCTTCCCTCAACTTCCCACTTGCTCTGTTGGTCTTCCTACTCTACCAAAACAAAAGGAAAACACTTGAATTCCATAACTGCCATAACCCAAATGAAACTCCTCCTGGAAATGACAGAAAGTAGAAGGATCCTGAAGGGTCAGGTAAGGATGATTCCAGGCCCATATGTCTTTCCATTCTCTTATTTTTCTCATCATGTTTCTCAAACTGGTCCTCACCTAATTTAAGGGTTAAAGTTGTTACCTCTTTCTCTCAATATATGGTCAGGAGAAGTTGGTGATCAATACTAAGGAGTAGGGGAAACAAGGAAGAATTTTCTTTTATCTGCTATATTCTTGCTGTGAGTCTCGATTTTGTTCATTTCTCCTCTCCTGCCTTGAACTGAGCAGTGACCAAATCTGGATATGTGACTGTAAATTGCAAGCAACCATATCTTTCTTTCTTTTGTTACAGCATGTTTTTTTTTTTGTTTTCTTCTGTTATAAAAGCTATATCCTAATATGATCATTTCACTGATACTACATTTGTCCTACAATCTTTCACACTCTTTATTCTTAATGCCTACCATATCTCATATCATTATGTCTTAATTTGGTACACCTGTATAATGAACTATATCAATTATATCAATATGAAAATTTACCTTTTATATCATATTTGCCTTATTAAAGTGAGATGTGTTCTGGCTTTGCCTATGCAATAAATATACTAACTAATCCTTATGTCAAATTAACAACAGATTCTAAGACTGCCCTACTAATTCATTCTGGGTAAACACTAGTGGTGGAAAAGGTTTTCCACTAATTTTGGGTCTACAAAATTTCTCCAGTCACTTAAGGCATGCTATAGTTTTATCTGAGGATGGGCCTTTGGAAGGCTTTTAGGGGGGCAGTTACACTGGAGGGAATTTATTATGTTATTTAAACAAATTTTATTTTTATAAGCTTGATTGTCTTTGCTTAGAATTTTTACTAGTAAGAGGTAACATCTAATCTATACTTTTATAAATCTATTAAACATAGAGTGGGTGCCTGGAAAACATCAACAGATGAATTACCAGACAAATAATTGTTAACCAAGTCCAAATGTGATGGCTAAAAGCTAATTTAGTTTCAAGTTACTCTGGTGGTGGCAGAGTGTCTGGGTCAGAGGAAGCTAGAATCATTTGGACACTGCCCCACCCATAGACTGCATCCAAAGAACCATGCTCCTTCTAGTAACCCATCTCAGGAAAGATATGAACAATTGGGAACACAATCAACCCAAGGGCCCAATGTGGTTAAACCCAGAGGTAAAGGAACTATGTCATGTGAGGGACAACTGGGAGAAATGGGGATCTTGAGGACTAAGAAGAGAAAACATCATGAGGAAAGAGAAATTCAAGAGCTATAATTCAAGGCTTATCAGGGTGTCCTCTCAAAGACAAATTACACATTATGTGTGGCCATAGAAAGCAATATTATAACAAATGAGTAACAATGAAAGAGAAGCAGATTTTAGTTCAATATAAGAAGGGATTTCTAATAATCAGGTATATCTAAAACTTTATAAATAATGTATTTTTCTGTTAAATAAAACTTTATTTGTATAAAGTGACATTTCACTTCAATCATTGAAAATTTAGCATCCAAATTGAGATGTGCTTTCCTTGTTAAATGCACATGGGATTTTGAAGACTTAGTATGGAAAAAATATATAAAACATCTCATTAATAATTGTTTTATCAATTATACATGGAAATTTATATAATAATTTATATAATAATAATTTATATCTATTGAGTTAAACAAGATATATTATTGAAATTAATTGTATCTGTCTCTTTTTACCTTTTCTAATGTAGTCACTTGAAATTACATATGTGGTTTGCATTATGTTTCAAAAGGATAGTGCTAGTCTAGAGAGATGAGCAACACTCTGACCATATATACCCTTTATCCCCTGAATGGGAATGCAGGGTAGAGGTAGAAAACTAACAGGCATATGAAAAGATGAAGAGGTGATTTTTAAAAGAAGACTAAAATTTTGAGAAATGTACACTAAAACAGTGAGATACCACTTTAGACCATACAGACTGACCAAAACTAGAAAATAGGGAAAATGAGAAAAATATAAGTACCAGTGGGGATAAGAGGATACAGGAGTGCTCCTGCACTGCTGGTGGACACGGACTGGAGCAGCCAGCCTGGACAGCAAACTGACCCAATATAGTGAAAGTTGGTGTATGTGTGCCCTATGGCCCAGCAATTCCCAACGACCTCACATACGTTCATCAAGGGTTGTAGATGAGATGCTCACTGCAGGGTAATTCAGTGTGGTAGAAATCTAGAGGCAATTTGGGTATCTGCCACCCAGATTAGTAAGTGTATTTACTGCATAGGCAAAGCCAGCACACATTTTATTTTAATAAAGATGAAATGTGGTAGATACTATGCTGAGTACTGTGCAGCATCAGTAACAGTGGATCAGAAGTACAACCTAGTGCTGCCAAAAAATTGTTTTAAATAAACAGATAACAGAGTAAGAAATCTATAAAAGAATACCATTTATAAGAATTAAAAATACAGAAACACAAACAAGAAAGGCTATTTTTTACAAGAATCTGTACAAACAAAAAGATAACCATCAGACTTGTTATAATGGCTTGCCAGTGGGTAAGGAAGGAAATGAGAGTGAGAAATGAGAGAAAACGAAACTAGAAAGAATGTATAAAAGAAGAGAGAGACAAAGAATGGAGCCTTGCCTTTCCGATTTCAGTGATGGCTCTGGACAAGTCACATAACCTCACTGAGCTTCAGATATATCATCAGCAAATAAAAAAATCTACCTTGAAGGAGTGTTAAGAAAAGGAAAACACCCAACACAGCTCTGGTATCTTCTGAGATTCCTTCAATGGGAACAACTATTATATCTTGGGTTTTATGCAGGTTCTGCTGACCTACTGAAGCACATTCTCCCTGCTCTACCAGGCATGGGTGCTCATAACTCCAGGCTAATTGGACACCAATGAAGAAAATGAGCCATAATGCAGACCATAGATAGTTATATAGGGTTATCCTTTATCTTACAGGCCCTACTCTCGCTCTGCAAACACTTCCTCCATCTAGAAGCTGTTATTTTTATTTGCATACAAATGAATAATTTATCACTTTATCTATCAGGATCACAGACCCAAGCTAAGGCCTGAGAAAACATAAATAAAAAGGGCTAATATGACTCAATGACAGAATATTAAGAAGGTTTGGGGGAAAAAGTGTGAATATATATTACCTACTTTCCCTCCTTATTTAGTCTCATCTAACACGCAGTACAGCCCACCCTGTTTTACTCCTCTTCAGTATGGTTGCCTATAAGCTAAGGGAGTTTTAAAATATGAATTCTTCCATCATTGGCTAGTGTTAAATATCTTACGCTTCCTCAAAGAGTGGCCAATAGTGTTATAAAAATATATATGTGTAATTGTGTGTATGTATATACGTGTATATGTATATGTGCACACACACACATACACACATATGCCTTGTTTCATGAACATGTCAGAGCTTTTACTGCTTCCTCACAAATACATTGTAAACAGAAGTCAGTAAATTTCAATCTGTTCGGAGCCACTATGAGGCATCCAGGGCTGCAAAGGGAAAGTAGCCTTTCTGAGTAGCCCACACAGGCTCCCTGCCAACTTTGGAGCTTTTCTAGAGTGTTTTTAAATGGAATTGGGGAGCCCTAATTGTCACTCTGATATTAGCCAGGAGCAAGAGACTGGTTCTTCCTGGGTTCCACCCACATCTCCTGGACCCAGGCTCTTGGCTGGAGACGTGCAAGTAGTCCCACATGATCTGTCCTACACTGAGGGAAAAGGATAGAGAAAGCTGTACTCCTGGACAACCAGGCTTATTATCCTCTACCTTGAGGCCTTCCTTTTAGATTATAAAATGCTGTGGTGCATAGGCAAAATCTCAACAGTGCCTAGCACAGGATTTAAAGGCTTTTCAGCATATAGAAACTCCAATTTTAAGGGTAGGTTAGGAGGATCAGGAGGGGAAGCAGTGTTAACCAAAGGGCACATGCACTGTGTATGAGCTGTCCAGGATAGAGGAGTGGGACTGGCAGATATACGTGGGCTACAGTAGGGAAGGGTAGGATGCTTTGAGGCAAGACCTGCTTAAATCAAGCACAGAAAGGGACGAGTGCTCAGAATAATAATAACAGCTTAGATTTATGGAATTCTTATTATGTACTTTATACTATTCTAAGAACTTTACATGTAAAAGTATTTTATATGTAAAACGCATGAAATATCATTGTAGAAGTAATACTTTACATCTAGTAACTCACTTGTCCTCACAATTACAAGAAGGGAGCAGTGATATTGTGCTAAATTTTAACAGAGAAAAGGAAAGCATGAACTTGGACTTAGAGAAAGCAGAGACCAAGGGAGGACTAGTGCCATAGTCAGGAAGAAAAGTGCACAGAAATTCCTAGGTACCATTTTAAGAATCAAATCTTCCCTAATGCTTAGCAAACAAAAGGTTGAATGTATCCTTATGGAATGTCAGTGTAGTTGCTATCTTGACATTTTTTAATTTGCTCTAAGGCCAGGCATATATTTTCTGTGCTTGGTTAAACTATTAACAATTAAAAATTACATTTATAAGATTGTTTCTTGAGTCCAGAACTATGATTTAGTTTCTTCTCTTCTTAATTTTCTCCTAAAAATAATTTTATCAATCTGGCTTTACATATAGTAACTTCTGATCTGGTAGACTAGTCTCTACTTATTGGGGGAAAGAGGTCATGAAAAGCAGAAAGATTCTTCAAACATGTATGATCCTGTAACTCCTTTAAGACAAGGTTAATCATGGAAGGATGCTAAGATTTGCTCTGTGTTCCCAAATTCGAAGACTACAAAATTAATAGTTGTAAGAGAAATGGAATAGACTCTAAGGACCCAAAGGAAGATACACAGGAACTGGGAAAGGAAGGTGACTTCATACCGAGGGTAAGGAAGGCTGAATACATGAGGTATGACAATCAGGAAGAGAAAGAATTTCTGTGGATGCCTGCCATTTTGTGTGGCACTGGACATGTGAACTGAACTCACATATCTCTACCTTGGGACCTCTGCTCTGCTTTTCCTGTTGCCTGGCTTCTCCTCTCTCACTTCTCTGTGTCCTGCTTGCAGGTCTCTTCTTAAATGGTATCTTATCAGAGAGACTTTTCATTAGCACTCCCTTTCATCACCCTTACCTTGCTGCACTTTCTCCACAGCATTTATCACTACCTGATATGTATTATGCATTTAATAATCTGTTTGTGTCTGTCTTCCTCAGCAGAATGTAAGCTCTGTGAGGTCAGAGAATCTATCTGATTTGGTTCACTGCTATTATCAACAGTATCTAGAACAGTATTTATCACTCTGCAGGTGCCCAATAAAGATTTGTGGAATGAATGAATGAATGAATCTCCTATTCAGGCTTTTGTCATTAGTCTTGCCCTTTATCCTTCAGGTTAATATCAACTCATAGACTCTCAGTACCAGTCCCTTTACTGTCAATGGAAGGTGGACAATATGACAGTTCAGTGTAGTAGTTACGCGTATAGACCCTGGAACCACGCCACCTGGCTTTAAGCCTGGCTTCACTGCTTCCTCAAAACAGCATTGTCCAATAGAACTTTTTTGTAATGATAGAGATATTCTGTTCTACACAGTCCAGTTCAGTGGCCACTAGCCACGTGAACCTATTGAGCACTTGAAGTGTGGCTAGTGTGACCGAGGAACTAAATTTTTAATGTCATTTAACTTAAATTTTAGTCACATGTGGTGAGAAGTTTCTGCATTGGACAGCACAATTCTAGCTGTATAATCTTTGCAATATTTCTTAATCTCTCTGTGCCTCCATTTCCTTATCAATGAAATGGTAACAAGAAGAAGAAATAGCTCCCCATAGACTTTATGAGGATTAAGTGAGGTAATATGTAGAGTACTGGAACACAGTGAGCTCTCAGTAATTGGTACTATTGCAGGCAAAAGGAGCTGGTTTTGCAATAACACTGAATCCTTATTCAGACCTAACAACAATGTTCATCTAATATATAAACAAACATAGCAAAATGTAAGTATTTTCAAAATGTAAGATTATATCAAATATGTGATAAATCAGAAAATAGAATAAATATAAAGGAAATCTAGAATAGCATGCCAACAAGTTGATAATTTTAGTTGACTATAATGTTACTTTTTAATACAATAACAGTTACCATAGCAGCCAGACATCAAAAAGTCATTTTAAAATAAAAAACAAGGCACATCTTCTTAAAGAAACCTTGTGAACAATGTAACAGCAATATCATAAAAGGCTCCTATGTATGTCTGGTGTTTACCATAGAGAATAATTCATTTCCCAACACTTTTCTTCAGCTTTCAATATCTACTTTACAACTATTTTTGAGATTCTACATATTTTTCTGATATCTGAAGGTTTATATTTTTAAAATACAACAATAAAAAAGGTAAAACAATTATTTTGTAAGAAAAAATGATTATGCAATATGTCTTATGACATCACCTTATTGTTGCCCTGAGAAGCAGCAAACTGATGTTATTACATTTTGAAGGAGGCTTGAATTAATTTTTTAATTTTGTATTGTCTTTTTGTAAGCCTCCAAATAAAACATTCTTTCCGTACCTATATAGGTTTTTTTCATTTATAAACTCCATGGTTTTTCTCCTTCCCAAAGAATTTGAACGTCAAGCCAAATTTGAGAAGAAGGAGGAGGAGGGAAGGTGGAACAAAAAGGGTTTTTGGCACCCTGATTAGACTTTATCTGAGTCTCCCCTTGCAATCGTTACATAAATGTCCGTAAATGGAGCAAGGATAGTGGAGACTACACAAGATTACTGCTGCTCTGTCACATGCTAGTCCCATCTGTTTAGTTACTTGAACTATACTGTTCTGTCTTTTTGTCTTTTCGTTTGTCCTCTACATCTTCCCATCTTGCTCTACTCTCAGATTTTATGGTTGTTACCTTAAAGGCTGAAAACTAAAAGAATTTGTTTTAGAAAATAATCTGTTTGAAAACAAGGTTTATACTCAAATATGTTAATATTTACTTGGTTCTATAATATTTTCATTCTTTGTGTTAAGGTCAAAAATTACAAACCATAAAACAAACCCACATGCTGAATTTTAAGAAAATATCAATTTTTCAGTGTCATATTTCTCTGGTCAAGGTTAGCCATTTAAAAGGTGTCATTCCATATTCATATACACAAATATTAAAGCATAATCAAGTTTGGTTCACATTTCATCATTTCAGAACTTGAAATAAAAAATAGGACCTGTTTTCTTAAGTAGAGCTTAAATCATACAGAAATAATAAGATATCTAGTTGCACTGACTCTATGGGAAAATCATTATGTTAACCCATTCTCTAAAAAGAGCTAGACATTGTCTTTATACCAATTCCTAGAATAAGCTTTGAGTTGTGGCATCAGTTCAGTGCACTGAAAGATAAGGCAAACTTACAACAGGGATTCTAGGCACTAAATATATATAATGGTGAATAAAACATCCATGATCCCTGTCCTCAAGAAACTTCCAGTAAGGTCACAAGGAGCTACAATTGCTAACTACTATATGTCCCATCTGAGCCCTAATGATATCCTTCTACAGATCTCCAATCTCCAACCCGAAAAAAGGGCCCACAGAGCACCCACTTCAGGGAAATTCCACAACTTCCTCTGTCCTCTTCTCACTATCATCAAATCCCCACAAGAACCTAGAATGGAAAGAGCTTCACCTGACCAAAAAAAAAAAAATGGTGTAACAATGAATTAACAGCTCCCAAATGTACATGATTTCTTTTTTAGAATGAAAGAAAAATAAAATATTGAGGTCATATGGGGTTTTTACAAAACAGCAACATACTAGGTCCTTTACTTTTTTTTAATCCTTCTGGGACTGCCTTTCTAGAGTGATGATGATGGTGACAACAACTGTGATGTTGATGTTAATATTTAATATTTATGAGTGTTTTCTGTGTTCCAGACATGAGACAGTTACTATATTTTTCCTCATTTTATAGATGAAGAAACTAAGGCATAGATAGGCTAAAAAATTGGCCCAAGGTCATACAATGACCTTGTAAATGAAGTAGCTGCCACACAAACCCAGATGTTCCGCTTTCAGAGCTTATATGTTTATCTAGTATGGTATATAGCTGCCTCCACACTTTTCTTAGTAATACAAAATTCTTTCCAAACCTAAGAAGAAAACAAATCATGAAGACATCTTAAATATTAGAAAGTGTTTTAGTCTTCCTATCTCCTCTAATACACATAATAGGCATGCAATAGGAAAGATGAATGAAAGAAAGAATAAAAGGACTGAGAATCCAATTACAGTATTTTTGTAATTTCATCTGGTATTTTTACATTAAAACTAAGAGAAATCTACTCTATTACATGTATATGCCATTGGAAGTAGAGACCTTCGCTCCTCTGCTCCTTATACACAGTTCATTTTAGAAAAACATGATGCTAACTCACTGTGGGGGATTCATGAGTTTTGAGTAGTAGGTCCGGAAATTATAATTAGTTTGCATGCATCAATCCACATTTCTCTGATCCTGTCCCTCTTTTAGCAATGGCATAAATTGGTGACTTGGCACTTTAAAGTTTGGAGTTTATGTGACCATAGAACTAAGCAAAGTCAACTGAATGTTACCCACGGAATTTATATTTTGGGAAATTTGGAAGACCAGATGACTCAAAAAATGCTCTCAAATAGAACACCTCAAAATGTTAAAAAATGTTCAATATGTAGGGCTGAGTTGAGAGTAAGAGAAATACTTACAGGTACGAAAAAAGACAAAGCAAAAGTCCAAAGAAGCAATTGAGCACTAAAGCTGACAGAGCTTGGTGGCACCAACTGATTGCTGATGTTTGAGAGTTTTCACTCATCTTTTTCTGATACACATGGAAGATGATATTATTACAATAGCAATTGCTAGAATAAATGAGAGGGTATTTTAGAACACCAATATGTAACTTTCATTTATTATACTTATTTTATATAAGAAAAATAGAATATTAAATATTAAATATATTGAATATACATTCAATATTAAATATACTGGATTTGTATAAACCATGCCAGCAGAATATATGTAAATATTTTAAGTAACTTGAGCTTTCCTTCACCAACATCTATTTTTTACCTTTTAGGTTATGCTTGAGATGATTGCATGCAATTCTGGATCAAAACTTTTAATGATAATCTCTTCAAAAGTCTCATTTTACATAAGCAGTTTTTTTATGTTTGTGGCAGCCAAAAATTCATGATTTTAGTAACCAAATTAAGCAGTTAGAAAAAGAACAAGAGAATAAACGCAAACAAAATAGAAGAAAATAAAAAAATAAAAGCAAAAATTAATGCTACATAACAGAAGAAAGTAATGGAGATGAATAGAGTCGGCTCTTTTTAAAAGTCTAATAAAGTTGACAAACTGTGGTAAAACTGATCCAAAGAAAAGAGAGAAGACATCAGCAAATAACTCTTGTATGATTTTAAAAGCATAGTATAAACAGTTATATGCCAATAAATTTGAAAATGTAGATGAAATGAACAAATTCTTAGAAAAAATATATCTTTACAAACTGACTCAAGATAAAATAGAAAATATGATTCTATAACAAAGAAATGTAATCAATAGTTTAAAATCTTCCTACATAGACATACGAGGCCCAGTTTTATAATTTCTATTAAATATTCAAAAAAAAAAGATTATTCCAATAGTACATAAATTCTTTCAAAAACCTGAACAAAAGAGACTTCCAACTAGTTTTATGAGTCTTACATAATCCTGATACCTAAACTATAATAAAGACAGTATTACAAAGGGAAAAAAAATCTACCTTATTCATGAAAATACTTTTTAAAATATTAAATAAAATATTAGAGACTGAGACAATGTACGTCAAAGTGGTAGTGTTTTTTAAATGCAGGATTATTTCATCATTAGAAAATCCAGTATTATATTTCATCTCATCAATACATTAATTCAGAGAAGTTATTTGATCTCAACTGATGCAGAAAATGCATTCAATAAAATTCAACATATATTCACAACCTAAAAACTTATCGATGTAGGAATGAATATGCGAACTTTCTTAACCTAATAAGTAGTATTTGCGGAAAAAAAAATCTACCCCCTATGTCATACTAAATTGTGAAATATTAAAAACATTTCCTTTAAAAACAGACAAAAATTAAACAATGTGTTACTCAGAAATATATACATTAGTGTACCTCATATATATATATGTACATTGCATGTATAGTACTATTATAAGGAATGTAGGCTAATAACAAAAATCAGGAAAGTGGCTACCTCTGGATAGATATAATCAGAAAACAGGGTGGCAGACACACAATTATTATTCTTTAAATTGTACACACAAACACACACAGGCACATACACACAAATGTAATATATATTATTCATAATATGTTTGCAGATTAACTAAAACAATGATTCATTTTGCAAATATTAAACAAAACCAGAATGATGGCTAAGCTACATAACATTATAACAACAATAGAAATTTAAATCACCTCCTCTTTCATTGTACAAATTTAAGCATGCCTTCTTATAAGTCATATTTCTACTTAGAATACTTTAACACATTTGGGAATATATTCCATAAGAACTGCTCATGTCACCATGAGACAGAAAGGAAGAATTTTATGTGAGACTCATTCTATTAACTGAATAAATCTATCACAATTAAAAGTTTAGTGTTTAGGGACCATCTCTCACAATCATTAGTTGGTTTTTTAGAGACCTTTTGTTTAAAAAAAAAAAGATCAATTCTTTAACAGTATACAAAGGAAGGGAACAGTTTTTGTCAAATGAACTCAGACTGATTACAGAACTTTTTCCCTTTGTTCTATGCACATTAAGCTAGTCTCCAAATTCTAATGTCTCAGAAGAATGCTAGGCTGCTGTATTGAACCTCAAGATCAGTATAATTTCAAATTTTCTGCTTGGCCTTGAAACTGGGGCCAGATAGGGGTTTGGGGACTAATGAGGAGGACTTCTGCTGAGGATTAAAAAATAATGTTTTTTGACTGTGAGATAAAAAAAAAAAAAAAAAAGGGCTTGATGTTGAGCAGGAAAGTGTGCTATTTGAAAGTTTTCCTCTAAAGAACTTTCGGCATTCAAATTCCCAAAGAGGTACAAATCAGATTGAGCTCAGGTTCCATTTTTAAAAAAGAGAAAAAAGAACAGAATTTGTGTTTTTTGAGTGGCTTCCAGTGGAGAAATCTATGTAAGAGTGTACGACTGTATCTAATTGCAATAGCTATAAGAGAAAGCAGGCACTCATTCCTTCTTTCTCTCCGATGTTTTTATGGAAATGAAGACTAGAATATATAGCTAGTAATTAAATGAGGTTCCCAGTTTTTCATTCTGATCCTGTGAAGCATTATTTATATATGGCTAGGGTCCATGTTCTTAATTATTGTAAACATTATTTTTAAATTCTGAAAAATCCCTAAGTTTTCCAAGAAATGGAATTTCCAACTCTACTTTTTTCATTCGCAAAACATGCCTGGAATTTCCAACTCTACTTTTTTCATTCGCAAACATTATGTTTGCATTTCTGCAAACATAATGCATAGCTCATGACCACCAAGATCAAATGACTCTTTAGAATCCTGTAGTTCTGAATCCCTCAACTTCTTTTGAATTCTCCAGTGACCTTCTAATCCTCCAGTGATGTTCAAGTTATTCTAAAGTGTCCATCTCTAGGCTAAGACTCAACAGCCAAAATGTTCTGATGGAATATCATGCCAATGAGTCCTTCATAAAAGTAGGACCCTGGAGAGTCAAAAAGCTCCCTAAAAGGCCAGCTAAGTTATAGAGACTAATTTAAAAGAATTGATATCAAGGCAAATGGGCTGCAGGAAGGTCCAGAAGGAGCTGGCTTTTTCTTTGTAGGTAAAAGGAGCTTTCCTCTTACTGCTTGTATTGTGGGTGAATCCCTTTTCTCTTTCTTTTTCAACCTTCATATTTTATCCTCCACCCTTTATCCTCTAAAATGTTATCTGACACATGGTGTCGGGGAAAAAATGATTCTGGATCTGACCCTACAAAAGGCAAAATTCTAAGAAGCACACGATAACAGGGCTGGAGCTCCCTCTAGAGTCCATCCTGCAGTCAGTGGAGGGGTCTTCAGTAAAGCGAACTAGGTCAGGGCATATCCTGGCCCATTTCTCCATTCTAGCTCTCTTGCTGGAGAGCCCTTCCCAGGACACCGAGAGGTCTAGAAGAGCAGAGCCATTCACTATGACTTACAGGACACAGGTGGGAGACTGTCCAGCAGTGCTCACCAGCATCTCTAGAGTATCTCTTTTCCAACATCAAGAGCATCTTTCAAGCACGCTTAGTTAATAAATTCTCATCAACATCAACTATGGTTATTCAGCATAAAAGGGATATTGATAATATGTAGAGAAGAGAACGTTCATTTGTTCATTATTCAATCCAGTGGTTTGGGTCATGGTCATAGATGTAGTCATAACAAACTGATGTTCTCATTTTATAATAAGCTGATGACTTTAAACCTGAAATGAAAATATTAATAAGAAGCAATGTAAGGGTTTGTTATTTATAAACTTCTTTAGAAAAGCTAAAGAAATACAAGGAATTAACATGTTAATGAAAAACAAAGCAACATAATCCTCATTTGAACATATATCAGAGAATCTTAAATCACTACTTTTCTTGCTTAGGAAGAAAAATAAAGATTCAAAGATATAATATTAAGAAACAATTTTTAAAACATTAGAGCTACATTTAAAATAGTCACAAAAAAGGCTTCTTCACATTTGTTCCTGTTATTACATGATGCTGTTAGAGACTGAGAATATTCCATTTTGGTTTTAGTGACTGTGAAGAAGAAGTAATTTGGGTATTTCTGTATTACTTTGGGTAACTTAAGAATTCCTAAGTACTTAGGTAGGTCTTAACATAATCTAAAGATGGTCCACGTTGCCTTTAAAACATGGCTCCTTTTTTCAAGTTTGTTCAGTTAAAATTATTAAACAGTTCAAAATTATCTCCAAAATACATTCTTATTACTTTGAGTTATTACTTTAGACAAAAAAAAAAAAAAAATGGAAGAGCTAGACCCTGTTAATATAAAATTAAACCCTTAACTGCATCAGCGTTTGTTAGTAATATACAATATCCATTATAGTAATCACAATGGCATTTATATAACACTGTTCAGTTTCTAAAAAGATTTCATAGCCATTATCTTCCTTAATCCTCAGAACAAGGTAGGTCTGGCATACACAAATCATGAAACAAAACTGTCCTTTAAATTGTGCATTGTGAGTTCAATCTTCCTGTCCACTAAGTTTTCTGAATACTAACCACTCCTCCAGTCCTGCTCTCTTCAATGGTAGTAGCAGTGAGCACAGCAACAGTAATCATAGCTAACACTAACTGAGTGCTTACTATATGCTTTACATTTTACATGGACTAATTCAATAATCCTAAAAACACAGAAGATAGATATTTTTATTTAAAGTCTTTATATTGAGGAAATCTAACTTTGTCTAAGATTGTACCCTATTTGCTTTAGGCTCTAATTTCACCCTATTTCCCATGATTTTCCTAACATTTACTTTGCTGGTATATACTCAGCAATATTTGATTAACGATGATATTTTTTAATGTCCATAACTTGCAATCTCTTTATATGTATCTGGAATACAATTATATAAATCTTAGAAAAATAACGTCAAGAATATGAACGGTCGAGAGTAGTAAGACGACTTGCCCAAAATCATCCAGCCAATAAGTGGCCAAGTCAAGATGCAAATCTTAGGACCACTTCCTCACCCTAATGCCTCCAGAAGCTGCCAAGTCTATCATTCCCTCTCTGGAACTGTGTCTGTGACTTGATGATCTTGTCCACCTTCACCACTTTCACTACCACCATCAATAAGCTAATCTATTAAGAACGTTTCTGCATCTGATGCAGGGAGGGGATAGATGATTTAGAGCCAGTAATGCTGACATTTGCCCTAATCTTGTAGGATTCACAGCCTAAGATTGATAACGATGAGATGAGAAGTATAACCAGAGGGGTAGTGTGGGCAAAGAACCACCCAGGCTTTAGGTTAGGGAAACAAAAAGGTTGGGATGAGGAGTACCTCATCACACTTAAGCATGCTTGAAGAGGGAAATCTGGTAAACATGTAGATAATTATTTTCCCTGTAAATAGCATTTCCTTCCCTCATGTTGATACAGAATGGTGAAAATGCATATCGAAGACTTATGCTAAACAAATGCACATTAAGATGGGAGGCAAAAGAAAGTGGTAGAAATAGCACCAAACTGAGAATCAGATGTGTGTTAGTTTCAATTCTAACAAGGTGTAATTTTACCAAGATTCTTAATTTCTCTCAGATGCCAAGGCAGTGTGCTGTAGGGCGGGAGAATCTGATTACAGCTCAACCAATTACTTGCTCTGTGATGGCTAACAATTTTTAAGCCTCAATTTCTTCATCTGCAAAATGGGTGTTATAATACTAACCTCGCAGGATTGTTGTAAAGGTTAAATATACTAAACTAAAGGTTTTTGCAAATAGTAGTTGCTCAGTAGTTAGTATTTATCATTATTTCTTTATCTAGAAAATCAGGAGATTGCTAAGTTAAGTTTTAATATCCATCCAACTTCTAAAAGCTTGTAAGTCTATATCCATTTGGCACTGGGTTAAATACACTTGTTTAAACGCTTGCTAAGCTAGATTGTTGCTCAGAGGTGAATCGTGTCATTTTTTTATAGCATGAATGGCCAACCAAATCACGTTTGGAAAAATAAGTCTTATTTTCAATCAACTCATAATTTAATTGGGGTACATTAGCAATAAAAGTCATTAATGGAAGTGAGGGGAAAAAAGCAAAGAAAAATATCTCAAATTGTTTAGGTTAAGCATATTTTATCTACTCTACTCTCTCATATAAAATCACCTATAAATTGGTGTAAAACTTTTACAATTTTCCAGTGAAGAGAAAATTATTTTTCCACATTCATACCATATCATCTTTTCTCTGGAATAATGTCTTTCAAATGTTTTTACTACAATCCACAGTAAACAATACATTATACATTGCCAACTAATCCATACACACATATGTAAATACATAAAGGTTTCATAAAACAATTACTATCTATATTACATTCATATTTTCTATTCTGTTTTAATCCAAGTTTTAATGCTGATCATTATATACTAAATTGATATCATGACCCAAAGTGTCACCAATCACATTTGTAAAACTGCAATACAGCAGCATTCCTTTTCCCTATGAAGGTTTTCAAAAAATGCCAACAAGTCAATACCACACCTGGCCCAGTAAACTGAATATTCAGTTAACTGATATTTGGCATTACACAGATCCACAATATTGCTAGTTATTAATCATCTGTATCTTAGACAAATTCACTCTAGCTTGTACTGTACATGTTCTTAAAATGCTCCATAAATATATTTATCCTAAATATATTCACCGGAAGTTCCGTTTCCCCATTAAAGTCATTATAGAAATCAATTTAGTTTCACAATCTGTAATTAGACTTTCAAAGAGAAACTATAGAATGCTCTTTATCACATTGTACAATGACCCTTTCTTTCTTACTTAATCCTTCTCCAAATTCCCATCTGCCATACTAGAAGTTCGATCATCTCTCCCTTTGAATACTTTGATCTTAGAATCTTTATAACTCCCTGTATGGAGGAAGGGGTGGAGCCATAATTTTTCTTTCTTGGTAATTGGATTTGCACACTGTTTTGCACTGTAATGCATATTCCAACTCTCTGCTTGTCCTGTGTTAACATATTTTTAAGCCATTGGTTATATCAAATTCAACAGGTTTTAGATGTTATCAAATTCCACAGGATTTTTAACCTTGAATTTCTTCAATTCTTTTTTATTCATACTTCAATTATTTTTGGTGTCACTCTTTTAATCCTTGTCATTCTTCACAGCTGGATATATTTGTCTGTTTTTCAAATACTGAGCCTTTTGTCAATGATGATACACATTTCCCATTCTGATTTTGCACCCTCACTCTTGATCTTCATCAAAATCAAAAAGGGGATGTGCAGAGCACTCCCTTCACAGACTATTTCCACAAATGGTCTCCAGACACTTAAGTAAATGGGCCTATGATGCATCCTGTACTATAGCTGAAGTTGAATTCCCTTCAAACTCCTGTCTGCCACTGTTTTCTAATAGGGCAAAAAAAATATGGAGAACACTATTAGTTAAGTTCTGCATGTCTGATTCTGAACTAAGGCCTCTTTTCTGATTGACAATTATTTATCATTCATTTCACTACCTTTCACTACTCTTCCACTACACCTTTCATTGATAAGCCATAATCTCAAAATCTCATGCAATTAGACTATCCTCACTCAGTCTATCACATAGGATCTCTTCTCCTCTGAAGCACATATAGACAGTCCCTACCCTGCCACAGACTTGGTTTCATTATGCTGGAGAAGATGTCAGAATGCAGGTATGCGAGACCCTCTCTGGCAATTCCATATCAGCAACTCTACTTCGGAAAGGTTTGCTTACTGCTTTCATTCTGCCAAATAGAAGCTAGGTATAGTTCATGTCTAGGTTGATAAAAAACTTATTTGTCTTCCTCTTGCTAGCCCCTCATTGTTTTTGTTTTATTTTAAGAGAAGAAATGAGAAATATGCTTCAGATTACAGTTAGGATGATTTAACTATGAATGGTACAATAATCCTATGCAATAGGAGCATCAGAATCATAGCTACAATTTGAGACCTGCGTGATATAATTATGTGAACATTTGGGATTCTGGGAAAGATTGTTTTTATTTTTATTTTTTTAATGACCCAATGATTTTTCGTAAGTTTATGTTTAAATCATCAAATCACTTACCTACTATTTGTTAAATGAACCGGCCACTTATTTTCTGTTGTTACTATCTTCTTATTATTATTAGGAAAAAGGTTAGTTCTTTGGTCTTTCCTCGTATCAAATAAAATTTCCAGTTGACTCATTATAAGGGAAAATCACATTTATTAAAGTTAGGTTGACCCCCAAAGTTCAAACATATTATGGCAATTACACTTTAAAACTCTCCTAGTTATCATGCTATTAAGCCCCCAAATTAGAATTTTCCTTAAGTATTACTTCACACTAGTGTGATCAGAAGTTCTTTCTATTCCTCTCCCCATAGTTTATTTCTTCACATCACACACAGAAGTGTACTGAGCCACATACTGCAACTATAGCTATATGCTCCACTGTTTCTTTTTCTCATTTTTAAAAATTTTGCTCTTTGAAAGACTTCTAAGTTATGTGCATTTAATGTAATATAGTGGCCTGGCCATCTGAATTCTTTTTACTGGGTCATAGCCTCATATCAAACATAAGCACCAATCATTAAAAAATTGTTTTCATGTTAAGTATCTGATACCACATTACATTAGGTAGGTATGTATGTTTGTATTTATTATTTATAGAAGTATATAAGCACCTTATTATTTTTACAATGGTTAAAAGCTGTTAAATGTGCAGCCTTGAACTAAGAAAAAATCACCTAACAATATATATTATGGGTTATATGAGGCCTGTTATTTTTCACAGCTATTCACTTAAAATCTCACTGTTATAAAAATCATTTGTTTTGACATTCACATTAATATATTTTCCAACATCTCTTCAATTGTCACATCCCTTGTCACACTACATAAAACAAAAAAATAAAATAAAATAATAAACAGTTTCTAAATTTTCATTTCAAATCATTTCCATATAAGTTTGGCTTGGTAAACAGAAAATTCTTAGAAGTGGAATATGTTGTTAAAAATGAAAACTGCCCTCACCAGGGGTATACATTCATTCCTCTGCATCTGGGGGAATGTTTGAAATGCTCTGGCAGAGGAAAAATCCCTCTATGGTCACTCCATAACTGAACTCAAGATGGATAAGCAGCTCTTTGAGGCAAGACCTCACTTCCTTATGCTGCTCAGCACAGGCCAAATGGTAAGAACTGGTGATGTCCTGAATGCCAAGTCTGCACTTTAGTAGATAAATCCCAACCTTGTCCCCTTTTCAGGGCACCCACATCAGAGCTCTACACACACAGGGCCACCTATCTGAGCAGGCTTGGCAGGCTGCCTGGCAGGTCAAAGAAGAGCACATCTGCATGGTGCCCAGAAGGGAGAAATGGGAAATCTGGAAGTCACATCTTCATCTGTCCCGATTGCTCCTGAAGGCGCACAAGGAAAAGCAACCTGGAAAAGGGTCACTGCACTTATGAAAAAAAGCCTGATCTTTTGATTCTTACAAAAACCTCCATTTTGATTACTGTGATTTTTTTTTTCATGAGAAACTAAATGGTAAAGAAAAATCTGCTGAATTCTAAGATATAATTGATTCTCTCCCAGTGTTGTAATGAAGATCACTATCTATTTATCAGAAAATTCCTCCATTTGAGAATAAGATCATCATGAATTAGGCTGTCAAGCCACAGCCATTGCCATCAAAGAATGCTGATGCCACAAACCAATGAGAATGATGAGCACTGTTGCTTTCAAAGTATACTGTATTCACTTCTCAATATGGTATGTGGCAAATTCTAAATCACTCCTTTCTTTCATTTGCCCCATTAATCATTCATTTTTTTAAATTTAGTAACTCAACAAAAATTTACTGAATACCTACTATTTGCCAGACATACACATACTATTGTGTGCCAGGATACAGCAATAAAAATAACACAAGAACAGGAAGCAAAACTAACTCTCAGATAGTGCTTGCTTACTATACACTAAGCACTGTTGTCAATATATATATTTGCTTATTTAATCCTTGTACCAGTCTCCTAAGGTAAGGACAATTATATGCCCACTGGGCAGATGAACAACTGAAATACAAGAGATTAATTCCCCAGGTTATACAGTCAGTGAGTGTCAGAGTCTGAGTTCAAACCCAAGTTCAAACGTCTTTTTACTCCAGTGTCCATGATCTTGATCTCTATGCTATATGAAAAAATAGACATGACTTCATAGAATTTTCAGTGTACTAGAAAACACAGACATTAAACAAACACACACACATTTGTAGTCTCAAATGCTGACAAGATATATAACAAAGAACAAGGTACCATGAGATAGGTAAAATGCCTAGATAACTAAACACACAAGTTAATCATTTGACTTTCAATGAGGGTTAAACAGTCTCTAATAACAAAATGGTACATTAAGTCTCATCTTTCCCTGTAGCACATTACACTTGATATTAGCCTTGGTGCAGTTAAAAGTATGAGAAGTCTTCTTAACATTAAAGAGAAATAGCCTGATGGTTCGAAACTGAACTTTGAAAGTAACTTACAGTGTCAAAAACAACTATAATACATGAATTTATTCCAAATCTCAGTCTGCTCTTGAAATGTCCATAAGCGTTTACATTATATATAAATTTCTTGCTAGTGTCATGAGACTTAAAAATCAAAGCCCCAAAACCACATTAAATGTGACATTCTTCAGAAATACCTTCTACATCCTATTGCTTAAAAATCTGTGAATATAATTGACTGATTCTTAATTGCCTCATTGTCATAATTCATTCTTCTTTAATTAATATACTTTATTAATAAACAAACTTTGTCTTTCTGTGGTTTATCTAGAAATAAAACACCAAATAAAAGCTTTAAAAAGTATGCTTAGACCTAAAAGACCTGTACCGCTACCAAAATGAAGTAAATGTCCTTATATATTCTTTAGTACAAAGGCTATCATCACATTTTTACATTGACATATAGGAACATATAATATATCAATGTCAAATCTCTGAAAACATAATTTCATATTTCACTATCCCGGAATAAATAATTTTCGTGTGCTCTGTTCCAAGAAGAGGAAAGTAAAACAACATTTTAATAGTTGCAGTTTGTATTAACTTGAAAGCTGATCATTCTTTCCCAAAAATAGTTTTCTTTCCTTTTAAAAGAAAAACAACTTGGATTTAGAGTACAAAAACCTCATAAAAATAAAATATTTAAAAATATGTTGTTGAGAAATCACTTGCAAATTATTTTCAGACCTTTGAAAAACAATCTAATTTGAATTACCAGTCTAAATAGGTCATTTAACTTAGAAAAATTAAAATTAGCTGTGCAGGGTCAATTCTTTTTCTAAAACATCTGCACCTTCAATGTCCTATTGTCTTCAAAGTCAAACCAGAGTTAAGTGTCAAGAGCAACTATAATACATGAATTTATTCCAAATCTCAGTCTGCTTTTGAAATGTCCATAAGAGTTTACATTATATATAAAAACATGGGGTGGGGGGGACGTCAAGGGTGCCTCAATATGTTGGGAGTGTAAGGACAGAAGGAAAAGCAAAGAACTCTCGCATTTCAGGAGGATAATAGAGTCTGAGGAGTCTCTAAAGTACTCTTTTCTTGCTTTTCACATGGAGCACGTTCACAGTTCGTGACATATCAAAATCAGCTGAGACACACCTAATACATGACAGATACTTCCATACTAGTTTAGTCTCCCACCAGCTTCTCTTATATCAAACTAGCAAATATAAGATCATGATGAACCTTAACTCTCTTGTCCAGCACCTTTAGGGACTTAATCATACTATATCACTCTGGTAAACTTGGGGATCAAATCCCTACTCTCCAGGAAACCTTCCCAAGCATAGGAAGAAATACAAAATCTCGAAGGTAACATCTTTGAAGAATGAAAACAATCGAATAAAACAAAACACAAATGAGAAAATTTGGCTGCCTGAGACATCCTCTATTCCTCTACACCAGATCATCCATAAAATCAAAAGGACTTTGACAATGCTAGAACAAGAGGGTGCCAAGTGTGGGAAGATGGAACTGCCTTCTGAAGGCAGGGCACCCAAGGTGGCTGGTGGAGTGGGATTTGGCTTCACATCATGGCATGTAGAGAAAGGAGTCAGGAAATGCACCCCATCTTTTCTGGGATAAGAGTAACTTTGATACTCAGAAAAAAAATTAATTTCATATTCTCCAGCTAGCAACAATTATTACCAACTGGCAAAGAGTGATCAGAGATACTCCTGAAATAGGTTTTCCTCTCTTCCCGTCTTCCTAAAGCCACTTCCCAAAAAACGAGACCTTGATTCCCTCAAGACCTCTCTCTTCGTTTAAAGATGGAATGGAAGGACCTCTGCTGTGACAAGGAAGCAAATTGAAGAATGGACGCTAGAGAACTGCTAAGGAACTTCCTAAGCTGCATTCTTCTTAAAAGGGTGAAACTCAAAACAATTAGGATTTATGCATTTCCAGAAGCATGGTAAAATTTTTACAACTGCTCGGGACAGAGAGAAACAATTCCACTACAGCCACCACCCCCTCCAACACACACACACACACACACACACACACACACACACACACACACGAGTCTCCCAAGAACCAATGACAGAAACAGTCCCAGCGAAGAACAGAGCAGACTGACTGACTCTCCTTCAACTACAACCTCTCTAAATCCGCTTTTCGTCTCGCTGTGTCAGTCCCTTCTCAATCCCTCAGCACACACCCTAAGCAGTAGCTTCTCCCACCCTTAGTTCTGAGCCGACACGGCCCAGCAACCGCCCTGCCTCAGGCGGGTCCCCCTGGGTGGCGTCCCCGCACAGGTGAAATTCTCGAAAGCCCCGGGACAAGAGGCTTGTGCCAAGGCTGGCGAACCCCGGGGATTCCGGCCTCGCAGGGCTTCCGCCTCCCACACACCCAAGCCTGAGCGGATTAAGTTGCTCGATATCCAGCGACACTCACAGCCCGGTCCCTCCCACTCCCGCGCCTCGGGCTCGGGCGCCCAGGGGTCCCCCACCTCGCCTCCGCGGAGGTGAGCGCGCACTCACCGGAGGTGAGCTGCATCCAGGCACAGATCTTGTACACGGTCGCCGTGTTGCAGAAGAAGAAGAGAGAAAAGCAAACGATGCAGGCGATGATGAGCATCATGGAGAGGCCGATGAAGAAGGAGGCGGCTTTGAAGGCGCCCGAGGGCAGCGTGGAGAAGTCCGTGAAGCTGCCCCTGCAGGTCAGCTCCCGAGAGAAGCCGTTGCCGATGCAGTAGTGGAAGAGCCCGAAATAGCCGGCTTGCGGGGTATCCACGCCGTCGCCGATCCAGTAGGGCTGGATGAAGCACACCACGTTGACGATGGCAAAGCAGATGGTGAAGATGGCCCACAGCACGCCGATGGCCCGCGAGTTCCGCACATAGTTGGTGTGGTACAGCTTCGCAGCCTCCTGAGCCGGGAGCATCGCGGCGGCGGCGGCGGCGGCAGCGGCGGCGGCTCCGGGCATTCTCCCCCTCCTCCTCCGCCTCCTCCTGGTCCTCCGCCTCCCCCGCCTCTCCGCGCTCAGGAGACACACTCACCGAGCCGCGCGCTGCAACTCCCCTGCCTCCGCCTCAGCCCAGCAGCGCCAGTTTCAGAGTCTGCATCCTCGCTCCCGGAAGGAGGGCGGGGGAGCGCGAGGCACCCCTCTGGCTCTCCTGGCACTGTCTCGCGGGCCCCCTCCCTCCTTCCTGGCCGGGGCTCCAGCCCTTCTCACCACCCTCCACCCCTCTTCCCGCTGCCGCTGCAGCTGCTGCAGCTGAAGGCGACAAATCCCGCGCGGGGCAACGTGGAGCGCGAGCTCCCGCGCCCCCGACTCCGCTTCCCGCCTTCCGCCCCTCCCCCTCCCGGCCGGGCCGGAGCAGCCGAATGCCCAGTGGCATGGAGGACCGCGGCGAGCCTGTGATGCCCCTCAAGTGGCGGGCGTGAGCCTGAGAAGCGGGCCTGGAGCTAGGGAGGGAGAATCTAAAGGGACGGTAACACCCACTGGATCCTAGAGGCTATCCCAGGATCTCGGCTGGTGTCAGGAGCCCCGCGCGCGAGGCGGAATCTGGGAGCATTTCAGCTCCACACAGCAACGTGCTTCGACCTCTGCATCTTTGCAAGCGAGAGATGCCAAGGGAAAGGAGACGTACTGCTCCCAAGAGACTTCCCTGTTACAACAGAACTGCCCCTTAATAACTCCTCGGTTGCCTCGGGTCCACGAGGTGGAGACAGAAGTTGGGCAGGAGCTGGCAGACAATAATGTAAAAGACATATCTCAAAGGTGGTCTCATGTCTGCTGAACTGAGCTTGTTACCTCTTCGCGTTTTCTCCTCTCTGTAGGGAGCCGAACTGTAGTCAATCGGTGCCCTATATATTCCTTTAAGTCAAGTCATTTTTCACACAAACCCTGCCATAGATGGCGCCTGTAGGGGCATGGAAGTGACTGTGTCACGGATACGTATAGTTTGGCTGAAAACATTGGATAGTTTGGCCAGTGTTATATCTCTTATACAAATATTCACTGTGCTGGATGCTATGGATACAATGAGGAAGACAGTAGATGATGGTTTTTATTTTCCAGGTAGTTCCCCCTGCCCAGCAATCCAAAGTTCCAGTAACCAGAGTTGTTTTCAGAATAATTTCCCCTGAATTATCCATACACAATTCCTTACATTTGCATGTGGCATCGTTGTTTTATACCTGCACTTTTTGCTGTTTCCTTAGCTTAATGGATTTTTTTCCCAGTCTTTCTATTCCCCTTTTAACAGTCCCTGACATTCAAACTCCATTTCTTTATTTCCATTAGTTACTTTCTTGGTTCCTTCTGAGTCTAATAAAAAGAAACATGTAACCCCCACTTGAAGCAATGGAATTAGAAGGCTGCATAGCAGCAGCAGATTTTGGTAACAAACCATTTCATGTCATATGACCACTGCATTCTCTGAGCAGAAAGAGAATTGTTAGAATTTGACCCCTAAGTCTACATTTGATTGCACATTTTATTAGAATGGGAAAACACGTATAAGCTCCTTGACACTATCTCTTGCCATGATGCCCAAACTGTCCACCTTTTTATGAGAGCGGTGAGAGACATGAGATACCAGGTGGAGTATGAAACTACCAGGAATGGGTAAGAAAGCTTACAATGGTTTGGTTTAGGGGTTTGGAAAGGAAAGAAAGCTCCAAAAGGTATTCAGCTACATAAATAGCTATTATGTGGAAGAGGGGTCATACCCTAAGTGATGAAGACCATCCATGCCCTTCATCTGATAATCTGAAGATTTGAGATTGTATGGGGAGAGAAAGGGAGAGAGTGGAAAGAGGGATGTGGGACACACAAAATAATGAAGGGGATGAAATTGGGAAAGAATTTAAAAGGGTGAGGGTTGGAATCTTAAATTTAGCTTTTCTTATAGGTATGAAATTTAAGTATTATAGTTCAAGGTTCATTAGGCAGGACTTTGGAAATCAAGAGGACAGAATTAAACAGTAACATGAGACATAAGTTTAAGTGAATAAGAATTTCTTGCAAGTATGGTTGTAGAGGCTCTGAAAGTCTTTTAAAAATCAGAGGGGTTTGGGGAAGGTGGAGTGGATGACCTAAATATGAGCTGGCCCAATATAACACTCGCAAGTATCTAAAAATATAATACGTGATGATGCATCATCGTGAATTGGTGACAATGGAAGGTCATAACTTCTCTTAGGTTTCATTTGTCTTAACTCCCCCTGAAGTTGCTGATATATCAGAAAATTAGAAGAGTTTTAACATGGAAAGAGGAAGAGGAGAGGTGAGAGTAATCAGATTTATGGAGCCATTTGGCAGGCCATGTGTCCCAGATGCAGAGATAGCTTTATAGTACAAACCAACAATAATTTCTAGTGATTCTCCCAAGCCCTCAAAACTCCCCAAACCACTTGTATGAAGTGGTCTTTCTTTAAATTCAATGTCTAAAAGAGATCTCACTCTACCTATGTGGTGGTTGAGTTGGAAGTTTGCCGAGAAGGGAAAGGCTGAGAATCAAAAGGCCTGCTTTAGACCTCAGTGTTTAAATTGCCTTTATAAAACAAAGAAAAGACTGGCGAGTGACTCAGATTCAAATGTTGTGATTCAAAGAGCTTTTCTATTTGAGTCATGCCCAAGGAGAGCCTTTTTCTTATTCTAGATTTGGAATTGCCTCTGGGTTCATGTTCAGAATCACTCAAGGTGTCCCCTCCTGTCAACAGCAGCTAGGAACAGACCAGTGTCAGTGTATTCCTGATCTAAAGTGATCTCATGGTTTTCCCCTTGAAGTGAGGGGTTAGTCAGGGGTAAAGTGAACCCTGCCAATGGCCCTTCCCACCTTTATTCTGCCCTTCACCATAGATTTCTAGAGTAAGGCAGAGTCATCCAAGGCTTGGAATTAGGGATGAGCTAGAACACCTGCAAACTCTTCAGTTGTCATCAACAAAGACAGATTGTCCTACATCTTCCCAAATCTCTCCATTGCCATCTCTTACCTTGTCCTTGGCAACCAGAAACCCCAGAAGTAAAGCTATCCCAACCCTTAATCTAAAGCTTTGTCAGGCACCAGGTAGGTTGTAGGTGTTCAGACAGTTAAGCATCTGGACAACTAATTACAGTCATCGAATATGATGTGACCAGGAAAGGTGTTTTAAGGAGGAGGAAATAATAGAACTAGCTTGATTCATGCTAAGAAGTTACTATTGATAGAAAACTATTTTGAAACTATAACATGATTCATATGTGCTAAATAACTAATAGAAGCCAGTGTCAATGACAGTATTGAATTAGAAACACTAACACTCAAATCTCAAACCTGACTGTTAAAAATGTTTTTCTCTTACTGCCACAAAGAGTCAGTAGTGAGACCCACTCTTTTCCCAAACTGCGTCTTAATAATATTAGGACTATAAAAGAGAAAACAACAGAATAGTTGGACTATGTAACACTACTAAAGAGATTCTGGATGAGTTAAAAAACTAAATGTTTTAATCCCAAACTAATCTATGATGGCTTGGGATGTGAAAGCCTTGGAGGGCAAGAGACTCGGGATCCAGAGCCAGCACTACCTCTACCTGACTGTAAATGCCTAAGGCTCTGAGGGCTCCATTTTCTCATCTCTAGAATTGTGGCGAGGGAGAGGGCACATCAGGTGAATTCTAAGCTCTCTTTATGCAGTAAAATTCTCTTCTACAAAGACTATTCCAGAGTGACTTTGCAAAAAATCGTAAAACCCAGTACTTGAAAAAAAAAAAATGAGACAAGGCTTAACAAAAGAGAGACTCTGGTAGTGTAGACACTTTATTTAAAATGGAAAACCCTTTCTGAAACTCAATTGTTATAATTTTTCAGGCAATGGGTACTTAGTGTTTTCAGGTGAGTCATTGCTATGACCTTGGGAAATAGAGATGATTTCTAAAATCTGCTACTTAATTGATTTGTAGAGCTTTACCAAGGTCAGTATCAGATCCTACTCTAGAGTGTATAGATTCTAATAATGAAGCTCTTTTAACTCACCATGGGTTTCCTTCTGCCCCTCCCCCACCATGGTTTTCTTTTAGGACTTTTCAGAAATCAGAAAATACCTCTTAGTTAATCAGTCACTAGGTTAGCAGTGGCAATCAGACAGATTAAGTGTTTCAATGTCCCCTGCAAATCAAGATCAAATAGATCACAAGGCTGATTTAATTGCACCTTCATCTATACCACTTTGCAAGGAGATGGAAGCTCCTCCTGTGGAGAGAAACGAGCAATAGGAATATTGCTCATTTCTCTTTTTCCTCTATTTTAAATTGGATTCTGTTTAAGAATCAGTCTTTTTATAAGTTCTTTTCACTTTTCCATAACCCAGGTAAAAGCATAAGTTTTTTCCCTTAAGGCTAAACACCTCCACAACTTGTGCTAGAAGAACCATCTCTCTGTTAACCTTTTAAGTCCTTGATAATTTCAGAACAATTCTGTCTGAAGGTAAACAGTGACCGCTATTGAATAAAATACTATGGAAACATAACCATCACTTGAGTTATGGTTTTGTAAGTCTATAATGGAGCAATATTAAAGTTTTAAGTTCAGTGTGTACATTCTATTCTCCTTCAATCTAGTACTAGTTGGTCTTCCTGATCTTTAAAAAAATAAATAAATTCTATCTGCTGTTCATTCTGAACTTGCTTCATGGAGTTTTCACTCGAGGTGAACCTTGATTGAAAATTGATGACTTCATTTGGAACAGCTAGTACCTTCAATTTATGGATCATATTTGAAACCACTGCCTGGATTATCTGCTAAAGACGTCTTTATCCACAAAGCTTATCTTTCCTATATTCACTTGAGTCTTTCAAACCTCAGTTTCAGACTTTTGAGAATCTCCCCAAGTCACAGAGCATATATTTTACAACTTATAACCCCAAACACCCTTCTAAATGTGAAAGAAACCCATCCAGATACTTTCTTTTACTGCTATAGTGACATAAAAATGTTAATCTTAATAATTCAGAACTTTTGTTGAAGAGGTGCATCTTTATGCCTATATTAATCAGTATTTGCTACAGAAGCAACCTGAACTCTCAGTGACTTATAATCACATTTACTTCTAACCCACACCACATGATGGTTGCTGGTTGGCTAAGGTTCTGCTCTAGGCAGTGGACCTGAATGTGGATCTGCTTGTATTCTCATTGTGAGGTTCAAGTTGAAGGAGCTGCCCCTATCTGGGACATATTGTTGGCATAAGGACAGAAATATAAGAGGCTGGGAAAAATTATAAAACTGCATCTAAAACTTCTGCTTAAACACAGCATGTAATTCCATGGGCCAAAGCATATCATATGAAGAGCCAAAAGTCAATGTGCTATGGATATAAAATTCCCTTACAGGAAACAAACGAGTGAAAAATTAAGAACATGAATCAAATTTATTACATTTATCCTATGACTAAACTTTAAAATCAACTTACTTTTCAAATGTTTCCCGGAAAGTCTGTATGTATATATGATATTTGTTTAAACGCTATAGACAAGCGGTCTCCAACCTTTTTGGCACCAGGAACCAGTGCTCCTATGAGAATCTAATGCCTAATGATCAGAGGTGGAGCTGAGGCAGTGATGCTAGCGCTGAGGAGCGGCTGCAAGTACAGACAAAGCTTTACTTGTTGGCCCGCTGCTTACCTCCTGCCGTTCGGCCAGGCTTCCAACAGGCTACAGACTGGCCTGGGAGTTGGGGACCCCTGCTATATTTCATTCAGAATAAACGTTCATCCCACTCATTCTTTTATTTTAGAATCTGCCTCTACTTGGTATTTTTTAATGGAAAAATTAATAAACTGAAAAAATGTCCTCTGAGATAGATTCAGAATGAATTTCTCCACTTTACAATATTGAGCATGATATATGAGTCTGCCTATTAAGGCGTCTTTGATCAGAAATGGCATTTAGTTTGAAAGTGGAGAAAATTTATGTTGTCTTGTGAATTCTCAAAAGCCTACAGTATTTTCCGAATGAATATACATCTTAAAAAAAAAAAAAAACCTTAGTATACCTACAGTAATAACATAAAATTTGTTATTGTAATGTTATCTAAATGTACATATCCAATGTTATCTAAATATTTAAATCATAAACTTAATTTAATTAATTTTCAATAATGGCAGCATGAAGAAGGCAGTGCATCATCTCCTCCAAAACAAGATAAAACTGAATAAAATTGTCAGAACAGCCAGTTTAAGTTCTGAAGTTTGACCAAAGGCAAACAACAAATTGAGAGGTGTTTATTCATGAAGAAATACTGTAATCTGGATAAGAAAAGTGAGACTCTATGGTCTTCTTGCCTGGAATGTATCCCTTTCTATTTACCTCCAGCTCATTTAGCATATTGTTTTAGTAGGGCAGAGCCAGCAGTGAACACCATCAGCTTCTGCCAGAAAGGGGAAGACTTCATTTGGAGCGGAGGACAAAAGTTCATGCCAAACGACGTTATTACTGAAATTAGCAAGCACAATAGAAAACGAGTATGGATAATTTATGGCTCTTCTACGCTGAGGTCCTACTTTGGGGCAAGCAATAGACAAGTCAAAAATTTAATGGAGATACCCTGGAAATGAGAGAGCCACAGGAAAACTAGATAAGCCCTCACATATCCCTGGCCAACTGAGGAATGACATGCTCATTCAAGGGGGACAAAAAAGAATTTGTTGGGAAGTCAAAGCTGAGGAAGACTTGAGAAATGCCTAAATCTATTGTCAGAGGATGGAAGCTTTATAGGTTTAATGTACTTGAGTATAACTGCTGCCCAAATCATTTCCTGACCATTAAGCTATGCAGACTCAGGGAAAAGCTTTAGGAAACCAGGCTAAAATTTTTATATAAGAATAATATTAAAAAAAAAAAACTTGAGCAGAGATATCACCAACCACACACTATGAGAGAGACAGATGCTGTAAGTTAAGTCCAGGCAAGTTACTGAAAAAAATCTCTTAGAGGGAAAAATCAGAATCTAGATTTGCTATAATTTATTATCTTAAAATGTTCAGTTTTCAAAAAAAATATTGAGACATGCAAAGAAATGGGAAAATCTAACTTTTACTCAGAAAAGAAATAGTCAGTGGAAACTGACTGAATGGACCCCAGTATTGGTTGTAACAGACAAAACTTCAAAGCAACTATTTAAAAATGTTTTAACAATGTAAAGAACCATGTTTAAAGACAAATAAAATATAGTAACTATTACTATGCAAATAGAGAACCTTGATAGAGAGATAGAAACTACAAAAAGAACCAAATGGTGATTCTAGAGTTAAAAAGTACAATAACTAAAATGAAAAAAATCACTGGATGGGTTCAGCAGCAGATCTGATATGATACCAGAGCATCAGTGAACTTTCCCTGGAGATAAATCAAGGGAAAGTGAAGAACAGAAAGAAAGAAAAAAGTAAAGAAAAATAAGCAGAGATCTGTAGGACAACAACAAGTGTACCAAAGAATGTGAAATGAGAGTCCCATATAGGGGCAGAAAGATTATCTGAATAAATAATGGCTAAAAACATCTCACAATTGATAAAAACATTACTCTACAAAACCAAGAAAGTCCACAAATCTCAAGGAGAATAAACATAAAGAGATCCATATCTAGACATAGCTTAGTTAAACTGCTAAAACTAAAGACATGGAGAAAATATTGAAAACAGCAAGCAAGAAAAAACAATTCATAGAACACTGGAATGACAGTACAATTTATGGCTAATTTTTCACCAGAAACAATGGAGGCCAGTGGCATTTGGATGATATATTCAAAATGCTAAAAGGAAAAATAACTGTCCACTAAGAATTCTATAACCAGGAAACTGTCCTTCAAAACTAAATATAACAGCAATTTTTAAAAAGGATAACCTGGGTGAATCTCCAGCGGACTATGCCAAGTGAAAAAAAGCCAATCCCAGATGACATACTGTATGATTCTATTTATATAATAATGTTAAAATAACAAAATTATAGAAATGGAAAACAGATTAACAGCTGCTAGGGGTTAAGGAGGGAGTAGGTATGGGAGGGAAGTGAGTAAGGCTAAGAAAGCTAGCGGGGATCCTTACATTAATGGAAGTGTTCTGTTTCTTGCCTGTATCAATGTCAATATCCTACTTTTGCTATAATATTATAGTTTTGCTCAATGTTAATTGGGGAAAACTGAGTTAAGAGTACTCAAGAATCTCCTCTGTATTATTTCTTATAACTCCATGTGAATCTACAATTCTCTTAAAATAAAAAGTTTAATTTTAAAAATTATATGTAAAATTATATCTAAAACTAAACATATATTTTTAAACTTAGAAAAAAAAAGACATAATAAAAAAAAGTGAATGGAACAAATACTCTAATCAAAGATTAGAGATTGTCATCCTGGCTAGGAAACAATCCAAATGTCCATGAGCTGCTAATGAATAAACAAAATGTATTTTATGTATGTAACAAATTTATTCAGCCATAGAAATGAAAAAAACTGATACATGCTACAAGGTGAATAAACCTCAAAAGCATTATGCTGAGTGAAAGAAGCCAGACATAAACATTCAATCTACAAGAAACTTTCAGAAAAGGAAAATCTCCAGAGACAGATTAGTGATTGCCTGGCGCTGGAGGTGGAAGCAGGGACACAAGAGAACTTTTTGGGGAAATTAAATTGTTCTAAAACTGGGTTGTGGTGATGGTTGCATGATTGCAGAAATTTACTAAAAAATTATTGAACTGCACACTTACAAGATTGAATTTTATGGCATGTAAGTTATACTTCAATAAAACTGCTTACAAAATTAAATTTAAATTCCTCCTGCTTATACTTCTTTTATAACCTGCTCATGCAATTATCAACCCCAAAAGAAATTTACAAATTAACTATGTCAAACCATCAAACTAATAAAATGCATATTAACATTTCCAGAATATAACTGAGAAATTTAAAGATATTGACTACGAAAAGTCTTTTCTTAAATATTATTTATTCACATACTAATCAACATTATTCAAGTTGATATACAAAGACAAGATCGACTCAGTAAGTCTTCTCTCACTGAATTTTGACATGGTTGATCTGGCATAGGTGTTTTAGAGGCTGTAATGTATAGACTACAATGTGCTCCGTGGTGACTCAATTCTCACCACTCTTTTTCCTCCAAACTACTGTATAACTTTCTTTTGCATAGTTGGACTGTAATGTGCTTTGGCTCTATTTGGTGCCTAGATGTCATTCACAAGAATGTAAGCTCCACAGGACCAGGAACTTGTTTCGAGCCACTGCTGTGTTCCCAAAGCATGGAACAGTGTATGGTCTATTGCACGTACCAAAAGAATAAATGAATGAATTTATACATAAAAACCACTGATATTATATGTTATTACTTCACAATATTACTCTGATTCACAGTCCCATTTTCAAATAATATTATTATAGTCACTAAATAAGAAATTAACATCTTATTCTTTGAAAATGATTTTCAATTGCAAATTATCACTGCACAAAATAAGAGGTTTTCTGAGGTTTGATTGCTTGTCTTTGAAACTAGTAGGAGCTGTATAATATTTGTGGGATGAGTGTTATCATCTTGACATTGTGATGTGCAATGGACCTGGACATGCTTATCAACACATTTAAAACTAACCTCCTTGATGGATCACACTCAGCATCAATGTAATCATAAATATAGAACCCTCTTCTATTTTAAAACTGTTTATCAATACTGTTTTTCAGCCTGTTTCCCCACCAAACAGTAAGTGTATCAGATAATTTGAAATATGCTATATTAATTTTTAAATTAACACCTAATTTAAAACTAAAATTAAAAATTCTCCTAGAGAAGTTACAAATGCTGAAGAATATGTCATGTGGATATCGGTTTAAGATGCACAGGCCTAAATTATTATGCATTTCACCTGATAGTGTTTCCCATTTACATGAATATTTATATTTTATTAGTGACCTCTGAAAGCATGGAATAGTGCTTCAACTACTTATTCTTTTGGAAGGGGTAGTCTACTTACTAAATTTTTAATTGAAAGCACCTGCTTTTAAATATTTTTCGGGCCCAATTCATTCCTATTGTATTTTATGGTGGAGAATTCTGAAATCTCACCTGAGTATTTCTTCAAATGCCAAGGCAGATTCTTGGTTGCACACTGGGAAGGAAGAAGAGCAAAGAGGACTGCTCACCAGCAACCTTCTGGCCTACTCTCAGGCAGAGGCGATGGCAATCCTTCGGAAAAAAAGACTAGTTGCCCTCCTAAGTTCCCATCACAGAATGTCAGCTCTGACACCTTTGTACTTGGTGGTCTTATCCACACAGAAATCATTTCCTTCATTTACTGATATAAACAAATACTAATTAGTGCCTACTGTAGGTTGTACACTGTTCTGCTTGCTAGGATTAAGGATGTGAACAAGACACACAGTCTTTGCCTGAGGGAACTCACACAATCAAAGAAAAGGGACAAAGTGAGTATTGTAATGCAGTGAGGTATGTTCTAAAATCTGAAAGTGATGTCCTCTGAAGGCACAGAAGGGATCTAACTGGCCTGAGATCCAAGAAAGCTCCCTTGGTGAGGAATAGATTGATAAGGGCATGGAGAGAAGTGAGAACAAGCAAGGAGGTTGTTACCAGAAGAGAGAACAATAGTAATAAGGGCAATAAGGCAAAAGAACTTGGAATTAAAGAGGAGAGGTGTATCTATTTTCTTATTCATTCTTCTGTCCGTCCATCCATCTATCCATCCATCCAACGAACATTCATTTATTATCTCTTAAATTCCAGATGGTGGGCTGAATGGTAAAGATTCAAAGGTTATTAGGATTTGACCCTTATTACTTTAGAGGAACTGGAGTCCAGTAGTTCAGGAGAGACCTAAATAAACACAGGCCCTCCCATCTATTTCTTGCATCTGTTCCATTCTCCCCATCTCTACTACCAGGCTAGTTTATTAGTTTCCTCTTGCCTGAACTACTACAATAGCCACATCATTGTACTCCTTGCTTTCACTCTCTACTATTTATCTTTCACACTGAAGACAATGTACTTTTTGAAATGCAAATCTGATTGCCTCTGCTTAAAATACTTCATGGCTTCCCACTGCTCTGAGACTAAAGGCAATAAGCCTTAGCATGCTCTTGCCTAGTCTAGACACTTCTATAAGCCTCTCTAGCCTCAACTTATTTTATTCTCACTTTCTCGCTTACTTCTCCAGCCACACAAGCCTTTTTCATACCTTTGTACTCACCATGTTCTGTCCTTCTGCCACAGAACTTTTTCGCATGCTGTTCCTTGTGTGTAAAATGTTCTTTGAAAAATTTACCTTTCCTCATCCTTAAGATCTCAGTTTAACTCTTATTTGTTTTTCCAAAACCCTTTGCTGACCTCTTAGACTTCATACTCCCTCATGATCCCTCAGTTGCACAATTTATCACCATTATAATTACATACATATTTATGTGACTATTTGAATACTGCCTATTTCCCTTACCAGACAATAAGTGTATATTTTTCCTCACTATTGAAAATGTAACTCTTAATTCAGTGCTCAGTGAATGATGGTCACATACAGTGTGTTAGGTTGCACTTTCCAGAAATGGCCACAACAATATCTCCCATTCCAAATGTTTTTCTTAATGTGTAGTTTTAATGCTCCTCTTGTTGAGAGGTGGGAATTATGTTCCCTCCTCTTAAATCTAGGCCAGCTTGTGATTACAACAGAAATGATGTTATGTGACTTCTGAGGCTAGGCTGTAAAAGGCAACAGCTTGCATCTGGTTTCTTTTGAGACCTTTGTTCTCGGAATCAGCTTCCAAAACATGAAGAAGTCCAAACGGCCTATGGAGAAGCCCATAAGATGGGAAAATAAGACCCTCCATTCCATCATTCTGGTGGAACTCCCGGCTGACAGCATCATTTTGCAGCATTCTGTGTGAGCTATCTTAAAAATGGATCATCTAGCCCCCAGTTGAGCCACTTCGGCTATTACTGTGTGTAGCAGCAATGAGCCACCTCTGCAAAGCCCTGCTCCCAAATAAATGATTACTATTTTTTTAAGCCATGAAGTTTTGGGGTGGTTTGTTACACAGCTGAGATAACTATAATATGTAGTGAATGAGATTCATACTTTACTGAAATAATATCCAGATTAGGTTGTTAAGATCACTAAATCAGATTGATTATTTGGTTACTTGCAAAGTGCTTTTCAATCAACTATTTTAATAATTGAATAGAGCAAAAGAAACCATCAGAACATCACATTAAAGAGTCACAAAGAAATCATATTAATATAAAGAATTTATATCTTTTCAATCAATCTAGATCTCAATTCTATGCTTTATTTCTATCCAATCCCTTATTCTTTTTTAATCTCTTCTTTCCTATATCATTTCCCATTCTTATGCTATTTAAGTCTACTAAATTGCCTTGTGATACAGGGTTTAATGGGTAATTGGTATGTGTTGGTAGAAAAGCAACTTAAAAGCCTATTACAAGGATAATAGAAATACCTGATCAGAGGAATTTTCAGTGATAGTTCTTCTGAACAAAGTGTCTAGAATGGTTTAGGTTCTTGATTTTACTTTTGCATGCTTTGTGGAGTGTGTCTTACTAGATATGTACTAATTGAGGGTCTTTGTGGATTCACTGCAATATGGGTGATCATTAAGCCGGTCAGGTTATCATGGTTGTGGTATGGGGAACATAACTGGTCTCTCTTTGGAGTACATCTTGAGAAACACTGTTACAGTCTCCCCTCAGAAGTTAAGTATCTACTGATAGAATGCAAATAGAGCATAGTATATTGTGAATAAAGAGCAACAGATACTGAGTCTGGATACCTGGGTTTGAATACTGACTTATCATTTATTAATTGTGTGACTGTGGCTCAATTATTTATTCTTTCCAAGGTTCAATTTCTTTAGTTGTATGATTGGTACAAAATGGTACCTCTTCTGAAAGATTGTGGGGAAGGTTAAAAGAGATAATCCACACTAAGCGTTGAGAAGGTACTTGGCTACAGAAAGTGCTTAGTAAATACCAAGTCTTACACCATATATGCCGTGACTCACTGATTCTAGGTTCATTCTAGATGGCCAGTCTCTGCTTGACCTTTATAGACAGATGGTATGTGTGAAGCAATTTTGAAAGAAATGAGTCAGTTTACAATTTTCAAAACTACTTCTCACTACGTCAAATCATTCACCTTCCCACTTCAGTTGTCTTCATGTTTGTCGCAGTTTTATTACAAGTTCACTAGGTGAAGAACAATCCTAACTCTAAGTTTGCCCTAGTAACTTGGGGAACCAGAATGTAATTTAGAAAATTAAGACCACAGTACACTGAATTATACCATAGTGTTTTAGACAAATTCCCAAAAATGCCTACCTTACTTTCAGAGAATTGTTTAATAAAGTTTCAGGTAAATCTAGATGAACAACTGTGTAAAAGTGATCATAAGGACTTTTTCCCAGTGATGTTGAAGGGAGAATAATGAAGTATTTTTCCTTTTTCAAAGGTTTTATCGATATAGTGTGGTGGAATTTCACTATATTAAGGCACAACTGATATAATAAAATATAAAAATGGATTGAGACAACTGAAGACTAAAAATCAACTGTGTTGACGAATCAAATGCTTTCTAGTCATGTAGATTCTAGACAATGAAGAAATCTCTTGAACTGCACTGCCTGATCCAGGCCTGCAATACAATATCAAACGGTTCCAGGAAATTATGTTTCTATATTAAAGTTAATATGAACAAATTAATTATGTTTACTTCATGATGTGAACCTGTTAAAATTGTGCTATTATTACATAATTTTTTTTTAGTAAGGTTTATTTAGAGAGTTGCAGATCCCAAAGACTGGCAAGCTATTGCTCTCAAAACCTGGCTCCTACATAATAAGTATTACAATGATAATGATGTGGATAATAACAGTTTGCACACCTAGGAGAGAGTTCCAAGTGCTTCACACAAATGATCCTAATTAATCTTCACAGCAGTACTATGTGGAGATGAGATTACTATTCTCATTTTGCAGATGAGGAAACCCAAGCTTAGATATTAACATTGCCCAAATCCTGCAATGTTAATAGGAGTCAGAAATGGGACTTTAACATATGTCTAACTTCAGGGCTAATTTCTTAACCACTATGCTGTTGATAAAGTGAACTGCATCAAATTAAAACTATTTTTCAAAAGGTACTGTTAAGAAAGCAAAAATGAAAAAATGTTTGAAAGAAGATATTTGTAGTATCTATATCTGACAAAGGAATCATATCCAGAATAATTTATATTTTTAAAATCGAAAGAAAATAGAGACCAGCTTTGAAGCTCCCCTGAGCAGACAAAATCAGTTTAGTCATACAAAGCTTAATTTAGCTTATATTGCAAGGCTAATGATGGGACTCAGGTCAGACCGCCCCAAAATACGCCAAAGTGGCATATTGATTATTTTGAATTAAAGTTATTTAAGAAACGACCAGTGCAAGAAGGACACTCTGACCCTCTTTTGCGCTCCTGAAAGGAGGAAATAAATTTCCCATACAAAAAGTAGCCTCCCTGTACGAAGAGAAAGAGATGGGTACTTATTGCCAGCATTAGTATATTTCAGCAATATATTACATTATATTAATATATTTCAGCAATATATTACATATATTTAATAAAATATATTAATAAAATTTTTCCAATCAATAATAAAAAAGAGAAACAGTACAATAGAAAAATGGGCAAAAGCTTTGGCCAGGCACTTTACAAAGGAGGATAATCAAATGTTCAAAAACGTATGAAAATATGTTCAACCTTATAATTCATCAAGAACTTCAAAACCACAGTGAGATACCATTGCACGCCCACCAGTAAGGCCAAAATTAAGCAGTCAGACATACCAAGTGTTAGTGAGAATGAGAAGCATCTGGAGTCTCATGTACTGCAGGTGAGAGTGATGCAAGACAAGTGATGGGGAGACCCAGCCCCACACAGAGAAAAGAAGAGGGTCCTTTGGCAGAGAGTGTAAAAAGAATTCAGTATACATGCCAAAGTTAGAGTCGAAAGGAAAGTTTATTAGAAAAGGAATAACACTCCACAGGGTGTGGTCTCCTCTCAGAAGCAGAGAATGAGAGGACTGAGAAAGACTTGGAAAGGCAGTGAGTGCAGGGAGGGGGGGCGAGTTTGGGGAGTGTCGGGGGAGCAAGTGTTCAAGGAATTCAGTTTGTATGTCATTCCTTAGTTCCCATTTCCTTTGATAGGGACATACAGTGAGGAAGGGGAAAAAAAGAGTATGTAGCCTGAAAGGCCTGCTGGCAGTTCCCAGCCTTTAACTCATAGGTTCCCCCATGGTTTTAGCCATAGGGAATGAATGCTTTTATTTGTGGAGGGCGCCACTTAAAGACTCTGTTGTTCCTGTTTCCCCTTCCACGGGTGTGAAAAATGGGTTAGCAATCCCAGCAGAAATCTTCCTTTGTCCTACAGGTGTCCTCCTGGCCTGGCTGCAGGGCTGATCAGCATATTGCAGTCTCTGAATATAGCTTGGTTAACATTTTAGTTCTCTTGCCTCTTCCCTACCTACATTAAGAGTACAATTTGGCAAAACCAACTTTGGCAAAGTGGAGATACTGGTTCACCAGTACCTACTTAAGCTCAACATTTGCATACTCCACAATCCAGCATTTTCACTCTTAGATATGCATTCTAATGAAAATGAAAGAGACTCTGCATAATGTACAGCAAAAGACAGATACAAGACTGTTTATTACACTGCCGTGTGTAAAACTCCCCAAATGAGAACAACTCAAATGCCCATCAATGGTAAATGGATTTTTAAAAATTATAGTGTATTTATATAATGGAATGCTATATATAATGAAAACAAGCAAACCACAGCCATGTACAACACGGGTGAGTCTCTAAAGGTTCTGGTTACCAATTCCAACATATGGAGGAGGCAGTATTTCCCCACACCAATGAGCAATTCTCCAACACCAGCTGTCCTACAACTCAATTCTGAATACTATTTACCCAGAGGGAGTGTCAGACCCCATATATTAGGGGGTCAATCCTACAAAACAGTCCCTTACCTCTGTTTAGATGCCAGTCATCTGTGCTTCTGACTGACTAGCTATAGGTTAGAAGTTCTAACAACACTTGGGTTCAATTAATTTCCTAAGGCAGCTCACAGAACTCAGAGAAACATTTTACTTAGTAGATCACTGGTTTATTATAAAAGGATGTAACTCAGGAACAGTCAGATGGAAGAGATGAGCAGGACAAGGTAGGAGGAGAGGATGCAGAGAGCTTCCATGCCCTCTCCAAGCACACCACTCTCTCCACACCTGCACATGCTCACCAACCTGAAACTCTTTGAACCCAGTCCTTTTGGATTTTTATGCAGGCTTCATTACATAGTCATTGATTAAATCATTGGCCATTGGTGATTGATTCAACCTTGAGCCCCACCCCTCTCTCCCTGCCTCCACCCCTGGTTGGGGATTTGGGACTGAAAATTCCAACACTCTAATCACTGTAGCTGGTTCCCCTGGAAACCAGCCCCCATTCTTAGGTTACCTAAGGGCTTTCCAAAAGTCACTGCATTAAAGTAACAAAAGATACCTTCATCATTCTCATCACTTAGGAAATTTAAAGAGTTTTAGCAGTTCCATGTCAGGAACAGGTCAAAGACCAAATAAATATTTCTTATTATAAATCATAGTCTCACAAGAATATTGTTGATGAAAATAAAACACAGAATTATACATTGTATCTTTGTTTAAAGATATTTAAACTTAGTTACAGAGTTAAAAGACAAAACTAACTGACACTAATAAGAAAGGAGAGGAAGCATCTGGAAAATGTAAAGGAAAGGGCTTGCAGAAATGACCGACTCAGCTGGTTATAGATTAACCACATCCTATAAATCTCTTAATAGCCTTCTGGAAACTCTTACAACATCTACAAGACAAATGACCTGTAGATAAGATAAGACCAGTAGTCTAGAAATTCTCTCTTGCAGCCCCCAGACCAAAACTCCCCTTCCCCATCCTGAGTCATGAGGTGCATGTAAAACCTCAGACAAAGGAATCACGTGCCCCTTGCATGGACACTACAAAGGTATATAAGCTACAAGAAATCTAACCAAAGAGAGCTCGTGTTTTGGTGCTGTTAAGCCCCACATGCTCCACCGGCTAATAAATTCTCCTTTTAACAAAGCTGTCTGAGCGTCTAATTTCCTTCTTTGGGTGTCGCTTCTTGCAACAATAATAGGAAAATGGCAATAGTGATTGGGAAGGAGCCTAAGGAAGGCTTTTGTTATGCTGATAATGTTCTATTTCCTTTTATTTTCAATGATTTCTGAGCACTTTATTGGCCTCCTATCCCCCTCAAGTGGTGCCCCACTTCTGCTGCCTTAACTCCTCAGGACTTTGGTGTCATTGACCTCAGATCCCACTTTGCCATCCACAATATTGTGGGTGGCTGTGGTCTTTTAAATGAATTACATGGAGTTGATGTACAGGACATCACCAAAACTGAAGTCCTCCCCTTCTTCCAACGGGCGGCGGTAGGTGGTGATCTCAGCCTCCAGTATGACCTTGATGTTCAGCAGGGCACCATACTCCTGAGTCTGGCGCTGCCCCTCTTCTGAAGTCTGGGCTAACTCTGACTCCAGGTGCAGCATGATCCTGTTGAGCTGTTCCATCTGCGTGGCATAGTGTGCCTCCACTTCCCTCAGGCTCTTCTCCAAGCTGGATTTTAGATTTTTTATCAAGTCTAGGTCAATCTCCAAGGACTGGGCTGTGTCTCAGCTCTGTGAGTGTCATCTCAGCGGCTCCTTTCTCAGAGGTCTACAAAGTGACTACTGTGGTGTTCTCCTCAATCTGCTGGGACTAACATTTTTTAGCTCCTCATGGTTCTTCCAAGCCAGTTCATCATAGTGGGCCTAGATGTCTGCTCTGATCTTGCTGAAGCCTTGAGATTTGGGGGTAGCCAAACTCCACAGTCAACCCAGAGTTGGCAATCTGTTTTTGCAGACCATTTATTTCCTCTTCATGGTTCTCTTCATGAAAAGCAGCTCCTCCCTGAGAGCTTTAGTCTCCATCTCCAGCTGTAGATGAGTGATAGTGGTACCATCAGCGACCTTTCAGAGCCCACAGAGTCACTCTCCACAGACTGGTGCATGGCCAGCTCTATCGCATACTTGACTGAAGTCATCAGTAGCCAGACAAGCATTGTCCACCTGCAGAATGATGCAGGCATTGTCCTCAGAACTTGCAAAGATCTGAGCACCCAGGTCCTTGATGGTCTTGAAGTATAGTCCCCAGTCTCTGACCTGGGGTCCCTTCTTTTCTGGGTATTCATAGATTTACCTCTTTAGTCTCTATCAGCTTCCAGGCTCTTCACCCTCACCAGGTTGGAGGCCATGTGGTCATTCAGGCATTGCATAGTCTCCTTCTTGATCCAGATGTCCCCTATACCCTCCAGACCCAGGCCATTTCTGCAGACATGCCCCTGCACCCCCAGCCACCTCGGATGCTGGTGGAATGAGACACAGAGATCTGGGAGCTAAGCCCCCTGCACCTGCGTGCACCTGGCCGCGCTGCTGCTGGCCGGACCCAGTAGCTATGTGACTACACAGAGCCCAGGGGCCAGTAACTGGTGGAAAAGCTGGAACAGGTGCTGAAACTTATGTTGTTCTGGGAGGAAGGCAAAAGGCCAAGACTCAGTTTTAGGCCACCAATGTTCTATTTCTTTATCTGAGTACTGGGTACATGAAGGTGTTCATTTTGTGACAGTTCATCAAGCTGTACACAAAATATCCATGCTTCTGAACATATAACACACTTCAATTAAAAAAAGAAAAAAAATAAAGGTAAGCAGCCTGGCTCAAGTTTATACTCCTAACCAGTATCTGTTAGCTGTTGGTAAAAGTACTCCCAGAAGTCCTCAGACTAAGTGAATGAGAACTCAATTGGCTAGTTACGATCTTTTTTTGCCTTTTAGAACAATTGGATGCAATAAGGCTTACCAAGACCTTTCTGCACATTTCTGACATTCTTTTTTAATTTATTTTTAAATTTCAGTTGATATACAATTGTATATTAGTTTTAGGTGTATAACATAGTGATTAGATATTTATATGCCTTATGAAGTGATCACTCTGATAAGTCTAGTACCTGTCTGACACCATACATTGTTATTATAATAGTATGATAGTATAGTATTATAATAGTATAGACTATATTCCCTATGGTGTACTTTACATTTCCATGACACTTTTATAACTGTCAATTTGTACTTCTTAATCCCTTTCTCCTTTTTCACTCACCTCCCAATCCCTTCCCATCTGGTGACCATCAATTTGTTTTCTTTATCTATGTGTTTCTGTTTTGTTTGTACCTTTATTTTGTTTTTAGATTCCACATATAAGTGAAATCATATGGTATTTGTTTTTCTCTGTCTAACATTTCACTTAGCATGATATCCTCTAGGTCCATCCATGTTGTTGCAAATGGCAAGATTTTATTACTTTTTATGGCTGAGTAATATTCCATTATATGTATGTATCACATCTTCATTATCCAATTGTCTATTAATGGATATTTAGGTTGCTTCTATATTTTGGCTATTGTAAATAATGCTGCAATGAACATAAGAGTGCATATATCTTTTTGAATTAGAGTTTTAATTCTTGCTGTGGGATTGTCATTTCACATTATTCTTATTGCTTTGAGTTTTTTGCAAGCTGTTGTCCAATCTTTTATTTTTTTATACTCATAGACATGACATATTTATAAGCTTTATTTATCTCACTTACTAAACTAAGATGAATAGGAATTAAACTCAGCCTTGTCTCTCAGAGCTTACCATTCTTAATTGTGATTGAGATTGGGACCCAAGCAAAAGCATAATAAAACAGCGAGAAGTCTGGCAGAGTCATCTTTGAATAGTATTCCTAGTATTAACTAAAAAATAAAACACATTAAATCAGGAATAGAAACATAAGTTGAATAAAGTGTTCAAGAATTATAATTCTAAAAACTCGAATTTTTCTGTGATTTAAAAAATTGCTTAAATTATCTATAATTATAGATATTTTAATCATAGGCCATGAGCAGTATTTTATGTATAATAATAAATTAATATTTAGAGTGTTTAATATGTACTTAGTTCCGTGCTAAGTGTTTTTATAGATATTATCTCATTTAACCCTAAAACTATCCTATATGAGGGATTATATTTATAATTATAGTTATCTCTATTTTACAGATGAGGAATTTTAACTTTGGAAATATTAAGTAAGTCACCCAAGATTGTCCAGCAAATAAGTGTGAGTGCCAGAATTTGCATTTAGGTTTATCTAGTCCCAAACTCCACTATCTTAATCAGTATACTATACTACTTATTTATTGTACAACAGATAAATGTAGGCTGATTAGAGACCAGGGCTATGAAGGCCGAAATGAGATGTATTATGGCAAAGTGTCATAAAGATGGAACAAAATTCAGAATTTGAAACTACACATGTTGCTAATCAGGTCTCATATGGAAAGACCAACAGTAAACCCAACCATATGCCATATTATTTTATTTTATGGGACTTGGATGCATTGTACATTCATTAGAGATGTCTCTGCTCTCTTAAAACTCGTCAGCATATCATTTGTTTAGAAACTCAAGGTTGTTGTATGAGTTAACTGAGACTAATTTATAAACATTATAGGTTTTACACATCATCTGGGACCATTCTTTTCTATTTAGTGCCAGCACTAAAAAAGAGAGAAAAAGGAGAGTTGGAGGCTAAAGGCTCACTTTCATGTATTACTGTTGCCATGACAACTCCTAAGCACTTCTCTGATGAGCTGTTGCTATCATTCAAAAAAAAATACTAAGTTTTCCATTTGTATTTTCTATCATTGACTTTTTTCAGTGTCTTTTATTTCTTATTTCTTATGATCCACGACCAGACAAATTACAAGGCATAAATAATCATCTTAGTTGCTTTGGGATCACGTTCATTGGTTTGTATAATTCAAATTTTTAAAAGACATGAAAATAATTACTGTGCTTTCAATTTAAATTTAAGATGTGTTATGGTTGAACTAATCATAAGTTGGTTTGGTTGGTTCTGAAAGATTATGGCAAAATCAATAGACAGATGCATAAATGACAAGAACCAGGCTTTCCAGTCTTATGAGGTAGATTGCAGAGGGCAAGAGTGCCTATGTGAGTAGCAGAGAAAACAGATGGGTATGTATTGTGGCTGAAGGGGCTATGGGTCTGCCTACTTTACCCAAAAATATCTTTCCTGCTACTTGTCATACATGGTGCCTAAAATGCAACCATGAGAGTTTTACTTCTGTGAATCTTGAAATGATTTCTTAAAAAATATTTTTTGGTGTAAAATATAAAATACATATTTAGAAGCGCATGAACCATAAAGTTTAACAATTACAATAATTATTAAGTGGACACCTGAATAACCACCACTTAGATCAAGAAATAAAACATTGACAGGACCTGCCATGTATCCCATCCAATCACAGGCCTTTCTTCTTTTCTAAAGGTAACAACATTATTCTATTTACAGTAAAAATTTCTTTATAGTTTTACCAACTATGTATGCATTCCTAAACAATGTAATTACATTTTGCCTGTTTTTTAAAAACTTTATATAAATGAAATCATGCCATAGATATTCTTTTTTAGCTAACATTATATGTAAGATTCATTTATATTGTGGCATTTAGCTATAGTTGACTCACTGTCATTTGTGTATAATATTCCTTTGCACTCTAATAGTGCATTTAAGCTGTATTTTTAAAAATCTTTTGAGTTCATCATATGATTTTTCTACTTCAGTCTTTAGTTGTGATTAATTATATTGATTGATTTTAATGTTAACCCAATCTCACATGCCTGGGTTTTGCAACTATTTCTATATGTTGAGATTCGCCTCTATTTTTTCCTTCGCATACTATCCTTATTGAGTCTTGGAATCAAAACTACTAATTACATAAAAGAAGTTGGGAAATTTTTCTTCTTCCTAGTCTCCAGAAGAGTACTTCAAGAATTATTTTATCACTGAACTATTTTATTATTGAATGTTTTGTAGCATTTTCTGGTATAGGACTCGATTTCTGTCCCCCTACCCCTGAGGCTGCTAAATCAAAGCTCAAGTTTCTTGGTATCTTTCCTAACAGTGGCAGATGACCTCAGAGAGCCCTCAGCAACTTTCCTCATCTCCCTGGGATCTGTCTTTCAGAATTTGCCTGGCAGTTCCCTATGATGTCAAGTATTCAATGTTTAAAGATACATTTTAAATATTTTTATTTGTTTTTTCTTTGTTTTCAATTCTGCATTTTTATTTGTTTTCAAGTCTGAGAAAGTTGGTATGGATAAATGTTTAATTCTATATAAATGGAATTATAAAATGCAAATGAGCTAGGGAGGATAAACTGCACACTTGATTCATTCATTTGATTTCATTATGTTCCAGATAAGTTCCAGAAATGAGCTGTGTAGGACTGATGGGACAAAGGTGAAGGATATAAGGCTGTGGCTATAGTAAGGAAGATAGACCATGGAAGTGACCTCCCATTGCATGCCAGCTCCAACTTCCACTGGAAGAAGTAGGTATTATTGCTGTCCTGTGACCTACTTGCATGCCATTTCAGTTCTGACTCCAATATAACTTTAGTCTCTGAGGAAACCTGCTGACCTCACTCCTGGCTCTACTTCTGTTCTGATCCCAGTACCACCACCAAGCTCTGTTCCCATCTCTTTTACACCTTCAATATCTAGTGCATCACAGTTCATTAGTCTCTGGAAACCATGAGGCCACCCAGCCATTGAGCCTAAGAAATTTCACTTCAAAAGAAGTAGGTCCCTGAAGAGATTCAGGTGACTCCATCAATTGGGGCTGACTCTGAAGGACTATCCCAATTCTGGTGCTCCCCATGGAGTGAATTGGGTCCGCTCTTGCAGCTACATCATGGATCAATTTCTCCTTAATTTAATCTGACTTCCTTTATTACCTTACAAATGTTACTTCATAGTACACTCCTTCAGTAAACCTCCTTCATACAAATATCCCGGAATCTGTTTCATGGGGACCTGAACCCAAGATAAGGCCTAAAGTAAAATCTTCAAAAATGAGGGAGAGTCTGTAGGTGATATCAACTGGAGAGGTAGCAAGTGGCAGATTCTGATGACTCAAAATTTTAACTGGCATTTGGTAGGAGGGAGGGAAGAAAACAAATGGCTATAGGAGGTAATGAGAAGCAAAGACCACCTCCGATCTCAGTCATACAGGGTATGGGAGGAAAACAGCCTTCCTTTGAGAAAGCCAAAGTGGAAGCAGAGCCCTGAGGGGACTGCCACCTTTTTGTGAGGGGGAGAAAGTGAAGGAAATGTTCTCTGAAGATTGAGGAGATATTCTGATGGTGGAACACAAGTTTCAAAGAACTGTTGGAAAGGGAAAGAATGAGATAAAATCTTAAAAGAGAATATACAGAATTGCTTGGGGATTAGAGTGAGTGGGAGGTGAAATGACCTGGCATCCTGGACATCCACTGGTAACTAAAGTAAGCAGAGATAAAAAATGTAATGAAATTAATGCTGGGATTGTCAAAGCAGAGCAGGCCAGAGAGGCTGGGCCCATAGCTGTGGAGAACAGGTGAGAGCATTGCCAGGAGTATTGGGGTCTCATTTCCTCCCACCAGAGTTGATATGAGGCTGAGATGGAGTGGTTTATATTGAACATCAATACTCTGAGGCTTTCTCTTTAATTCTACACAGGGGAGAAGCAGCCTTTTCTTAATTTAAAACTTTCAGCACATTTATGAGATCAGGTGGATGATTTTATTTTCTTTCTCACAATTATAGTAGTCAGTAACTATGAGACATATACTTCCCATTATAAAAATTTTCCCTTCCTAACCACTGATATAGTATCAAATTAAAGATGTTTGGTTATAATAAGAAGCTTCAGAAATTGAAACTGTCAAGCAAAAATACCCATGTTAATCTCAGCTCCATTAAACATACACACACAAAGAAAAAAACCATTTTCTGCCAAGTGGAAAGAATAAAATCAAGAAATGAAAATATCTTCATGTTTATAAGAAGCCAAGGCGAGGAATAGATATTTAAAATATAATCCTGGTGCTTTATTTCTGTAAGAGTGTTTATGTTTGTTATTTGAAAAAAAAATTTCTTCTGACAACTTCAATAACTACTGAACAAAGCCTTTCCATTTTGTCCAAAGAATTGATCAATGCCTCTGGAGGAAAGAAATGTTAATTCTAATCCCATCTTTGGCCTGAGTACCCTGGGGAAAATCACTGATTTAATGATTTATTAATAAAGCAAATATTTGTTTTGCACCTCCTATGTTCCAGGTAATGAACTTAGTCTTGAGGACAAAACTATAGAGAAGGAGGAGATAATCCTTCCCCTCACTGAACTGAAATAAGTAGCTAGATACAGACAAAGAAGCAACTACAATATGATAAGTGCTAGCAGAAAAAGTAGAGGAGTTCTCTGTAAGCACATAGATGGGATCCTACCTTAAGGTAGTAGATTTAGACTTATCTTTAGGTAAGAGAGTTAGAATAGTGAGATAACTGGAAGAGTGTTTGAGACAGAAGCAACAGCTTCTGAGAAGGCTCAAGGTAGGGCAGAGCTTAGCAAAACTGTCTTGAATTGTTAATGTATGATGAGGGGAAGGGAGCAGTTAGAATGTTAAAACAATGAAATAGATCACTTTGACTACTGTGTGAAAAAAATGGTTTGGCAAGAGAGTTTGAAGGGACTAGACCAGGTGATTTTTAATATAATTTTTTCTATCACAAACATTTCATGATTTGATGAAAAAAATCATACAGAAGTTCTATAAATAATCACTAGGTCATTCAGAACAGCCACAGATTATAATAAGGGCTAACATTTATTATAAACCGACTGCAGATCAAGACCTGCTCTAAATATTGTATATTAATTAGTGAGGTTAAAACCCACAATGACCCCATGACCTATTATTATTATCATCGCCTCAACTTTACAAAGAAGGAAACTGAGAATAATCATTTAGTAAATGGTAAATCTGGATTTGTAGCCAGGCAGTCAGTTTCCAGTGCCCAGGCTTTATACCTTAGAATATAAATATTGCTAACTACTATCCTCTCCATTATTCAGAAACCTCATGCCTACAGGAAGTATTTCCCAGGTGAAATGAGAAGGAATCTTCCTTCATGAATAAGAGTGACAAACTGGTAACCTGCACCCAATGTGAGATAATAAGAAAGCGGAAAATATTGGAGCTGATTTCCTTCAATGCCTGTACTCAGAGATCAATTTTGTTTTGTCATGAATAGTAAAGGTCTCTAGCTTTCATAAATCTTTTCTCCAATCCCACTATCACTAAACTTAAATTGATTGACCAAATTTCTTCTCTTTTTGAGTAGTAAAAAGAAAGAAAACTGTAAGAAGCAATATGAGCCTATGATCATGTCCTTTATAAATAATTAGAGGTGTTCTTTTTTCTTTAAGTGTAATTATTCCTGATTTTCAACTGAATTGAAAGTGGCTTGAGTTAAGTAAGTAAATGAATTAAATGCCCAGCAAAAGAGAAGTCACTTTGATATTCCAGATTTGGTAGCTAAAGATGTTGCAATTCCTGTCTAAAATTCCTATTAATAACAGTTTAAGAAAATCAGTAGTTTCTAGGCCTTGGTGGTTAAGTGAAATACTTTCTATTTTGTGATTTTCAGTGAAGAATTTGCCCCTGAAAATTGGGAGCCTTTGTTATACTAAGATATTAATTCATAAAAAAAACCCCTATATTTTAATCTAGCAATAATACTCTTAATGTACTTAATAGCTTAAATTCTTACATGTGGGTTCAACTTGGGGGAAATTTGCCTAATTGATCTAGATTGGAAATACCTCTTATTTTATTAATTACTCTAGTAAAACATTATTCAAGATACTAAGAGTTTATTTTCCTCTCTTTGTTGGATTTGATGTTGTCCCTCTCCCACTCACAATTCTCTGCTTATTTTATCCCACTGTAGAGAGCAAAGTGTTAGTTCACACATACAAATACATACACACCACACTGTGTAGTGTTAGAACACTTCATATTTCTCTTTCTGGCTTCCTAAAATTTGGTCCTATGTATTCTATATTGCTATGGATTCAGGTATTTTCACTGATTGTGTTCAGCAACTGAATTTAGCATCTTTAGTTGTGATCCTTAACAAATTGTTACTTGGTGAGAGACTTCTTTAATAACTCATTCATTTATTTGTTTGAAATAGTTAAATGTCTACCACTACATGTCATAAAATGTGGTAGGCCTGGAGGACACCAGAGGAAATAAGACCATTCTTGCCCTCCAAGACTTTGTGGTCCAGTGAGAGCGATGTGCGAGTGCTGTGGTGAAGGTGAGCCTTGGACACATGTAGAGAAGAGCAAGGAGCAGAGGTTGGGCTCCGCCTTTCTGTCCCATATTAGTTTCCTATGGCTGCTTTATGAATAACCACAAACTTAGTGTCTTAAAACAACACAAATTTATTTTCTTATAGTTCTAAAGGTCAGAAATTTGAAATGAATCTCCCTGGGCTAAAATCAAGTGTTGGTAGGGCTATAGTCCTTCTGGAGACTCCAAGTCCTTTCCCTTGTCTTCTCCAGCTGCTAGACACTTCCCACATTCCTTGGCCCCCATTTGTCTTCAAAGATAGCAATCATAACACTTCAGTGTCTGCTTCTGTCTTTACTTCTCCTTCATTGCCTCTACACCTCCTGCTTCTCTCTTTTTTATAAGGACCTTGTTTTTCCATTGGGCCCACCTGATAATCCAGGACAGTCTTCCCATCTCAGGATCCTTAACATCTGCAAAATCCTTCTCAACATGTAAGTTTCCAGGAATTTGGACATCGGCACCTTTGGAGAGCTGTTTATCCAACCACAGTTCCTAAGATACCTTTGCCTTCTCAACAGCCTTTATTTTTTCTGCCACATTGCTCCTTGACAAGAGAACCCAATTTGTTTAGTAGGTAGGTGGGATACCTTGATCTTAGGGTAGCAGGTCCCTATCCAGCCCTATAAGATGAAACACTGTTCCAAAACAGTCATATAATCTCATTCTTTTTAACCAGTGATCCATCCAAGGATAAGCATGTGACCTAGTTCTTGCTGATTAGATAAAAACATCAGTGATATAGTGAAAAGATACATAAAGTACACATAGGTGCTGTTCTAAGATCTTTGCATAATTTTAATAAATTAATTCACACAATAGTCTTATGAAGTAAAATGGACTAACCATTTTACGGATGAGAAAAGTGAGATGTAGATTGGTTAAGTAACAAAGTCAAACAACTCATAATTGGCTGAGATAGGATTTGAATCTTCTGAGTCTGGCTTCAAAATCCATACTCTTAATTTTGATACTTCATTGCCTCCAAGGGAAAAATCTCCTGAGGAGAGTTTTCCTTCTAAAACACAAAAACAAAGCTATGGGAGGAGAAAATCTAATGCCCCCATCCCTTTCTTCTTGCCTTAAAACAAGACATTATGCCTGGAGGTGCAATAGCATCATAGAGTCATGAGACAAGAAAAGTATGAATTAAAGACTCATTTTGACCTTCCTCTGGAGGGTCACTAAGCCAACAGTAGTAATAACCTGCCTCTAGATTTCATATTATGTGAAGAAACTGAACCCTGATACATTTAAGCCACCGTAATTGGATTTGCTGTAGCTTGCAGCCAAGCACCTTTCTAACCAATGCATTTATGTACTACTCTATTAGATCACTTTTCAAATGACTGCAACTATTTGTATCTATATCTCCCTCCCTTCCTAGACTGGGTGTTCCTTACTGGTAGGAGAAACCTAGTCCAGTATTTACTGCCTATTACAGATGGCACCATGATCCCCACTCTTGGATTTATGCCCTGTGTTAACTTCTCCCTTTGAATGTGGGTTAGAGCTTTGAATGTGGCTTGCTTCTAATGAACACTTTATGATAAATGTGATGGAGGTGTCACTTCTGAGATAAGCTCATAAAAGACTGTAATTTCATCTTGCTGCCCCCCCCCCCCAACACACACATTTATTTTCCCTGGTAAAATAGGCTGCTATGTTGTGACATGATTTTTAAAGAGGCAAGGAACTAAGGATCGACTTAGACCAACAGCCAGTAAGAAATTGAAGCCTTCAGCCCAAAGGCTCTCCAAGAACTCAATTCTGCTATCATGAATAAGCTTGAAAGTTAATCCTTCACAGTCAAATATTAAGATGACTACTACACTGAATGATACCTTAACTGAAGCCTTATGAGAGACCCTGACGAAGCCTGAGAATTTAGTGAAGTTGTACTGAAATTTCTGATCCAAGGGAACTATTGTTTAATTAATAAATATCTAGGCCACTAAATTTGGGGGTAATTTGTTATGGAGTTATAGATAACTAATTCAGGGCCCAATAAACATTCATTGAATAAAGAAATAAATGTTTATTGAATTGAAAAACATATAAAGGGTAGAAGCAGGGGAAACATTAGGGAAGACTTAATAGAGAAGGTGATAACTAAGCTGAGGTTTGAAGGTTGAGCAAGAGGGGAGAGAGTACACTCAATAGAGGAATCAGTGTGTAAAAGGCAGAGAGAATGTAAGGACATGTGAGTTAGGAAACTTACTTGTAGATTGGTAAGAATGGAGGGCAGGAAGTCTGTGGAAAGGAGTTGGAGATAAAGTAGAAAGTTATAATAAAAGCAAAACTCTGCGAGGCTTTGTATGCCATGCAAAAGATGTGAGCTTTGTTTTCTAAGCAATGGGGAGCCAGTGAAGGCTTTCCAGTAGAGAAGATGCATTAGATGGTAACTATGGAGGGAGATGGATTGAGAGGTAGTAGTGGGAATGACCAGAGAGAGACCAGCTGAAAGACTACTGAAATAGTCTAGATAAAGGATGAAGGTACCCCAAAGTGAGATGGGAGTCATACTGGAAAAACAAGTGAGTAATTGATTCAAGAGCTTTAATGGCAATGGGCTCCATGTGGGGGTGAGGTAGAAAATAGGACCTAAGGTGACTTGTAGGCCCTGATAGGGTGTATACCTTCCTTGAGAGAAGGTATGAGCTAGAAAAATAAATTAAGGCATTATCAACAGAGAGGTGGTAGGTGAAGAAGAATGAACACTTACTCAGAACATGCCATGTGGCAGATCTGAGATGATCTCTTTACTTATGGTTTCATATTTATTTCTTATAAGAACTTGCTGAAATATGCATGATTAGCCCCATACTATTTAAGACAAGGAAACTGAGATTCAGAAAAGTTGAAAAACTTGCTCAAGATCACATAACTAATAAGTGGAAGAATCAATGTTCCAACCTACATGACTATCTCAGAATAACCTGTCTCAGGTTATTTCCACTTTCCATGGTTCTCTGGGAGATTAACAGAGCAAGAGAACCAAGAATGGAATTCTGGGAAAGAATGATATTGAAGAGGTGGCTGTGAAGTGGGCCACATCTGAGTGGTCTGAGAGGGCAGAGATTAGAAAGGGTGGTGTCATAGAGGCAGTGGTAAGGAGAGATTCAAGATAAAGGAAACTATAAATTGGATCATTGCAGCACTGAGATAAATGACAGAAAAGTGGTTGTTAGTGATCTTAGGAATGCAGTCTCAATAGTGTGGTGCCAAAGTGCTGGTGTCTGAGGCAAAACTTAGACAAATAAGCAAGAGCCTTATGTGCAGATGACCCCTTTCTGAGCCTGGCTGTGAAGGGAAAAATTCTGTGCTGAGAAGGACCCAGTGGTCAGGGAGCGGAATAGCAGATAAAGTTTATCAGGTGACAGGAAAAATCTCTGTCTTGAGAGAGATGACAGTGTCCATCTTAGTCCAAATTTTGTCTCTTTGTTTGACCAGAGATGATTCTTCTCTGCTGTGTTAAAGGTGACCTACTTGGTTCCATCACTCTATGTATGCTCTTGAAAACAATTTGATTTTTCTAAGGCCAAATTCCAAACTCCGCTTCTGAAGGGAAGCACCAGACTACAAAAAGTCCTAATACGAATTCCGGCTCTACCATAAACATTCTGTGCAAACTCGTGTCTTAGTTTTTGCTCATTCTTATCTTTTTAGATTCATGAGATATTGTAAGGATTCAAGAGATCATTGTGTTCATCTTTGTATCTGCCTAGCACTCAGCACAGTTTTGTGCACATAGTAGGTATGTAATAAACATATTGATTTGCACCTGCTTGATCTTGAGAAAATCAGGTCCATATAAACATCTTAAGGAAGACTTTTGCTTTTCTTACATAAGAGGAAATATATATATATATATATATATATATATATATATATATATATATATATATATATATATATATATCAGTTTTTAATTCTTGCAATCCATAGGCTAGAGGTGAGGTTCTATCTAAGCAGATTAGGTTATATTTCTTTTTGGGTAAAATTGTTATAAAAACATCTAAATAGACTACGAATTAGAGATAAACAGTGCCTCTATGAGAAACTGTTGGCTTCCTTTTCCTTCAGACTGTACAGATATCCTTCCCTCAGCATGCAGAGACAGAATAATTATTAATTCTACATGTATCAAAAGTTGTTTTCAGGTGGCCATTATCAAAATGAATGAATTATGTAATAGCGTTACAATGGCTAGTTGATGTAAAAATTTGACCCAGAGACAAATTCATTAGCATGTTTCTGTTTGTTTCTAATTTTAAAATTCTATCAGATTAAGGCAAAATTGAGTCAAATTACTATTAAGTTTAACCTAAACTGAAGTCAAGAGGCTGTTCTTTTTCATTTTTATGTGGAAACCTATTTTATCCAGAATTTAAATTAAATGCAATATAGTAGGACATATGATTAGTACACACAGGATGATTAAGCTGACTTATGGATGCAGTACCAGCTCACATCTAGAAGAAAGAGAGACATATTTAGTTTTCCATCCAGGAAATTTTCAGTGGTTTACTTACTTATTTATTTATTTATTTATTTATTTATTTATTTATTTATTTTATTTTGTAGGCTACTTTGATGTTGTGTAGTCACTTTCTTAAAGTCACATCTGTGTGTGTAAATAAAACCCCGATCCACCTCAGTATCCTTTAGTCTTCAGCTGCAGTGAACCTGAAAATCACAGAATGAAGTAGTCAGAATGTTTTCCACTCCATTTAGACTCAAGATCAAGTTGAATACCAGTAATATCCCTACTGCACTGGACAAAAAGAGACATTAGAGCAGCATCATTTACATCATATTCTACTGTGTCATTCAGTAGACAGTCTGGCGGTCAGCCCTGGGATAGAAGAATAAGGAGTAAGGGATTGCCTTTTTGAAGTCCTGAAGAGCATTCCCATCTTTGTCGTGAATTCTCATCACTGGAATATTTGGAGATCGTGTGCCTAAGGGGGCTGTCCATCAGCAGAGAAATAAACAGTGTTCTTGGCTACATGTGATCAATAAATATCTCCTGTTCCTTCTGTGAATAGTGGAGATGGTGACCTCAGTGTCACAGAAAATTTCTGATTTGGATAATTACATTCTGCTTCTCTCTGTTGCTCCTGTAGCTTAAATAGAAAATGGAATTCTTCATTTTCATTTGTCAACTATTGCTTAAGTTCCACTGCTGTGAGGTATTGCTGTGAGCTGTTAAACATCTGCTGTGCTCTACTTTGAAGGTGGTTGCATTTTAATTGAATTTTACTTTAATAGACTGGAACACACTATACAGGTAATAAATCTGTTTGTAAAGTGCTTTTGAGTCTATGTAGATAGAAAGACTACATAAATATTAAAATATAATAATTAGCTTTATGAAAGATGTTTTAGGGATATATATTTTTAAAAGATATTTTGTGAAACTAAGTCTATTACTGAGTGCTTTTCATGAATGTACAGTAAAACACACATTAATTTCTCTTTATAAAGCTAAGAATTTTCAATTAGCAAATCAGTCAATCAGTGGGTATGTTCTCAGCACAGGACAGGCTCTTGCGAAGAGGCGCTAAAGAGATCTTAGGATAAGTTGTTTCTACTAGCAGTCAGGTTTGTCCCACTAAGGCAAGCATTTGGGGATAACAAAATATGAGCAGAGTGAAATACCTGATGCTCTGCCTAACTCAAATCACCTCTCTGTCCAGTCTCCCACAAATAACAAAAATCCCACTATTAAAGTTCTGCGGAAGATCCTCTGAAATGTGAGTTTATATCTTGAAAGGACTACCAAACTATCAAATATTCTTAAAAGTTTTTATTTTAACATTTACTGAGAGCCTTCTATGTAGTAGAAACCTTGCTATAGTATTGTCATCACCATTGGTCAGGTGAAAAAATTATTTGATGGGCAATAAATTGGCCATGTTTGCATGGTTAATAAATACTAGAAACGGGATTCAGCGGTTAGCAAGTTGTTGCTGTTTTCACCTTCCCGACTTGCCTCTTTGCTGATGAATTAGATGTGGCTCTTTTCCCACATGTTGACATGTACGTATCTACAATACATGTGACGAGAACTACCACAGAGATGTGTGCACTGTGGGACTGGAGTTTGGAAGAGGGAGTGACAAACTCTGCCTTGGGGGTCAGAAAAAAGGTTCACAGGAAAGGTGGCATTTTACACTAGGTCTTAAAGGACAAAGAGAGAATGAGCCAGAGTATAGACATTTAGTGAAAAGTGCTTGGGATTTAGAATCTAAAGGAGTAAATTTGAATCCTGGTTTTAGCTTTTAATCATTTTAAAACTTTTCTATGCATGATTTTTCTCATTTTCAAAATGAAGAAAAACCATAACTAATTTCTAGAAGTATTGAAAGAGGATATGGACAAGACAATGCCTGACACATAGTGGATATTCAGTGATGATAGTTCACCTTCTCTTTTCTTAGGTAGAAAGAGTTACATGTGCAAAACTTGATTGATGTGAGTGCCAAAAATTTGGTTTGGCTCAAGTAAAAGGGTGGAGCATCTTGGTGGAAGACAAGGTTTAGACAGATTCCTAAAGGCCTTAGGTGTTTCATAAAGGAGTTTGGATTTTATCCTATATGAAGTCTGGAGCCATTAGCATTTAAGCAGAAGAATGCCATGATCAGATTTCTGTCTCAACATAACTCAGGGTCAATGTGAAAAATGGATATTAGAGTAAGAGGAGGCCAGTTAGGAGGCTGTTACAGTGGGACGGTTGACAAGTTTTGAGACCCAAAACCTAGATAATGGTAGTAGAGATAGAAAGAAATATTTAGTAATATAATTGATGAAAGTTTTTGACTGATATAAATTAAAGGTGACTTAAGATTTGTAATTAATGGGTCTATGTAATTAATGATGCTACTAACAAGTTTAGGGGAGTAAAAAATGCTTTATATAATAAAGCATTTTTATATTATATAAATATCATTTTAAAAAATAAATGAAATTTGAGGAACTATGGACATTTTCAGTAAGTGGTTAAAAGTTGGTCCTGATGCTCAGGATAGAAATATTAACATAAATGTCAATGTTAAGTAGGCAGAAGTTAAAGTCATGAGACCAAACAAAATTACCCTGGAGGAGCAGATAAAATATTAAGAGAAGAGATCTGGGGAGGAACCATGGTAGAACATAAACATTTAAAGAGAGAGAAGAGAATGTGGAGGTGAAAAAAAGCCAAAAGAACTATCAGAGAACTTGGAGGATACTTGTACAAGTGAAGAAGGCAAAAGAATGCAAAAATTTCCCCCACTACTAAGAAGTAAGTTTCATAAGGGCAGGAATTTTTATTGCTGCTGTATTTCACTTATGTTTATCCCAGGTCCTGCAATGTATCAACGCCTGGTACATTGTAGGTGGTCAATAAATTCATTAAATGAATAAATAGAAATTAACATGAGTTTCAAGAAAGAGAGGCCAACAGTATCAAATGCTGTAAAGAGATCAGATAGAATGAGAACTGAAAAGATCAGCAATGGACAAGTCACTTGAGACTTTTTAGTATACTGTGTTCATATTTCAGGGGATTATATTCTAAATGGAAAACAATGTGGAATTTTCTCAAAAAAAAAAAACAAAAAATAGAAATACCATATAATCTAGCAACCTCTTCTGGGTATATACCGCAAGGAAATTAAATCAGTACCTTAGGGAGATATATTGCACCACTATTCACAGTAGCCAAGATATGGAAACAATCTAAGTGTCCAGAAACAGAAATTGTGTTCTATACATACAATGGAATATTATTCAGCCATTCTGCCATTTGTAACAACATTAATGAATTTGGGGAAACTGGAGGACAGAAGGGCAAAACACCAAAAGGGTACTTGGCCCTTGGGGAGGTAGAGAGAATGACAGTAGAGAGTTCAAAGACAATATGGTACAGATGTTCTTATAATGATAGAATCTTGAACTGAACAGGAACTTATAGGCTATTAAGTTAAAACTCTCATTCAGAGAAGCATTGTAATACTCATTATGAGCTTGGTACTATGTGAAGAAGTGGTTGTATGTATAACCTAATAGTTGTTAAATGAATGTACTTTTTCTCTTTTGTCTTCCTGGATACTTAACCTTCACTCCAGTGAGCCTAGGTATCCAAAGGTGGGTTTGTCTGAGAGATTAGGAACTGTAAAGAAGAAATACAGAATGCAGAGTAAGAACATGGTAACATTGTGAAATTCAGCTTCTGACATGCAAAGTAGGTTTAGGTAACAAGACAATAGCTTTGCTTACCAGATTTTTGTCTTGAAAGAGGATTTCCTAAATTTCTTCATCCCTCATGTTGACAAATTTACGACTGAGCTTGGAGAACAAAGTTCACGGTATTACACCATCTTTTAAGTGACGCACTGCATCCTCCAATAGGCCAGAAGGCAAAATGAAGGATGTGGCAGAGCTGCTGTGCTTCTCAAAGGGTAGAATGGGAGAGGGGATCATATCAATCAGGCAGCCCATTTGGATCCTGACCTAGTCCAAAGAGACCAGACTATGAATTACGCATCAGAGAGACAAAGCTTATGTTTAATTTTTTTTTTACTATGAGTGAGTTATTGTGATAGTTTCTATTCAGTTCTACTCTATTCTGTGCAATTTTATTTTTTTAAAATACTGAACACAACCTATTATATTGGTTTCATAGCCTGCAATTGAGTTTTGATCCATAGTTTAAAAACCATTGGCTTTAGAATTTGTAATAACTTATACATTTGTTATTTTCAATACGATGAAGGAGTTTTTACTTTTTTCTAATACCATTGGAAAGCATATTGGAATATCAAAGAAGCTAATGAGGAAAATAGAGAAGACAAAGTGAACTCAGAAATTAATGAAGAAGAATGTCTCTGGATAAAGAGCCTCATACCAGCCCTCTGCACCCCAAGCCAGTAGTCAAGATGTTAAAAAAAAGTGAATATGGAATTGGAGCTAGATGACTTTGAAGGACAAGAAAGTATAAGAAAAAAAGATGCGAAAAGAGAAAGCTTTGAAGGGGCACATTTGGCTCTCACCAAGGTGGTTTCCAGGAAATCCCTAAAGGGAAATCTCCTACCCAAGCCTGCCTGCTACACAATTTGGTAGAGAGAAATAAATAGGAACCACTCCTGAGAACAGCAGGCTGTGCAGAATTTTCTGGCAGTGTGCCAGATGCTTATTTGAGTTGCTGATGGTTCACAATAAACATCTTTATTTGAATTGCTGATGAAGTAGGATCCAATTTTGGTATAACAGGGGTTCAGATATGTAAGAAAGTACCTCCAATCTTAAGAAAAAAGGGATTTGACATCTAAAATACTAAATATTTGTTACTAAAATCCTTATCTCTTTTCCTGTCCTTACTATACCTCCTGAGGCATCTTCACTTAGCAGTCATCAGGTCACTCACAAACTGTCAGTGAGATATTGTGAAGAGAGTGGAGTAAATGGAGAAGATTGGCTTGGGGACTGATATTCTGAGAGAAAGATTTTATAGGCTAAGAAAATAACTCCCTTGTTAGGGTCTTTATATGTAAGTGAGAGAAAAAAATTAGCTAATTTAAGAAAGAGAGAAAGGGAGGGAGAATGTTGTTGGGGTGACTTGCAAATTCAAATTAGCAAATATGTAGTAAAAATAGGGTCCAGAGTGGTCTGGGGGAGCTCAATAACAGGAACCTGTGGACAGTCTCTTCAAAGTGCCTTCACTAGAATGGGCCATCTTCTTGTATTGGTCTCAATTTGAGTCAGAATTTCACAAAAAAAGCCTCTAATAACCTAGCTTGGGTCAGAGTCCTACCCCTTGACCACAGGAGGCAGGACGTCTTGATTATTATGCCCATTGAGTCTGCATTTAGTGAAGGAGGGAGGGATAATTTTCCAGAGGAAAACTGGGACTCAAATGACAAAGGGGGACTGGATGCTAGGCAGGGAAACATCATGGTGTCCCCCACCCTGGCTTCAGGGTTCAGTGCTGATAAAGGAGGCAACCTCAGTAAACCTAACTGAGCTTAGAGAGGACAGAGCAGCCTACACGAATTCTGAGAGGCCTGGGATCCTCACATGGTTCATGTCCCCAACAAATGTACTTGACTGCCTACATTCCCTCTTAGGACTAAATCTGGAATTCAGATCAAACGTTATTTGGATGAAAAAAAATATGACTTTATGGGCCATTTCAAAGAGAACATCAAAGGAGCCCTTAGTAAATAAATTGTGCTGCTCTTAATTGCTACGTAATTGTGAGGGACTGTAACTGCTCTTCAACATGCAACTTGGTTAAGCTACAGTTAATGGCAAATGCCAGTCCATTGCTGAATATGTTTTTCCTTTTCCTTTTATTTTTTCAAGAAGTAAAAATGTTGATTTTCAGGCCTTTGGGAATTATGGACCAACCCAGTTTATCCTGCTCATCATCTGCCATGCTATTACATATTTTAACACTCCCCAAATGCAAATTTGGCTTTTCTTCATACAAATACAGATCTTTCCTGAGAACACCAGATCTTTTGAAATCAATAGATAACACAGATTATTGAAATATAAAGTACTCCTGTAATGCCACTTTCATAAACAAACTTCACACACAACTTGAGATGTATTTCTTCGGTAAGTTTAAGTAACTGAAGTAAGTTTTACCACTGCAGCAGCACACATATCCATACATTCGTATGAATGCTGCTGCTACTCCTTCTACTGTTGCTACTTTATGAGTGCATGAGACCATCTGAGGCTGAAAATGTACATTTGTGATCAGCTCTTCTCAAACATAGCGTTAAGATCAGATACTGCTGATCTTGCTTAGAATTTGCACTGTCTTTACACTGAAGCTGTGACTTATTGGGAAACAGCAGCAGGGACTGCACAGTAAGTAGTAATCAGGAGATCGCTCAAAATTCTCAGTAAAGGCAGATCGTGAGGCAAAGAACATGTATTTTACATGATTGGAGATCTGAACACAGAAGTCTTCCCTATGGCATACCTCTGTCCTGATCACAAATAAATCCAACTTGATCATGACGTATGATATTTTTAATGTATTGCTGAATTCGGTTTGCTAATATTTTATGGAGGATTTTTGCATCAATGTTCATAAGAGATATTGGCCTATAGTTTTCTTTTTTTGTATTGTCTTTGTCTGGTTTTGGAATTAAGGTAATGGTGGCCTCATAAAAGGAATTAGGGAGCCTTCCCTCTTCTTGAATTTTTGGAGTAGTTGAGAAGATGCCAAACATGAAGTTACTTACTCAGAAGTCATCATGAGGTCTAGGACCAAAGAACCTCTAGATTTCAACTTCAAGACCACTTGCTTTTTGCTGGTACAAAGTTCTCTAATGTTGCATAAGACACTTGTGACTCTCCATTTGGCTAAACCTATTTACCCTTCCAGGAATAGATAACCTACTCCTGAAGACTGATTTCTGACTGGTTTCTATGAGCCACATTAAACAAAAAGAGAAAAAGTACAAAAGCTAATATTATAGTAAGAGAAACAGCTTAAGAAGACCATCTTTTCAATCTATTGATGTTAATCCTAGTTGGAGAGAAGAAAGATGACCAAAGGATAGTGAGGGAACTGAGAAAGCCATCTGTTTTATGTTAGTGGAATTAGGTATGGTCAACGAGTCATTAATTTTTTTGCATTCAGTCACTAGACAATTTCCTACCTTCTGACAGAATACCAATTTCACTGAGAACTGTATCAGTGCATTTATATAATTGATTTCATACCTTTCTCTGGTTTCAATTTCCTTGAAAATATGCCAATATAAATTAATGAAAACACATATCTCTATGTATGCAGCTCCTCCCTACCATTCTAGGGAAGTTTATTTTAAATGATATTTGTTCAAAATGTCTAAGCAGAAAATTTTTATGAGATCCACAAAAATTATAGCACCATCTGAGCAACCAACTAATTCTGTTTCCATTAATGTCAGCCTTGATAATATACTACCTCTTCAACATGCTGAATGTCAAAAGTTCAAATTTGATTTTTCCAGATGAAATACTGCATTTTTCATGACTTGAATAATTTTAGGAGTAGACAAATTTTCATGAAAGAAAGATTACTTTCTTACTTTCTAGGCTTTCTCTTTCCTGAATAAGATTAATCTTGTATGGGAAATCACCAATGGCTTGTCATTATATAAAGTGCTACAGTAGAACTCTAATTTTTAGCTGAAAGTATAATTTTTTAATCTTCAACATGGCTACATTTCAGAGGGACCATTATTTTTCTGTCTCAGTCCATCTCACTAAGAACCATGATTTAATCATTTTTATCAGAAATTAAAGCAGCCTCATATGGGACTTATTCTTCTATCAGGCATGTGGGATCAACTTTAATCAAGTGCTGCTCACCATACTATCCAATAACTCATTGTAACCCATGAGGCTTATGAATCAAAAATATAATTTTAATATAGTTTTTTAGTTCTTAAGGGACTTAATTATAGTCCCAAAAATTATAAAAGAGGTATCTGTTGTTTGATTCCCTTTTGGCTATTCTAGAGGTTAAGTAGAAATTTTGGTTTCACTCTACCCTAGTGATCTTTTATGATTTCTTATGTTGGACTTCTCTGTAGATTAAGGTAACTATCAGTCTAAGAATTATATAACTGGTCAAATTAATTGCTACATATAACCAAATTTTTTTTGGGTGAGGGAGTTACTTTTAAGTTTTTTTTCCCCCAAACTTTTGCCCCTTAATTTTCTTGAAATAGTTGTCTTAAGGGACTGGCTCAGACTCTACACTGCCCATTCTGACCAAGCTCCCTTTTATGTCAGGCACTGTAAATTAATGACAAAAAGGAGCTTTTCTTTCAGGACCAGATTTAGATATAATCTGATTCAGGAGCAAGAAGAAAATAACTCCCCCATCAGAAGCAAAACTTTCTTCTACCTGCTGACTATAGCCTCAGATTCTTTTCACATGAATTGAAGTGTCTCATTTCACAGCTAGAAATCAAGGGCAAACACCTGGAAAATTTAAACTTAAGTGTAGATGAGATTTAATCTCACTACAAATGCTCCTCATGGGGGTTGATTATGTAGGTTGGGAAAATAAAAGATGGAGCAGCAATAATGAGGATGCGAGATTATCAGTGATCAGCAAGAGACGGTAAAAGAAAAGTTCAGGGGAAATGCAGCTTGATAGTAGGAGGTCAGAAGGTTAAGAGAACAGCTAGAGTTGTTTTGCTCTATTGGGTAAGGCCCTAATGGCATAAATAATTGAGGGGAAGACAAGAAGAGGTGAACTGAAATGCGATGGCATTTATACATGTGTATTTGCTTAACTAAGATGTTTCTGGAAAGCTGTGAAAATTGGTAAAAATAGATTCTCAACCATCAATTTTGAGGCAATATTTTGGAATGTGGAAGAATCTTGAGGCTGAACATTTACACTGCAATCAAAGTGTTTGGAATATTTGCAACTGAGTGTGAAACAAACCCATGATACAGCTAATCAGAATTTCCTGAAATATATTTATGTGCATATGTCTGGAATTAAAATGCTGAATGAAAATCACATTCTGAAGTTCACTAATGTACCTGAGAGACTGATATGCAAAGGACAATAAAAACATAGTTTTTATATTTTGGAGGACTCTTGTGTGACACAGTAGTAAAACTTACTTCAGAGGAATAATTATAATTTAGGTTATATTATTTAGGTTATAGAGAGTTTCTCATCACTGTAACAAACCATGCTACAGAAATCTGTCAGCAAAATATCCTAGAAAAATGAAACAATACAAAGGAATTGTCTCTGCCCAGTTATTTAGCCTAACTACTCAAGGCAAGTATACAAATGAGAAAGGAAAGGGAAAGGCAACTTAATATTTGTCTGAAAATTGTAATAAAAATCAAGATAAAATGAAAAGTTTTGGACATATAATAAAATAGAGTATTTAATGGAAAATGTAGTGCTCATTGGCTATAAAAAAAATTCAGCGAAAACAATCATATGAAATGAATCTCCTTTTTTGGATAAGACTTATGGCTTGGTGGAACACAAAAACATCATAGACATTTAATGTATCTTATTTTTTAATAAACTTTTGATGAAGATTTTCACAACAACCTCATAAATAGGTTGGTGGCATGACAGCATCCTTGGTGAGTTATGCAAGCTTAATGCTTATGACATTGATGTTTATGACATTGTGGGCCAGCCCACTTCCAGAGCAAATACTGAGTAAAGCACACAGCACTGCCAGGAAGGCAGCATCTTTAATAAAGTATAAGAGGTTCTTCTATGACTTCATCCTATTCAACAATATCAGTAACTTGGAGAAAGTCCCAGAAAACAAAGAGTATTCAAATGTCAAAAGGTAAAATTAGGAATGATAATTTATTCAATAGAAAGAAACTGCACAATATATTATATTATTATAATTTATGATTTCTATGAACTAGAATACTAGACAAAAAAATTGGTAGAGTGAAATTCAATAGAAATAAATGATAATTTGTGTATTTTTCATCTGAAAAATTCCAAGTATGTCTTGAAAGTGTGGTTTGGAAACAGGTTGTTACTTATGAAAATATCTTGTAGAAGATCATTCTATTTTAAAAAGAATAGTGTCAAGATCATGAAACTAATAGTTCCTTTACTTCTGGAGTAGCATGTTTGATTTCTTTAGTGGCACATTTTAAGAAAGGAATTGATAATGAAGTATCCAGAAGTAATTGGAGTAGTAATTGGAGACCATACCTACAGAGGAGCAGTAGAGGTAACATGCTACTTTCAGTTAATAAGAAAAGACTAAGAAAGACCATTATAGAGATTTAAAAATATATATTTTAAGAACTTTCCTCAAGAGGTAAGAGGATAAATTTGTTTTATATGTTCACAAAGGAAAAAAACAGAATCAATAAGGAGGCATATTTTAATGCCATCTGAAAAAAATACTTGTCTAAATAACTAGGACAGTGACACAGGTTGCCTGGCCAGGCAGAGAGTTCCCTTGCATCTGGACAGAGAGGTCCAACAGCGATCTACCACACTCAGAGGTCATGATTAAGAATGGGAATAAGGAGAGGATATAGATTACAAAGAGAAGAGCACCGACAATAGAACCCTAGCATTGAAATCCCTGAGGAACACAATCCAAGTGAGACTGAGAAGGAGAAAATCTGGAGCTAGGAGGAGTCAGAAAATAGCATCTTGTCTTAGAAGCCAGAGAAAAAGAGCCAAGAGGAAATAAAATGATCAACAGCATTGGACACTTGAGAGAGATAAAATAACTGAAAAGTAGTATTTGAACTTAAATATTAAGGTCACTGATTGTTTTAGTGATTTCAGTCACATTATGAGGAGAAAAGCCAAATTGCGGAAAGTCGTGAGAAAATGAGAGGTGAGGAAGAAGTGAAAGTTATTTTTTCCCAGAATGTTATCAGAAAAATTCCAGAGGAAGGGCAATAGGACAATATTATGGACCGAATGTTTGTGTCCCCTCCCCCCAATTCATATGTCATAATGTGGGGTGTCATCACAAATACATCAGTGTGATGGTATTTGGAGATAGGGCTTTAGGAAAATAAGGTTAGATTAAGTCATGAGAGCAGGGCCCTCATGGTGAGATTAGTGGCTTTATAAAAAGAGAAAGAGAGATCCCTCTCTCTCTGCCATGTGAGGATACAGTGAGAAGGTGGCTATGTGCAAGCCAGAAAGGGAGCTCTCACCAGCAATCCATCATGCTGATACCCTGATCTTGGACCTCCAGCATCCAGAACTGTGAGAAAATAAATTTCTGTTGTTTAAGCCAGGATTCCCCAACTCCCAGGCTGATCTCTGGTCTGTTAGGAACAGGGCTCACAGCAGAAGGTGAGCAGTGGGGGAGAGAGCGAAGCTTCATCTGTATTTGCAGCAGCTCCCCAGCACTAACATCACTACCTCAGCTCCACCTCAGATCATCAGGCATTAGATTCTCATAGAAGCACTAGTCCCTCCTTGGTGCCAAAAAAGATTGGGAACCACTGGTTTAAGCCACTCATTCTATGGTATTTTGTTATGGCATCCTGAGCGAATACAGGCAATAACCAAAATAAGGTTCTGTATCAAGGGAAAGGTTTAATTTTAATTTTTTTTTTAGGATGAGAATGATTGAGCATGTTCTAGACGAAGAGGAGGAAGCCAATGAAAAAGGACAAGGTCAGATGGAAGATAGAATGGATAGAGCAAATCTCCTGAGGAAACAGGAAGTAGGACCAAGTGCATGACCAAGAGTTGATCTAAAATAAGAAAAACTCATACTAGGTGTTTATGAAGCAGAGTTTCCAGATCATTACTCGCATTGGTCATTGAAGTGTTTAATATTCTGTGTTCAGGAAGTGCTGGAGGGGAATAAAGTACCGGGTTGGAGAACGATAGTTTCCATGAAATGCTTAATCAGGAGCTATGTTGGTTTCCTACTGGCCTTCCTCTAATTATCAGAACCTCTGCCTATTTTCAGGGATAATGGGGAATGTTTTATTTTCGTTGTAGCTCTGTGGTGAAAAGATAAAGTGACCAAAAAAAAAAAAAAAAAAAAAAAGCAAAGCTTAAATTACTGCTTCTAGGTGGAGTTGGTAAAAAGCTAGGGACATGTATATCTATAATAGTTAATAAAAAGCAAATAACATACTACTGATGCTGAACAATACTCAGCCAAAAGCACTTCTAAAGATTTCCAGTGCAAATCTGAGAGTTGGAAATATTTTTCAATGGAGAGAATAATTTCACCTCTTCTGGGGTTACTAAGTAAGTGCCTATTATATAAAGTGTAACCCCCCATTTCAGTATTGGCTTCTTTGTGAGGCATATTTAATGTTTTCTAGGCTCTATTAGTATCTGCGGATGACCATTATTAACACAATTTAGCCCTGGCTTTTTTTTTCCTTCCATGGCTCAGATAATTTCATGTACTCCCCAAGTAACACCTGGCACCTCTCAAGTACACAAATCATGTTTGTTAATTCAAATTTCATTGCCTTTTAGCATTTGCCCAGGAAGTAACAAATGTGAAAATCAAAGCATGACTGTTTTGTATAGACTCATCTATACATAATATAAATAGCCTGATTAAAGATAATCACCCAGTTGTCCTGATTTGCAAATGGAGGAAGTTTTAAAATACTGCCATCTACTGCAGTAGCCACAGATTGCATAGGCATTTTATGAACAGAAAGTAGATGTAAGAGAAAATGTTCTACCGTGCCATACCCAGCTATGTCATTAAATTGTTGAAGATGATTTAAAATAACAGTTAAGTTATTGTTCTTAAGTGTTATACTGTGAAAGTAAATTTATTATACTTCTATGACACTTTCTAGAATAGTCAGGCTTATTCAAAGGCAGGACTGTGGAGCACTTGTGGGTTTTGACATGGGCAACCTGGTGTGAAACTAGTTTGTTTAGTATACCACTTATGTTAGTGGCCAAGAACATTGTGTTGTGAGTCACTAAGTAATAATTACCTTGAACATTGAATACAGGATTGGTTTAAAGGGGAGATTACAAAGCCTTCAGTGAAACTAAATAGTTTTTATCTGACTCTCAGAGTCCTTGAAATTCTCAGTTCAAGGGAGGTCAAATAATTATATCATAATGCACAAAGTTAATTCATCTTTTTCTGCAGATTTTTATTATAAAAAGTTGCTTTCAATAGAATAATTCACTGATTCTTTTTATATCTCATTTGAGTGTATATATTAGGCAGAGAAATTTTTATGAGAATATTATCTGTCGGGCCTCTATCACCCTAATATCATGAAAAAGTAACCTTGACTGAATTAAATAAAAAGAATATGCTTTTGTTGTTAAATCTCCATTTGTCCAGGGGAAAATGTTCTCTAACAATCAATCATTTTTATCTGTTTGCCTTTCATTGAAGTATATGATCTATTCTGTGATTTTGCACTTATTTTCTGGTAATACACATTAAGGTGACATATTTTAGAATTTCCATTGGCAAGACAAATATAAACAAGCAAGATCAGTAGCCTGATGACTCCATGGTTCAGAACTTTGGAGTCTTAATGTTTATCCATTATCTTTCATGGGCTTCTATTTAGGTTTGTGCCATGAATACCAAGGTTACTTGCTTGGAATCTCCAAATAAAGCATGTTGACTGAGAAAAAAGAATTGAGAGTAACCATTATAGACTGGTGCCCTCCTATCCTACCATTCAACATTAAAACAAGGAGTTTAAAAAAGTGTATAGTAGGGAATTCTGTAGCATTTAAATCCAACATTTTAAATTGGACACAAGTTATATTGTCCTAGACATTCACTTTTTAGATTATTAACAAAAAAGTTAAATACAGTCATCTATAGAAATAATTCCTAATTTATAATGCATACTCTCAGTATTCTGATAAAAAGTTTTATTTATCTAGCTGTGGTAGTTAATGTCATGTGTCAATTTGACTGGGCCACAGTGCCCAGATATGTAGTTAAACATTATTATGGAAGTTTCTGTGAGAATGTTTGGATGAGATAAACATTTAAATAGGTAAATTTTGAATAAAGCAGAGTGTCTCCATTGAGTGGGACTCATCCAATCAGCTGAAGGCCATAATAGAACAAAAGGCTGACCTTCAGCCAAAAGCTTTCAGACTTGAGCTGTTACATGGGCTTAGATTCCAGCCTCTCAGCCCATTCAGCAAATTTTTAACTCGCCATCATTCATAATAGTATGAGTCGATTCCTTAAAAAAATTGTGTGTGTGTGTGTGTGTGTGTGTGTGTGTGTGTGTGTGTGTGTATAATATATATATATATTATATATATAATCTTAATGGTTCTGTTTTTCTGGCAAAGCCTAATATACCTTGTGTTTAATTTTTAAAATTAAAGATACATGTTATATTAGAGTCTTCGGTTTCAAGCAACAGAATCTGACTCAGGCTGGATTAGTTATGTTTTCTATGAGCCCATTGAGTAAGCAAGTCTTGGAATGGCAGAGGAAAGAGTTGTCTGGCAGATTTTACCTATAGATCCAGGGGATCACTAGAGGAACACTGAGTCAACCAACCAACCAAACAATATCTATGTAATTCTCTCAAACGCTAATCCAGTAACTCTGAAGAGTGTACTCATATGAATAAGTTTGACCCAATTTAAAATAATTTATTCTCCTTTCCTTGCTCTCTTTTAGAACATTTTACAATACATATTTTCTTTCTCCTTTCGTCTTCCTTCTTTCTTTCCTTCCTTCCTTCCTTCCATTCATCAATGTAAATTAGCAATACAATTCTTTTGGAGTGTGAGTCTTTGATCCTTAGGTTTGGCTTTGTATTTGCCAACTTTGGGCTTCCTGGGAACTGATTCCAGGTAAAGGTCTGGAGACGATGGGAGAAGGTACAAGTGACAGGAGGAGAATTGCCTTGTCCTTGCTGGACACTGAGGTGGGATAATTATAGGGTCTTTAAATAAGTCAGTAGGAGCCTCCACAGAGAGAGGAGCAGGTAGTCCTTCACCTAAAAAGAGGCACAGAGGAGTGTGTGGATTTAGAATACTCTGAGTCACTCACATCTTCTCTGAAGTTCCCATTCAATTCTTAGGGTCCTAGTCTTTCTCTTAATTCCCTTATAGAGAACAGACATAGCTGTGAATTCAACTGATATAATGAAGCAATCTAGAGAATCGAATTTTGAGTTTGGTTTTCTGATGCTATCCTACAAATACTTTTGATAAGAAATTTGATATCATAATTGTAGACATTCCTTGGTTTTCTGTAAGCTGAGAATTTAAGTCGAAGCTTTTATTCTTTTTAAACTATTCAGTGCATTTAGAAACAACCAACTTATCCTACAGCCTTTAAATTCCTCACAACCTTCATATTCTTTCTATGGTAGCAGATGCTTGGTCGTACAAAGTCTTGCCTTTAATAGGCACTTTATTCCATGTGGCTTTATTCCAAGTGTTAATTGTATTACTTAACTTAATTAGCTCTTTTGCTGCTCTGTGTATGCCATGTGATGCCAGAATCTATCCATTAGTATTAGCTAGATTTTAGGACCTACCAGCCCCAACCAGCTCAGATAACCCATTTCAGATTTTCTCTATTTCTAAGGTTCTGTTGCCTTTAATCACTTCTATAATCAATTTCTGTATTTAGAATTCTTACCTTTAAGGAAGAAAAAGTTATTTTGCCTGATTAAGCATAAATAATACTTTATATTAAGATATTAAGAAGCTCTTGAAATTGTAGAGGTAGCTAGAGAATGAGATTTGAGACTAAAGTTCTAGGGAAAATGTCTCCAAACATACATTAGAACTGCCCTGTAAGGGAACATCTACCACAGCCCTCATAGAGCACTGGTACCAGGACCTTGACTTTTCTGCAACCTTTGCAGCTTTAATGCCAGGGACTCAACCTTGTAGCCACTGCCTTCCTTCAAAGTTGAATGCCTTTCGTGTTTACTTTGGGTCCTCCTAGAAGCAGATACCAAGACAAAGTCAAACATGCAAGGATTTTATTAGGGGAAACTCCTGTGTGAGAGAAAATAAAGGGTGCTGGAGTAGGAGGGGATTGCCATCAGACCTTTAACCAAGTCTAACCCTGAGTGAAGGAAAAAGAGAGGGAAGGTGAGTAGAGGGCTACTAGAATGCTGCAGTCTAAGAAAGTTTCTGGAAGGGACTTCAGGGAGTTCTCCAGCTGAAGCTGGCCATCAGAGAATAGGAAAGGGCCTGCCTCAGTATTCCTGCATCGCTCATTCAGCAGCTATGTGGCCTCAGTACAAAAGCTGTGGTGGCTCTCAGAGGGCAGCAGCTGAGGCCTGTGGTCATTATGTTCCCCATTGTTGGATGTCTGGCATGCATTCTCATGGTTGCCACACCTCTGCCACTTTGCTTGCCAGCATGCAGACTCTTCTGCTCCAAGTTACCTTCTTCCAAATCTTAAGTGTTCCATGGGTAAGTACCATTGGTGGAGTCAGTCATATGCCTGTGCTTTGGCTGCCAAGAAGGCTGGGGGGAGGCACTGAATCCTTAAACTGCAAATTCCTCAAATATAGCATGGGTGTTAACATGTTGGGCAGCTGGAAAATGTGACAGATGAAAATCACAATAATGAAAATAAAATAACATTAATGCAAGACCTGAAATTGGGTATACTTAGCTATTTTATTAACATTTGGTAAATGGTTTAAAAGAGCAAGTTTTGGGAATATCTTTGAGAAGCAGAAGTAGCAAGAAGAGAACAGTGACTAGGAGAAAGAAAAGGAGAGAAAACAGAGGGCAGAGATGGAAGAGAGAAGCGGGAGGGAGCAGGGAAGGGTCCTGGCGCACCTAGAGCCTGGCGCACCTGGGGTCTGGCACACCTGGGGCCTGGAGCATGGCTCCACTGAGGCGCTTTCTGCATATAAAGCAGACGTGCTAACTACTACATTATGGAGCCACCCCAAATCCAGATCTCAAAACTTCTTGTTTTGAGAGCTTTTATTTGATCAAAATGCCCTCTGGACGACTCAAACATAAAAGAAGGATTTTTTTGCAAGTATTTTTTTTTTCATTTGATTTGGTACATTGAAAATTATAAAATCAAGTACAAATGAGAGTGGTAACTCATTACTTGAACCATGTATTTTACTCCATTCAGTCAACTCAAAAATAGTAATTAACTAACTCCTTTGATTCTGTATTTTGCTTTGCTTTTTGAGACCTTGCTTCTACATGTCCTCCATCCCAGAAAGTAGCCTATAGTTAATTGCTTCTTGTTAACTAGATAGTCCCACAGTACATAACATTTACTTTTTCTGAGATATCCTGTAGATGGCACTTTAGTTGGTGCTTCCATTTTCTTCTGTTTGTACAGTTCTTATAGGACTATGGGATGTACAGTTTAGATAGGAGGCATTTGAGTTAGTCAAATGCAAAATGTAAATAAATTAATTTTTCGGGTACAAATTCTCATTTTATTTAGGCTAGCATAATTACAGTTTTATGACACGATTTCAGACTATAATGACATTACTGTGCTAACCCTGAAGAATTCAATTGGATTTTATATACTAGCTATAACAATCTTTTATAAGTAATATTTTGTAGGTATAGGATACTGTTATGAATATTAATTGCCACTATCAACTGTTCCTGGACTGCCACCATTTATTCTCTATTCCTTTGGCCTTACAATGAAAGCGCTATAGTAAAATCTCCTTATTATCTGTGTAAAACAATTTTAAAAACGCTTTTTAAAAACTCTTTTGGATTACTCAAATTCTATCTTCCTATTAATAAATGAATATTGCAACGTGATTATTTTGGAGAGAGGTCTGATTTTACACTTCTATTACTTATTCAATTTCAGCCAGTCTTTATCCATACACATAGAATATATGATTTTCTAGCTGTTATAAAGGAAGAAAAAAATTTTTTAAATTTTAGTGGAGAAAATAGAAATAAAAGAAATGAATCAGAAAAGTCTGGGTAATTAGGTAAATTTCAGAATAAAATAATTATGTTTAAAATCAATAGCTTTGTATGATCCACTTGAATAAGACCTAGTCAATAGTATTTAGTGAGAACTCTTTACAGAATTACTGTATATTTAAAAAGTACATTCAAGTATGACTATACTCTTTTTATTAAAAATTTTTATCAAAGATATACTAAGAATACTTAAAATTCAATAATAATAAAATCGATAACCCAATAAGATATTGAGCAAACGATGTAAACAGGAACTTTACCTAAGAATTTATACAGATGGCATATGCAAAGATGCTCAATATCATTGGTATCAAGGAAATGCAAATTAAGACAATAATAAAATATCAATATACATCTATTAGAATGATTAAAATCCCCCCAAAATGACATTAGTAAATAATACTAAATTGGCAAAGACATGAAGTAATAGCAATACTTAATTCATTGTTGGTAGGAATGCAAAATGGTGTAATAACTTTGGAAGACAGTTTGGCAGTTTCTTACAAAGCTCAATATAGTTTTAGCATATGATTAAGCAATTGTGCTCTAGGTATATACCCAATTGAGTTAAAAACATATGTTCACACAACAACCTGCACAGGAATGTTTATAGCAGTTTTATTTATAACTGCCAAAACCTGGAAGCAATTAAGTGTCCTTCAGTTTTATATCTCATGTATGAGTGAAATCATATGATTCTCAAATTTTTCTGTCTGACTTATTTCATTTAGCATGATAATCTCGATATCCATCCATGTTGTCACAAATGGAAATATTTCATCTTTTCTATAGGCAATGAATAAATAAACTGTGGTATATATATATAATGGAATATTAATCAACAATAAAAAGAAATGAGCTATCAAGCCACAGAAAAATATGGAGGAAACTTAAACACATATTGCTAAGTGAAAGAAGCCAGTCTGAAAAGACTTTATGATTCCAATTATATGATATTCTTGAATTATACTACAATTACATGATATTCTGGAAACGGTTAAAAGTATTGAGACAACAAAAAAGATCGGTGGTTGCCAGAGATTCAGAGGACAGCAGAGGAATGAATAGGTGAAGCACAGGGGATTTTTCTGTATTATGTGTGAGGTGTCTATCTAGAGAGAGGAGAGTAGAGTGGAGAGAGAGAGAGAGAGAGAGAGAGAGAGAGAGAGACAGAGAGACAGAGAGACAGAGAGAGAGAGAGAGAGAGACAGAGAGAGACAGACAGAGAGACAGAGAGAGAGAGACAGAGAGAGAGAGACAGAGAGAGAGAGACACAGAGAGAGAGGAGAAGAAGAGAAAGCAGTCCCATGGGACCAGTAATGCAAGCTTTGATGGCCTCTGTAGCCAGGCAATTAAAAGGTATTGCCTAGGTGGCAGTTGCAAAAACTGGGGTACCGGATATGTATGAAAGCTCCCTTCTGGGAGATACTGGTGTTCTAGGGCAGGGGTCCCCAACCCCTGGGCCATGGACCGATATGGGTCTGTGGCCTATTAGGAACCGGGCCTCACAGCAGGAGGTGAGCGGTGGGCTAGTATTTGCAGCTGCTCTGCAGTGCTAGCATCACTGCTTCAGCCCCACCTCAGATCATCAAGCATTAGATTCTCATAGGAGCACCAGTCCCTGGTGCTAAAAAGGTTGGGGACTGCTGCTGTCTAGGTCACAGCCAAGAGGGAATACAAAGGTGGCACCTGCCAGTCTTATTCCCTGGAGAGTGTTCCAGCAGGCTCCTAGATGTGTGTGTTAAATAGATGCCTGCCCTTCAATCTGATGCTTTAATAAGTGACTGACCTTTACTTTGGGCATGATTTGCTATCTCTGTGCTGGACCCTGGGGTTCAAAAATTCTATCACAGGAGCCCTTTAAAAGACGTTTCTCAGATGGCTTTAGTCTTGTGAGTCTCATGGATGCGAGCTCAGTTAGTTTTGAGGGGGCTCATATCTCAAGTGTATGTCTTAAAAATTGGGATGCCCTCTGTGGGATTCAAACCCTTTCCTCCTCAGGGAGAACCTCCAGGTTTGGGGTTTTCAGTTCCCTCTCAGTCGTAAGTCACCATGCCAGGGGTGGGGTTCATGGTGAAATTGTGTCCCAGCCTCTTTCACTTGATGTGATTTTCTTCTTGTTTGCTCAATGTGCTGCTGTCACTCAGCTGGCCTTTAAGGTTTTTTTTTTTAGTTTTTTTTTTCAAAGGCAACATGTAGCTGTAGACTCTATGGGAAGAAGGTGATATCAAAGCTTTCCTACATCGCCATTTTGCAAATGCTTGCTTTTTTATATGATCTCCCTACACATATGTTGGCATTTGCTGAACAAACATATGTCCGGGTGTTATTTAATTAACTGTGGAGTATGAACATCGTGAAATTCAAGTTTACATATGTTTTCAAACAACATATTTTAAATAAAGTTATTTGCAGCCAGAAGAGGAAGCTCATTTATTCATCATTCAATGGACTAATATCTGTCGAGCATCCCCTCTGTGTTAAGCATTGCAGCAGGACGTGGCTGCCACAGTGAACCAGAAAGATAGTCCTTTTCCTCAGAGACTATATCTCCTGAAACCTTTTCAATAAAGTTGCTTTTATTATGAGATGTTTTTATTATGGTACCCTGTGGAGTAAAACTTTTTAAAAATCAATGTATTGAGAATAAAAGGCATGGATATAGCCTTTCCACCACATAAAATATAAATCATCTCTAGATTTTCCTGCTCATCTGATGTACTTCAAAATGTTTCCTGGATGAATGCCTGTCATTAAATCAGAAATTCAACTTTTTCATTGTATGGAGTATATTACAAGTTGTAGTGGGGGAAAATATGGATGTCTTCTTAAGTAAGTTGCAGTCTAATAGAGGAGATGAGACAGGCTAAAATAAAGAAAACTCTAGGTCAGTTGTTGGCAAATATCATGTAAAAGGCTAGATACTGCATTTTAATTTTAGGCTTTGCGCCCACATGGTCTCTGTTGTAACTGCTCAGCTCAGCCATTGTAGCATGAAAGCAACCGTAAATGCTACGTAAATGAATGAATGTGGCTGTGTTTGAATAAAGCCTCATTTGTAAAAACAGGCAGCAGGCTAGATTTGACCAAGAGGCTGCCTCCTGCTTCAAGTGAAGGCAATTTATATCTACCCTCTTGTGGATGGTCAGTGTGGTCATATACCTAGGAATACCTTTCCTTCCTTACCACAGAATGTGTGTTATTCCCCAAGTGACAAGGTCATTTACCCAGATAGATAAGCCATGCTTAGGACAATGACTTTTTGAGACAATGCATTTCTATTCCAGAACTTCCAAAAATGACATATAAGCCCACGTTTCAAAATTAAAATATTAAGATTACAAATGGTTGGTGAAGAAAAGTGGGGAGACCACTGCAAATGGAAACTAGAATAGGCCCAGATGAGAGAACCATACGAAGGTACAAGGAATGGCCTGATGGAAAAAAGGGCATGTACATGCATGAATGAATGCAGCAGGAGGGGTCTGTGGTAAGATAAGGGTGAATACTTGGAGTTGAAATTTTAATTCAATTGGAAAACAAGTGGGAGCCATGTAAAGTGGAAACAAATCCAATGCAATAAGAGTTGAAGCAGGAAGAAGTTGCAGTCAGGAAGCCAAAAGATAGCACAACCAAATAGTCCAGGCTGTAGCATGCATTGCTTAAAGTCTACTCTTCAGTCTAGGCTGGGGCTTATACTAAGGAAATCATCTGTGCAGACTGGACTGGGTGACATAATCCTGACTTGGTCACTTTGCATACAGAGCAGAGGTGAGCTGAACACCATAATCTTTAGATAGTCAACCTTACATAAGCAGCAAAGACAACTAATGTCATAATCCTAAATCGGGTACCTGCACATGTACAGCAGACCACCTCCAGCCAGCCCCATGCTTATCGGTTCAACGAGCCCAGATATTACCTGCCAAAGTCTGCGACACTCAAGCTTTGCTTTCCTACTATAGAATAGACACAATTCTCAGTTATTTGTCTTTAAAAAACCTACTCCATTTCCCCTTCCCTAAACCTCAACCCTTGGAGTCTAAACTGTTCTAGTTGTATCCCTGTGTCTACTTGGTGCTCAATATTTGTTGTTTTAGTATTTTTCTTTTCTCTTTGAAGGGATAAAGCTCAATTTCTACTTGACCAATTATTTCCACCGTTTTTATTTGTTTTTTTTTTTTTTTTTGTCATTTCCATGTCCTGCTTCTCCTTAATATTATAATGAGCCACTTTCCTCACTATCTGGTTCAGTTAGGCCCCACAAATATTTATTGAGTATTTGCAATGCCCAGACACTGTCTTAGGCTTTGGAGATATAATAATGAATAAGATACTGAATTTCTCTTCAGTGAGTTCACATTAAACAGAATAAATTTGCAGTTAATATAGAGATTTATCTATAATTTATTAGACATTATTAATGATGCATGTGCCATTGTAATATATGAGTTTCTTTTAAAGCAGTGATAATAATAATATCTTACATTTGCATAAGCAAAATTACAAGCTCAAAGCCTTCAGGGTCACGCGGTTTGTATAAATTAATGAAGGCTACCAAGTGTAAAACCTGGGGACTGTCATTCTTCTGAAGGCACCCAAATTAAAAAACACTGAAAACTTTGTTCTAACAAAACCAAACATGTCTCTAGACTATGTGGTTGAGATGATTGAATTAGTACTTTTTTTAAAAGTGAATTCACATGTTCTCATTTGACCTGCACAAGAAAATGTAAGGCAGCATGGACAGTCATTATTATGCTTATTTTATGAACAAGAAAAAGCAAAGGTTATAGCCCACTCCTATCTGCCTGGATGATTGTAATAACTAAGATAATCTAAGATGTTTATCGTTATAGCAACTTGTCTTTGAGGAAGTCTCTCTGTGAAGTCTGGTCTTTCAAAATAGCATGTGTGTATAGTATATAGCACTGAATGTGACCTTGCTTGTCTAGAGCCAGAATTCTGACCCCTGAGCTCCTTAACCACTATGCTTAAAAATAGGTCAGTGGAAATAGCCTCTTAGGGCCATCCATCCTTAAAGAATTACTTAGCATATAGAATGGTGTTCAGTGACTAGTATTTGTCCATGAGCACCCTGGTTGATATGATTCTCATCTACCACCCAGTAAGTATATGCCAATAGATTATCAATTGTGGCATTTTGTCTATTCATGGACTTAGATATAAAGCACCTAGTGAAAGGAACTGCTGAATGCCAGATCTTGTGGTTGGAGCAGACTTGGCTGACCACAAGAAGAACACTAGACCTAGGAAGGATCTTCAAAATTAGCCCGAGTAGGGTAAAGATGGCCAGGCTTTTATACTTCCACATTAATCAATTATCAGATGGAGACTGCCCTAGGAAGGGACATGACCTTGGCAAAGGCACTCTGCAGTTGAGGCAGTTGTTGAAAGGGCTGACAACTGAAGGCTGTCTGTAGGGCATATAGGCTGGGATATATTCCATCATCCTTCCTGCATGTTGTTTTTGAAGCTCAACAAAATATCTAGGCTCTGAAAGAAAAGAAGCATGTAATATGTGAAAAACTAAAGGCTTTGCTTTTCCTGGGTTAGTCTCCAAAGGAGGAAATTGCTAGTCTAGCACTTTTTTTTTTTTTTTAATTCTTCAGGGAAAAGATTTAATTTATCTCTGGGAACTCCCAAATGGTAGCTTCTTGTTTCTGCCGGAGTAAGTATTCAAAAAACATTAGTTGAATTGGATTTCCTTTTCTGTGTTATCTGCTGAAAGATGTGTAACCCTAGCCAGAATAGTATAGTATTATTCCAAGACTCCATATCCTAATAGCAGTCATGCCAGGGAAATGTGAATGGTTAAATTTAGCTGAGAGATGTCAGGCCAGATGGACTTCTGTTGAAAGAGGACCCCATGACTGAAGGACCCCAAGAGCTTAAATTAAGAGCCTGAGATTCCTAAGGAGGACTGATCCCAAGCCTGAAGAAATGATAAACAGTGGTATGAAGAGAACCCTCATTCAAGAATGATGATGTGATTAGTCATTAGGGAACTGTCACAAGCTGGGCTCCCTGGGGAGCAGAAACTGAGTTTAGTGTGCAGGATGTTTACCAAAAAGAATCCTTGCGACCAATACCTGTGGAAGGTAGAGGAGAAGCAGGACTGGAAGGAGGAGAAAGTGGAGCTGTGCTACAGCCCAATGACAGCCTTGACTGACCTCAAGGAGAACCATAGAGATAGAAAGGACTTTCAAAGTTAGCACTTCCAGCAACTGGTGCAATTGAAGGCATGTCCTTCATTGAAGAAGGGTCTGGACAGTGTATCCCAGTGTCTACCACAGTGAATGATTTGTGTTATTTGGATTCAACTCATTTATATTCTGGAAGCAGCTCTTCCAGGATTCTAGTTCTTCCTGGAGGAACTTAGCAGAGAAGGTTAATGTGTTGAATTATGCCCCTGCCACTCCAGCTGGTCTTAAGACTGTAACTGATACTCATCATTTCTGTCCTCCACTATTCATTCTAGATTCTTTAGCTAGCATATCCCTGAGAGGTTAGGCCCTGGTCACCATGATTTTCTCAGGACAAGGTTGCTGCACTTTTCTATCCATCAGAAAAATTGGGTATGGAATTACCAAGTGACGCTCCAATGAGTCATCGAAGTGTCAAGCATATTTCTTCCTGCTCTTATTAGGCAACTGCCTCTTTTCAATGATTAGGGTTAATTATCACTGCTAGGATGTTGATGCCCCTTTTTACATGCTTGTCCCTTGGCACAATGACCATGAAGTGCCACATTAGTCATAGTTTATAATTCAATAGGATTTTTGCATTGTCCCCTGGTGGAAGTATTTACCCTTTTGAAATCAGGACCTCTAAACCTGCTGAAATCAGAGTTTCAGGAATGGGAAGAACCAATTCCTTATGTGGAAAGCAATGAGAGTCCCTTGGGAGTGATGATAAGTAGGGACAACTTCAGCTTTCACTTCTCGGTTCCTGGACCCATCAGAATATACATTAGGTCATTTTATTCTTATAAAGTATTGTGTCCAAGCTTATACATCAGTTATGCTTTTAACAGGATATGCCAGTCCTCTATCAGAACAGCAGCTTCTGGGTAATGCAGAATCATAGGAATAATGGGGCCCATCGTCAAAGACCCACTTCCACTTATCCTGTTCTATAAAGTGAGTCCTCTGATGTAAAATGATGTTATGTGGGATCCTATGTCTGTGGATCATTCTGTAAACTCTTGAATAGTGGTGCTGGCTGAGGCCTTACAGGGAGAAAAAGTAAACCCATGCCAGAAAATGTGTCGATTTCCATCAGAATGAATTTCTGGCTCTTCCATAGTAGAAGAAATACAATGTAGACAACTTGCCACCAAGTGGCAGGTGGATTCTTCAAGAGATAACCGCATAATGGGATCTCAGTGTTGGTTTCTGTTGATAGCAGATTTGACACTCAGCAGTAACTAAATCAGTCTTGGTAAGTGGGAGCCATATGCTGGGCCCATTCTTCCATCCCTGGCACCACAGCCACTTATGCACCCTCCTGTCCAAAACATGTTTTTGTTTGACTTTTAAGATACAAGGATTTCCTCATATTCCTCCTACCTCCCTGTTCACTCCATCTAAGTAACTCCCACCATTTTCTTCTACTTAACTCTTAAACATGTTGACACCCAAATTTCTGCTCTCCGTTGTCTTTTCTTCTCTAGTTACATGTTCTCCCTGGGTGAATTCATCCATTACTAAGCCTTGTTTAATTGATTCTATGCTATGCCTTGGTACCACACTGACCATAATCCTGGACTCCAGACTGACTCATGTTTACATTTTAGGAAGAGAATTCTTTACCATTATGAAAATGGGTTCACTGAACCATATACCATTTTTTTCAATAAATATTCATTGAATTCCTGTTACACAATTGGAAAGGGAAGAGATTGGAAGCAAAGAGACCAGCATTCAGGCAAGTGGCACGTAAAGCCATGAGAATGGATAAAGTCATGAAGAGTCTGCATACAAGGGTAAGACAAGGCAAGAAAGAATCAATATCTAGGATTCATCAACATTTTTCTTTTCAGTTTTTAGAACAAGCTCTGCCCAGTTTTATTAAAGAAAAAATTTGCATGATTTACTTTTCATCAGTCTGTTCTGGCATGCTTCAAATGATATCAGAATCACCTGCCTATCAACTACTAATTTGTACTTCTTTAATCCTTCACCCCATTCTCTCAGCCCCCCAACCCTCCTCCCCTCTGTCCATCACCAAATTGTCCACTATATTTGTGAGTCTATTTTTGATAAGTTTGTTCTTTTTGTTCCTTAGATTCTGCATGTAAGTGAAATCATATGGTATTTATCTTTCTCTGTCTGACTTCTTTCACTCAGCATAAGAACCTCTAGGTCCATCCATGTCGTTGCAAATGATAAGACTTCATTTTTTTAATGACTGCATAATATTCCATTGTATATATGAACCATAATTTCTTTATCCAGTTGTCTGTTGATAGGCATTTAGGTTGCTTCCATATCTTGGCTATTGTATATTGTGCTGCCATGGATTTTGAAGTGCATAGATCTTTACAAATTATTGTTATGATTTTCTTTGTGTAAATGCCCAGAAGTACAATTGCTGGGTCAAAAGGTAAATCCATTTTTAATTTTTTGAGAAACCTCCATACTGTTTTCCATAGCAGCTGCATCAATTTGCAATCCCACCAAGAATGTATGAGGGTTCCCTTTTCTCTGCATCCTTGCCAACATTTGTTTTTTGATTTATTGATGATAACCATTTTACAGGTGTGAGTTGATATCTCATTGTAGTTTTAATTTGCATTCTCTGATGGTTAGCAACCCTGAGCATCTTTTCATATGTCTATTGGCCATCTGTTTTTCATTTTTGGAGTATCTGTTCAGGTCTTCTGCCCATTTTTTAATTGGATTGTTTGATTTTTTGGTTTGAGTTATATAAGTTCATTATATATTTTGGATATTAATTCCTTATCAGATGTATCATTAGTGAATATCTTCTCTCAAACAGTTTTCTTTTTGTTTTGTTGATGGTTTCCTTTGCTGTACAAAAACTTTTTGGTTTGATGTAGTCCCATTTGTTTATTTTTCTTTTGTTTCCCTTGCCTTAGGAGATATATCTGAAAAGAAATTCCTGTTAGTAATATCGGAGAGTTTACTGCCTATGTTTTCTTCTAGAAGTTTTATGATTTCAGGTCTTACATTTAAGTCTTTAATCTATTTTGAGTCTATTCTTGTTTACAGTGTAAAAAGGTGGTCCAGCTCCTTTTTTTTTTTTTTTTTGCATGTATCTATCCAATTTTCCCAACACCATTACTAGAGACTGTTTTTACTCCATTGTATATTCTTACTTCCTTTGTCATACATTAAATGAGCGTGTAGGCATGGATTTATTTTTGGGTTCTCTATTCTGTTCTATTGATCAATGTATCTGTTTTTATGCCAGTACCATGCTGTTTTAATTACTGTAGCCTTGTAGTATAGTTTGGTATCAGGTAGTATGATACTTCCAACTTTGTTTTATTTCTCAAGATTGCTGTGGCTATTTGATTTTTTTATGGCTCCATATAAATTTTAGGATTATTTGTACTAGTTCTCTGAAAAATGCCATTGGTATTTTGATAGGAATCGCATTGAATCTATAGACTGTTTTGGGTAGTATGGTCATTTTAACTATGTTGATTCTTCCTACCCATGAACATGGTATATGCTTCCATTTGTTTGTATCTTCTTCAATTTCTTTTCTCAATGACATAATTTTCTGAAAACAAGTCTTTTATCTTCTTGGTTAATTTGATTCCCAGGTATTTTATAATTTTCAATTGTTAATGGGATTGTTTTCTTAATTTCTCTTTCTGTAAATTCATCATAGGTGTATAAAAATGCCACTGACTTATTAATATTTATTTTGTAACCTGCTACTTTACTGAATTCATTGATCATTTCTAACAGGTTTTTGGTGGGATCTTTACGGTTCTCTATATATAATATGTCATCGGCAAATAATGAGAGTTTACTTTTCCAATTTGAATGCCTTTTATTTCTCTTTCTTGTCTTATTGCTGTGGCTAAAACTTTTAATACAATATTGAAGAGGAGTAGTGAAAGTGGGCATCCTTGTTTTGTTCTTGATCTTATGGAAAATGCTTTTAGCTTTTCCCCATTGAATTTGATGTTAGCTGTAGGTTTGTCATATACAGCCTTTATTATGTTGAGGTTTGTTCCCTCCATTCTCACTTTGCTGAGAGTTTTTATCATAAATGGATGCTGGATTTTGTCGAACACTTTTTCTGCATCTATTGATATGATCATATGGTTTTTATCTTTTGATTTGTTAATGTCATGTATCACATTAATTGATTTGTGGATATTGTACCAACCTTGCATTCCAGAAATAAATCCAACTTGATCATGACGTATGATATTTTTAATGTATTGCTGAATTTGGTTTGCTAATATTTTATGGAAGATTTTTGCATCAATGTTCATAAGAGATATTGGCCTATAGTTTTCTTTTTTTGTATTGTCTTTGTCTGGTTTTGGAATTAAGGTAATGGTGGCCTCATAAAAGGAATTAGGGAGCCTTCCCTCTTTTTGAATTTTTGGAATAGTTGAGAAGAATAGGTGATAATTCTTCTTTGAATGTTTGGTAAAATTAGCCCATGAAGCCATCTGGTCCAGGGCTTTTGTTTTTTGGGGAGGTTTTTGATTCAATTTCATTGGTGGTAATTGATCGGTTCAGATTTTCTGTTTCTATTTGACTCAGTCTTGGGAGAGTGTATGTTTCTAGGAATGTGTCCTTTTCTTCCAGATTGTCCAATTTGTTGGCTTATAATTGCCTGTAGTATTTTCTTATAATCCATGGTTATTTCTCTTCTTTCATTTCTGATTTTATATGAGTCCTCTCTCTTTTTTCTTTGATGAGTCTGACTAAGGGTCTGTCAATTTTGTTTATCCTTTCAAAGAACCAGCTCTTGGTTTCATTAATCTTTTGTATTGTTTTTCTAGACACTATTTCATTTATTTCTGCTTAAATATTATTTCCTTCCTTCCATTCACTTTGGACTTTGTTTGCTCTTCTTTTTCTAGTTCTTTTAATTGTAAGATTAGATTGTTTATTTAAGCTTTTTCTTGTTTCTTGAGGTAGGAATGTATTGCTGTGAATTTCCCTCTCAAGACTGCTTTTGCTGTGTTCCATAACCTTTGAGTTGTTGTGTTTTCATTTTAATTTGTTTCTAGGCATCGTTTGATTTCTTCCTTGATCTCATTAATAACCCATTAATTGTTTAGCAACATGTTATTTAGCCTCCACGTATTTATGTATTTTCCAGTTTTTTTCTTGTAGTTGATATCTAGTTTCATATCATTGTGATCAGAGAAGATGGTCAATCTGATTTCAATCTTCTTACATTTATTGAGACTTGATTTGTGTCCTAACATGTGGTCTATCCTTGAAAATGTTCCAAGTGAACTTGAGAAGAATGTATATTTTGCTCCTTTAGGGTAAAATGCTCTAAAACTATCTATTAAGTCCATCTGTTCTAGTGTGTCTTTTAGGCCCATTGTTTCCTTGTTGATTCTTTGCTGGGAAGATCTGTCCATTGGTTTCAACCGGATGTTAAAGTCTCCTACTATGAATGTATTACTATTGATCTCTCCTTTATCAGTCAATAATTCCTTTATGTATGTAGGTGCTCCTATGTTGGGTGCATATGTTTACTATGGTTATGTCTTCTTGGTTTATTGATCCCTTTATCATTACATAATGCCCTTTTTGTCTCTTATTATAACCTTTGTATTAAAGTCTATTTTATCTGATATAAGTATTACTACCCTGGATTTTTTTCATTTTCTTTTCCATGAAATATCTTTTCCATTCCTTTACTTTCAGTCTGTGAGTGTCGTTTGATCTGAAGTGGGTCTCTTATAGACAACATATGCATGGTTCTTGTTTTCTTATCCATTCGATTACCCTATGTCTTTTGATTGGAGTATTTAATCCATTTACATTTAAAGTGATTACTGATAGGTACATTGTTACTGCTATTTCATTATTCATATTTGTTATTTCTATTTTCTTTTTTATCCCTTCCTTTTTTACAGAAGATCCTTTAACATTTCTTGTAATGACTTGTTGATGATGAATTCCTTAAGCTTTTTCCTATCTGGGAAGCTCTTTATCTCACTTTTCATTTAAATCAAAAACCTTGCTGGGTAGAGTATTCATGGTTGTAGATTCTTGTTTTTCATACCTTTGAATATTCTTGCCATTCCCTTCTGGCCTGCAAAATTTCCATTGAAAAGACAACAGACATTCTTATGGGGGTACCTTGTAAGTAACTAGCTTCCTTTCTCTTGCTGCTTTTAAGATTCTCTCTTTGTCTTTGACCTTTGGCATTTTAATTATGATGTGTCTTAGTGTAGGTCTGATTAAATTCTAGTTTGAGACTCTTTGTACTTCCTGAATTTGTGTCCTTTGCCAGGTTAGGAAAATTTTCTGTCATTATTTCTTCAAATAGATTCTCAATCCCTTGCGCTCTCTCTTTCTCCTCAGGTACTCCTATGATCCTGATATTTTTACGCTTCATATTGTCCCAGAGGTCTCTTAAACTATCCTCATTTTTAAAAATTATTTTTTGTTGTTGTTGTTCTGATTGGGTATATTCTGTTATCTTCCAATTTGCTGATTCAATCTTCTGCTTCACCCAACCTACTGTTGAATCCTTCTAGTGTATTATTCATTTCAATTATTGTATTCCTCATTTCTGTCTGGTTCTTTTTTATGGTTTCTATGTCCTACTTTATGCTTAGCATCTCTCTGTTGAGGTTCTCATTGTGCTCATCCATTCTCCCCATAAGTTCGTTGAGCATCATTATACCTATTATTATTATTTTTTAAATTACGTTTATTGGGGTAACATTGGTTAATACAATTATATAATTTTCAGGTGTACATTATAATTTGACGTCTGTATGTTCTATTGTGTGATTGCTACCCAAAGTCCAGTTTCCTTCAGCTACCATATATTTGACCCCCTTTACCCCATTTACTTCACTCCTCCTCCCCCACAGCCTACCCTCCGGCAACCACTAGTCTATAGTCCATGTCCATGAGTCTCTGTTTGTCCTGTTCATTTGTTGTTTTTAGGTTCATATCCCACATATAAGTGATATCATGTGATTTTCAACTTTTTCTGTCTGGCTTATTTCACTTAGCAAGATTATCTCACGGTCCATCCATGTTGTCACAAATGGCGGTATTTCATCTCTTCTTATGGCTGAGTAATATTCCATTGTATATATATATATGTACCACAGCTTCTTTAGCCAGTCGTCAAGTTTGCTTTAGCCAAAGTAAACTTTGATTACTTTCATGTCCTGGCACCTGTGAATAATGCTGCTATGAACATCGGTGTGCAAATATCTTTTCAGATATGGTTTTCAAGTCTTTGGGGGTAAATACCCAGTTGAGGATTGCTGGATCATATGGCAGATCAATTTCTTAGTTTTTTGGGGAACCTCCATACTATTTTCCATAGCGGCTGTACCAATTTGCAGTCGTACCAGCAGTATATGAGGGTTCCTTTTTCTCCACATCCAATTCAGCATTTGTTATTACTTGTCCTGTCTATAGCTATTCTAACAGGTGTGAGATGGTATCACATTGTGGTTTTGATTTGCATTTCCCTAACAGCTAGCAATGTTGAGCATCTTTTCAAATATTTGTTGGTCATTTGTATGTCCTCTAGGCAGAAGTGTCTGGTCAGGTCTTCTGCCCATTTTTTGTTGTTGTTGTTATTGAGTTGTATGAGTTCTTTGTATATTTTGGATATTAGGCCCTTATTGGAGGCATTGCTTGCAAATATATTTTCTCATTCGGATGGTTGTCTCTTTACCTTGTTGATGGTTTCTTTTGCTGTGCAGAAGCTTTTTAGTTTGATGTAGTACTATTCATTTATTTTAGCTTTTACTTCCCTTACCTTTGAGGTCAAATTAATAAAATCCTCTTTAAGTCCAAG